>JAKSZU010000007.1:127853359-128233359 GCA_026018925.1 Tupaia tana | reverse complement strand
GAAGAAAGTGTCCTGGCTCCAGGAAAGAGAGAACGGAAATTTTTCTTTCTGCTTTTTTCTGTTCTATCTGGGCCCCCCAGTCAATTAGATAGTGCCCACTCACGTTGAGAATGGATATTCCCTTGTCAGTCACTGACTCACTTGCCAATTTCCTCTGGAAACACCCTCACAATGCTTTACCACTTACTAGATATCTGTTAATCCCATCAAGCTGACACCTAGAGTAGCCATCACAGTGCGGGGAGGGTGTCAGGGCGGGAAGAAGCCACTTTCTTCCTGCATCCTGAGAGGTGCCAACCTGCCTAATAAACCAGTGGCTCCTTTTTAGCTCTCTGCCACTTGAGAGCACCCCAGATGCCCAGCACCCCTTTGCTGCTGGCCTCCAACCTCTGCTGAGCTGTTATTTGTGACCAGGACTTACACGTCTTTAGATTCTTTACTGGGAGTATCAAGCTAAGGAAGAAGAAAAACACATTTTGTTTGTTTGTTTGTTTGCTTGTTTGTTTGTTTGTTTGTTTCTCAGGGCTGAGACTCTGCTCTCTGGACCCAGCACGACAACCCTATTCTATCACAGCTAGAAAGACCAGCATTTGTATTATATATAGTGACATACGCACTTGCTTGAGTTTCTTTTTAGATTAACATAAAGTAAAATTGACCACAGTAAGGCCAGAGCCCTTTTGTAGTTATAGGTTTGGGGATCAAGGGGAGTACCCAACTTACAGGGAGAAAGACCTCTGTATCTCACTCCCAACATTCCCCCGACCCCAGGGCATTCAGGCTCAAGACCCTTTCTCTTGGCATCAGCAGATGGCATAGTGGTTACAACAGTGGACTCCCACATGGCTGACCACAGTTCTAGTCCTGGATCCAGTGGCTTGAAAATCACACTGGGTACGTGCACGCACGCGCACACACGTGCCCAGCCCAGAAAGAGAATGTAAAGAATGGAAGAGAAAGGATTGCTGTGGCCAACCCCCCTTTGGGGGAAGGAGGGTAATTTCTCATTTCTCTCTCACTGTCTCTTCCCCTCCTCCAACCCTGCTAGCACATGTACCCTAAGGCAAAAACCTCTCAAAAAAAAAAAAAATAAAATAAAAAAAAAATTTCCCAGCCCTACTTATTCTTCTGCTTGTTCCCAATTAGGGGCTGTAGGTTGGGCACAATTCCCCGAGGGCTGGACAGAGCTCCACTCTTTTCTTTCCCACAACAGGAAATGAACACACTGGAATGACAGTACTTTTCTGGAGACATTAGCCTTGAATCTGCCCTTACGCATTTTTAAAAATTTTGGTGCTTTGTAATTAATACTAAGTTGTGTATGAATATGCTATACAACAAATACCAAATACTGACAATCTGACAATAGAGACCCAATACCAGCTATTAAAATGAACATGGACTTAGTTTTAAATCTTTGGCTCTACCATTACCAGCAGAGTCTTGCCATTAAAATCTTTGGGCTTTACATTTTTCACTTGTGAAGTAGGTCTAAGTTATGAAGGAATTAATAAGATCAAGTACTCAGCACAGAGTAGGTTTTCAATAAATGGCTGCTTTCTGTGCCTATAGCTGTGGCCTACAATGGAACCCATGGAATGGTAACAAATAAGACCTTCATTCTAAGTCTCTGAGTTCTCTCACTCTAGCAAATAAGACTTTTCTTGAATTCTACCTGGGCCCTTATTGTAGAAATAAAAATTATGAGACTTTTTCTGTTCCTATAGCCAGACTAAGGTACACATCATAGTGCTTTTTTTTTTCTTTAAATTAAAAAAAAATTTTTTTTCAGTTTCTTTTATACATTAGATCACATGTTACTTAGCTTGCAAAGTGAATATTCCAACATGTGTACATTTCTCACCAGTACAGTTAACAATACTATAAAGTTATCTTCAATAGATGATAACCCATTTCTTTGTCCCATAAATGACTTGCCTCTCTATTTTTCGCCTCAGTGTCCTTCCTCAGACTCTGCTCCTTCACCCACCCTCTTCCCACACTGTATCTGGTATTCAAAACAATTTACTATGTTTCTATATCCTTTAGTCATTCAGTTTTGGCCATAGAGTGCAGACACTTGGTTTATATTAAGTAGAGACATATAATGTCTCTCCTTCATAGTCTGGCTTGCTTCACTCAGCAGTAAATCTTCCATATTCATCCACTTTTTGTCAAAAGTCAGGGTCTCGTTGTTTTTTATGGCTGAGTAGTACTCCATAGAGTATATGTGCCACACTTTTTCAATCCATTCATCTGTTCGTGGGCATTTGGATTGGTTTCATGTCTTAGCAAGTGTGAACAGAACACCCAACTAAATGTACTTTAAACTAAGAGCTTTTATTGGCTTATGTAGTAAGACTACAGGTGGAACACTTTGAGGGTTAGTCAGTGACTAGGCTGGGACCTGTGCAATCAAGGATACAAAATATAGTATTTCTTTCTCTCCCTGTTCTCCCATTCTCAGTGTAGTCACTTTTTTATTCCTTTTTAAGTTTTTGCCATAGGGTACATACATTCACTGGAGAGAGACAGAGAATGGGAAAGTAAGAAATCCTGCCCCTAGAGGGGATGGACATGCCTCAATCCCTTCTCTTCTAATCTCTTCTCAGGATTTTAGGCACAGGACGGCCTGATTCTCAAGCCACCAGGTCTGGGACTCAAGCCATGGTTGGTCATGTGGGAATCCATTTCCTTAACCAACATACCACTGGCTTTGTCCTTAGGCTTATTGCCTCATGGTCTCAAGATGGCTGAAGTAGCTCCACTTTGTTCTTACACTATAATGGAACAGAGGTAGAAAAATGAGTTTCTCTAATGCTTTCTTTTCAAAAGCAAAAAAAAAAAAAAAAAAAAAAAAAAAAAACCTTTCACAGAAGCTCTTTACACATCCAATTGGCTCCATTTGTACCATGCTTAACCAATCAACAGCCAAGGGGGAATGAGACCAGCAGGAATGACTTAATCAATGAAAATTCACCCAGGAGTGAATCAGGACTTCTTCCTTGAGTATCAGAACACCAGAGGATGAGTAGATAATGTATCAGCTACCCCACCCAAAATACTATCTTCAGGCTAAGACACTGTGGGAGCACCATCAATTTTATCCCTGTTCCTAGGTAAATACAGTATCTGGTGTGATGGCTATATATAGCAATGGGGTAAGAAGAGGTTAGCTTAGAGTTTCAATCAACAAAATAGACATCAGAAAAATCAGTTTTCTTCATCTCTTTTGGGACAGGCTTTCTCCCCGTGTTTCTGTCTCATTTAGGTTAGCTAAGCACAGTTTTTTTGAAAGTAATGGCAATTGTTTTTATATCTGAATTGCATATACACATTTTTTAACGAACATACAGAAAGGAAACAAATTATTGCAAATCCTACTGCCTAGAACTAGCCAATGTAAACGTTTGATCAATATCATTGAAGATGTTGCTATGCATATGAGATGGATACAGAAATGAAGAGCTAGAGAGAAAAAAATCATTTACTAAGAATAACGTATTATTTATGTTCTGAATAAGTTAACGTGTTACATTTAATTTTACTTCATCTTAATCATCAGGAAAAATAATTGAAGTGAATCTGAAAGTATTGCTGAGTTTCAAACAAGTATTTCTTGACCACAGATAGACTGTGTCTCCTAAAATATCTAAGGTCTTTTTTTTAATTGCCAGAGGGTATGTGCACTTGACAAAGAGCCATAGAGAAGTAGAGAGAAAAGGAAAGAGAGACAGCATCTCCCAATGGGGTGGAGTCATGCTGCAACCCTTTCACCATCCTGTTGGAATTTTGAGCACACATACCTACTGTATTTTCCACGTGGGTTCTGGCTTCTTTAACCACCAGACCACAGGGCTAGCCCAAATATCTTAAGATTTTTTTTAAAAAAAGAGTAAAATATTTAAGACATTACTTTTATTTTTTAAATACAGGTTTAATTTAGTAAATTGATAGATGAGGTAATTAGCCTCCTCCTCTATCCCCCAATTTCTGTGGTGATATTATTTTTACTTTGTCAAGCTTTGCGGTATTTGCAAATAACTATAATTCTGAAGGAGGTGTTTTGAACATGTCTCCCTTGCCTTCTTCTTGAAGTAAAGTGTCTGAAAACAACACCTCCCACCCAGACTTCACTAAGCTCTTCCTGGCTTCTCCAGTTGGACAAATGGCGGCTTCACTAGTGTCTAGCCATGTGCCATCCTTCCCCGTTCTGTGCTTTTTTTATGCTATTCTTTTCTCCTAGCCCCGCCTGGCACTATAAAGTCCTCAAAGGCTATTTTAAGTTCTTCATCCTTAAGATTTTTTTTCCCATTTATTCCATCTCACATCAGAATTTTTACTTTTCCTGTGAAATCCTCCCTAAATGTATTACCTGTACCATTTATTTTACTATTCAGTCATCCGCTAATGTTTCATATGTCTATGCCTTATTTATTCAAGTAGATAATAAGTTTCTTGAGGGCAGGGACCAAATCCAGTGCTGCATTTTTGCCTAGACAGGGCTGAGCACGTAATACACACTGAATGGACAATTACTCAGTTGAAACAGCCATGCAGACATGCAAAAGTAACAGATTCTGGTATAAAAGATTTTAAAAGCCCAGATACATCTCCATCTGTTAGTCACAGAGAGCAAATGGTTGCTATGCTCCCCTCCATCCTTTGGTGGAAAAGCATGTCTTCTGGTCTCTTAGAAGGATATGATCTAACACTGAAACGAGAAGATAATTGGATCATTTTCCTGTGGCATCCACGTGAAGAAATTTAGACATGTTCATGCTGAAATTATTGGTCTGTCAGAGAATATGGTATTTCCAATTTATGAAAATTCATCTTTTTTTTTTTTTGAGAGAGGTTTTTGCTATAGGGTGCGTGCGTGTGCCAGAAAGACAGAGAGAGACAGAGAGACAGAAAGCGAGAAATCACCCCCCAGGTGGGATGGCCACGCCACAATCCCTTCTCCTCCATTCTCCTCGGGATCTTGGGCACACACGCACACGCACCTGACATGAGTTTAAGCCACCGGGTCCAGGACTCGATCCGCAATCGACTACATGGGAGTCCAGCAACATAGCCATTACATTAATTGCTGGTCCCATGAAAATCCATCTTTATTCACCAATTGGACAAGTATTGTTGAGAGTTACTATATGCTAGATTCTGAGGTTATATTGTTGAACTAGAGTATGATCCCTGTCCTGAAGAGCTCAAGGGGGTGAAAAAAGACAGACATTAAACAAACAAACACTATTTTGATTTGTAATTCAAGAGAAGTATAAGCTCGAATGGGGGGGGGGGGGTGAGTATTTCAGAATTTAGCTGGCTGGTCCAGGGATCAGAAAAGGTTTTGTTATGGAAGGACTACTTAACCTAAGAGCTGAAGAGGCAGTTTAAGTTTCCTTCATTTAATTTTTAAATTTCCACTGGGAGCTTAGAGTTAAGAAAATCTTTGCATGCAGGTGTGTAGCTAAATGTTAATACAGACAGGAGGAATGACTTCTTTAAAACATTCAGTAATGAACTAAGGCTAAGAAAGAGAAAAATAACCGGAGGTGACATGCATTGCACCAGTATTTGTCAGAGGACTTGCAGCTTTAGTTATAAAACAGAAAATCGGGTTTGGATATTTTCCTAGTTGAGAAAGTTAATATGTTTCTCCATTCTTACACTTCAACACTCTGTATCACTGGCTAGTTATAAGGCTTAAAATAGAAAGGATCAGTTCTTTCAATTCTGTTCTGTACAATAACTATTTTTCCACGAGCATCATGAAGGCTTTTTCTGATGCTCTTGGTCATATGTAAAGCTTTTACAATATACATATTTTTATAGTGTATCTGCAAAGCAATTATATTTACTAATAAAATATTCACATATTGGCCAATTTTTTTTAGAGGTTTTTGCTATAGGGTGCATGCTCTCTCCAGAAAGAGAGAGAGAGACAAAAGGAAAGTGAGAAATCACCCCCCAGGGGGGATGGCCACGCCGCAATCCCTTCTCTTCCATTCTCCTCTCAGGATCTTGGGCACACACACACACGCGCCCGGCGTGAGTTTAAGCCACCAGGTCTGGGACTCAAACCACGGTCGATTACATAGGAGTCCAGCAACATAGTCATTATGCTAACTGCTGATCCCTATTGCCCAATATTTTTAAAATAAGAATTTTCTTTTATTTTTAAAAAGAGAGAGGGTAAGAGAGAGAGACAGAGAGAGGTATTTTTGACAAGTTCTTGCTGTAATTCATTCCTGTTTCAATTAGCTAGGATTTCAGTCTCATGCAAACACATGCAAAAGTAACTGAGTCTGGTATAAAAGATTTTATACCCAAAGTGTTTCGATTGGCCAGTGAACCAAACCCAGGCCTTCCATGCTCCCAGAGGTGTTACCATGGTTGGGCCAGAATTTCTTTCTTTTTTTCTTTCTTTTTTTTTTTTTTTTTTGTTTATTTTGGCCATAGGGCTTACGTGCTCTCCAGAGAGAGACAGAGACAGAGACCGAGAGAAGGAAAGTGAGTAATCACCCCTGAGGGGAAATAGCCATATCATAGTTTCGTTTCCTCCGGTCTCCTCCTGGGAATTTGGGCACACATGCACACAGGCCTGGCCTGTTGTGCAAGCTGCAGAGTCCAGGACTCAAACAGCAGAGTCAGCCATGTGGGATCCAGCACCTCAACCACCACACCATCTGCGGGTCCCCAAAATTTATATCTTATCTAAGAGTTTGCACCAGAATCTAAGACTTTGCAGCAGATATTTCAGAAGTTCAGAAAAACAGCTATTTCTCATTATATCCACTAGATATATTCCAGCAGTGTGTGTGCTTGTGTGTACTTTAATGTGTGTATTCATGAGTACACACAACAGTGCATATATGTATTATTGGAGAGAGGTCTTATATCAACGACTACAACATATTTTTTCTTCCCATTGCATTCTATCAAGGTAATAAAAATGTCGAACTATGGACGCAAATATATTCTAGAAATAAAGTAGAAATACATAGTTGTTGCAGAAATCCCAACTATACACTCTTGGGACAAATTGTTTAGCTGCTTACCACTGGGCAAATAAGGTCTGCCTTACCTCTGATCTGTTTGCAGATGCTGTTCCCTTAGTCCCAAACCATCTCCCTCCCACCACCACTATTATTCATGCTCTCAGTGGGCCAAGGCTCAGCTGAGGCATAGAATCAACTGAGTGCCTTAAATACAGGTTTTCTGCCTTACCTTCAGAAATTCTATGTAGGGAGTGGCCGTTGCAGGAGAGGAACCTTCAGAGAATGTGAATTTTTGTCCCCTTCCTAGTTCATTCCAAATCATGGGCAAGTCAGAAACCACTGCAAACGCCCTCTTTAAAGGCCTCAGCACTCAGCACGCACCACATGCCACCCTGCCTCTCCTCCTCCTTCCCCTTATAAACCCCTCCATAGCAGGGGCTCATCATGTTACTCCTACTCCCTGCACAAGACTCAGACTCTTTTAATCACTTGTACATGGTCATTGAATTGATCAATAAATGAACAAGGGCTGGCCTGTAGCCCATTGGTTAAGGGAATGAGGTCTCATATGGCATTTCGAATCCCTCCTGTCGGCTTGGAAAACATGCTGGGTATGTGCATGTGCGCACTTCAAATCCTGACAGGATGGAGAAATGTAGAAGAGATCGCAAAGGGCCGGCAGATGGCATGGTGGTTAAGGGTGCTGGACTTATACATGGCTGACCGCAGTTCAAGACCAGACCTGGAGGCTTGCTTCCTCACTCTCTCTCTCTTTTTGGTTAAATTAAAAATAAATAAATAAATAAATAAATAAATAAATAAATAAATAAATAAAAGCAAAGTTAAATAGAATGATTTATTGTTAAAAAAAAAAAGAGAGAGAGAGATTACGATGTGACCACACTCCATAGGAGATGATTTCCCACACCACCATACCACTTGGTGAGAGCACACACCCTTTGACCATTTTTTTTTTAATGAACACATCGGGAGAAATATGTCAATTATTATTGTTATTTTTTAAATAAAAAGGTTATGGTGGAGGTTGGCCCTGAGGTTAAGATGGTGCTAGAGAGTGTCTGCTAGAACCCTCTTCCTCCTCCAGGGGTCGGCTCCCATCTTCAGAGCAGGCCCTTCCCAGCAGCCTTTCTAGGAACTCTGACATTAACTCCAGGATGTGTTTTCTTCCTTTGCCCTGAGTGGGATTAAACTATTAAACTTCAGCCAAACTGAACATTTAATTGCACAAAATTGCACACTTGCGTTTCCAGGTTCTGAAAGGTACCAAATTTGAATGAAAGGGAAACACGTGTAATTTGGTGTAGAATTCAGAGTAAGTGTTTAATAGAGTTCTACTAATACATTTATCTCCTGGTTAATACATTTATCTCCTGGTTTCCACAAACACCGTAATAAACTCGCCATTTTCTGAGAATGAACTGTTCAATTAGACGTGTCTGGACAATTACGTATGCATTTGCAATCTTCTGAAATCCTCACACAGCCATAGGAGGGCAAAGTGGTTGCATGAAGGGAGAAGAAATAAAGCAGGCAAGGCAATGAGCAATCGGAACGCTCTCCAAGAATTGAATCGGGTTTGGTGGCCAGAGGGCAGCGCTGGGTAGCTTCAGCCCGACTGCTGTGAGGAGACTGAATAATCGCGAGGCAACACTACCCCCTTGCAAAAACATGAAAAAGCAGCCAGTGGACGTAGTTGTTCAGGAATGCCTGCGTCGCGATTCTTATTTACCACTGCAGAGTTTAAGCCTGGCTGCCTACGCGTCCTCAATACAAACAGGAAGGATTAGAGTGACCCCGCGTCCCAAAGACTGCCACAGGCCTGGAAAAGCTCTGGTTACCTTGCATCCTGAGCGGCCTGCCCCTTGATGACAAATGTCCCAGATTCGGGTGTTCTTTTGTAGTCCATGGGAAAGCACGCCTAATCCGTGCAAGCCCTCGCGCACGCATCTCAGCCCCATTCAGCACGCTCGCACAATGCGCTGGCTCAGCTCGTCGCCGCCTGGGGCCCAGGGCACCGCCGCTGGCTCCTCCGCCCGCCGGACCCGCGGGCTCCCACGGCCTCACCTCCACGTGCGCGTGCTGCCTCGAGGTCCTCCAGGCAGAGAAGAAAGTGCTGGCTCCAGGGTTCTCTTTTCTCCACCGCCTCGCCAAGAAATCAAAATCATTTCTCTTTAAAGAAAGAAAAGTACTAGCTGCACAGAGAAAAGAGAAACAAGACGGATCAGGCTGGCCTTTTTCGTCCAGCTAGTTTCTGCTCACTTCTCCTCTGTCGCCTCCAGAAATGCCCCCACTTTTTTAAACACTCCCTCCTCTGCTCCGTTCTCCTTCGTCCTCAGGACTTTCCACGTGCCAGGTTCTAAGAGCCTCACAGGAAGTGACGGACTGAATCGTCCTAACAGCCTGTGATGTGAGGAAGGTACTTTCTAGAGTGAGGAAAGCGAGCCGCAGACCTGTGGAGGGGGCACTGGTTGTAGAGCTGGAATCAGGCCTGCAGCGCGCACGGCGTTCACCACGAAGATACTGCCGCTGTCGCCAGCACAGAACTTCTTGGTGCCTTGCATTGAGAGTCACCCTGCTCTAAACACATCTGTGTTTCCATCTCAACTGCCTCATTCAGAGGGAGCAAGGAGTTCACATGCCAGTCAAACGGAGGCGAGGCGGAAGAGACGAGCAGCAATGTCTCCCAAGCGTTTCACCAGCGAAGCCCGGCCTGGGTGGAAGTCCTCTTGCTTCTGTAAGGGAGAAGGTTCAGGGAGAACCCCCACCTCTCTCAGCTCCTTTTCCCTAAAAGAGACGAATAGTCTTACCTCTGGAAAGGGAATATAAAAGCATGTATGGTCTGCCTCAGCCATTTATCAGTTAGAAGGATGAAAGACGGGTAGTCAACGGGGTTTATTAATTGGTCACACGTGACCTCCTGGTTGGTAGTCTAGAAAAATGACTGAAATAGTATGCAGTGTTCCTGGGAATAAGTTAAGAAGTCAGAAAATAACAAAGCAATAGACAAAATCCAGAAAGTTCGTGCAGACTTGTTAAAGTTTGGAGCACATTAGAAAGCTGCTATCTGTGTTGCAGAAGGGAAGGTTTAGATTCATTAGCAATAAAAGAACTATAATTAAAGAGCAAAGAATACCCCATTTTACCTCTGGAAGGAATGGAGAGATAGTATGAGAGGTCTTAATAAATTTATGGAAAATGTGTATCATGAAAAAGCTAATATGGATTTTTTTTTTTTTTTTACTTCTAGAGGATACATGTTTTGAGAGAGAGAGAAAGCACTCTCCAATGGGGTATGGTCATGCCACAATCCTTTCTTATTTTTAATTACCAGAGGACATATGCACTTGCTAAAGAGAGAGACAGAGAGACCGAGAAAGCCCCACCCTGTGGGATGTGGTCATGCCAGAATATGTGTTGGGATTTGGTGCACACACACCTACCCAGGGTATTTTATAACACCCACACAGAATTAGAACCACAGTTGTCCATGTGGGATCTGGTTCCCCTAACCCCTACGCTATAAGACCAGCATGCTATCCTTTTTCCCCTCTATTTCTCCTTTCCTTCAGGACTTAGGGCATTCTTGCACACACACTCAGCATGATTTTCAAGTCTCCAGGGCCAGGAATCAAAAGGGGGGCTACCATGTAAGATCCAGCTTCCAAAGTTGCACTGGATTTTAAAACATTTTACCACCGAAATAAACTTGTACTTTAATTCCATTTTTCCATGAACTTTTTAAGCTCCCTGGTACCTAATGACGTAGAACGTGCCAGCTCACATATTGCTGGCAGGAGTGCAAATGGAACACGCTTACATGAGATCTGGAAATATTTACCAAAAGCCTTAAAATGAGGCACCAGTAGGTGGTGTAGTGGGTAAGACACTAAATTCCCATGTAGTCAACTGTGGTTCCAGTCCCAGACCTGGCAGCTTGAAACACACTGGGCGCGTGTGCGTGCGTGCCCAAGATCCTGAGAGGAGAATGGAGGAGAAGGGATTGTGGCATGGTCGGCGGGTGATTTGTCACTTTCTGTCTCTCCGGTGAAAGCACGCTCCCTATAGCAAAAATCTGTCTCTAAAAAAAACAAACAAAAAACCAAAACCTTAAAGTGCATATTTTTTGACCCAACAGTTCTACTTATGGAGTTTTATCCTAAGGTAATAACTTAAAATATGCCTAATTATTTGGAAAGAAAAGTCAATATAATGTTGCTCATAATATCAAAAGAAATGGAAACAGATCTAAATGTTCATCACTAAGACAGTGTAGATAAGTTATCGACATCCATACAAAAGAAAACTTCACAATACATTGTAACAGAAAATAAGCAAAGATGAAAGAGTATGTATATTAATAACACAGTACTTCTTTCTTTTTCTCTTTTTTCAATTTACCAGAGAGTGTATGTGCTCATCTGGGGGGGTATGGGAGAGCAAGAAAGCACCCCCCCATGGGTCATGTTCATGCTGCAATCCCTTCTCCATTTGTCCCTCCCCTCAGCCTTTTGGGCATACACACTTATGTACCCAGCATGTTTTCAAGGCTGCTGGGTCCAGGACCCAAACCATGTAGTCAGGCATGTGGGATTAAGCTGCCCTAACCACCAGGCTATACAGGCTAGCCCCATAATGCCTTTTCTGAGGGAAAAAAAAGTACATAGAAATATGTCTGTAAGAACATATAAAGTATTTACTGTGTTTAACGCCCAATGGTTGTGAATGATTTTATTTTCTCCTGTTTTTATGTATTTTCTAAAGTATCATCAATGAATATGTATTACATGAGTGATAAAGGGAAAAATATTTATTGTTTATTTATTTATTTATTTATTTTTCCTATAGGGTGCGTGCACTCACCAGAAAGACAGAGAGAGACAGAGAGACAGAAAGTGAGAAGTCACCCCCCAGGGGGGATGGCCACACTACAATCCCTTCTCCTCCATTCTCCTCTCGGGATCTTAGGCACACACGCACATGCACTTGGCATGAGTTTAAGCCACCAGGTCCAGGACTCGAACCACGGTCGACTATATGGGAATCCAGTGACATAGCCATTACACCCACTGCTGGTCTCAAAAATGTTTACTTTTAAGGAAAAAATAAATTTCTCTCTTTCCCCCACAACGATAAAATGAGAGAAGCCTCTGATTTAAAGGTGTGTCTGTCCTCAGCCAGGCGGGAAGACTCATTAGGCCTTGGGACTTTCACAGTAGAATGCTAATTCTGCCATGGGGGCTTTGGTGCCCAGCAGAAGCATGCCCTTCAGGAAACACCACAGAGTATACAGGTCTTGGGTTCTCTTCAGAGAATCTAACTGAACAATGTTGTTATCTGATGCTTGGCAAATGCTTCTCCAAGAGAAGTGGTATTCCAGAAAGACTATTGGGAGGTTTGCTGACCTCCTGTTCCTATGAGAATGCTTTGTGCAGGGTTAGGGCATAGCAGTTAGATGATTAGCTCTGAGAGGCCAGCAGGTGGCATAGTGGTTAAGGTGCTGGACTCTTACATGACCGACCACAGTTTGAGTCCTGGACCTGGAGGCTTGAAACTCATGCCAGGCACATGTGCTTACATGCCCAAAATTCCAAGAGGAGAATGGAGAAGGGATTGTGGTGTGCCCATCCCCTGGGGAGTGATTTCTCACTTTCTCTCTCTCTGTCTCTCTCTGTGTCTCTGGTGAGTGCATGCATTCCTTAGGAAAAAAATTTCCCTCCAAGAAAAAGAAGGAGTAAATCATTAGCTCTAAACATAAACCTCATTAAATTCTCACAGAAATGCCTTTACTAATTTTTTTTCACATTCTCCTTTTGGCTGCTACCTAGGTTTAAAATGTAATAGTAGTGGGGCCCAGCAGTTAGCATAATGGCTATGTCGCTGGACTCCCATTAGTCAACTGTGGTTCAAGTCCCAGACCCGGTGGCTTAAACTCACGCCGGGCACGTATGCATGCATGCCCAAAATCCCAAGAGGAGAATGGAGGAGAAGGGATTGCAGCATGGCCATTCCCCCAGGGGGTGATTTCTCACTTTCTATCTCTCTGTCTTTCTGGTGAGCTGGTGAGCGCACATGCCCTATAGCAAAAACCTCTCAAAAAAAAAAAAAAAAAAAAAAAAGAAAGAAAGAAATGTAATGGTCGTATGAAGAGTAACTTTCCTTTTC
This sequence comes from Tupaia tana, assembly GCA_026018925.1. Classification (NCBI taxonomy): domain Eukaryota; kingdom Metazoa; phylum Chordata; class Mammalia; order Scandentia; family Tupaiidae; genus Tupaia; species Tupaia tana. The sequence goes on along the minus strand of JAKSZU010000007.1, from coordinate 128,220,175 downwards.
ATTTTTTCTTTTCAAGTATACTTATTTATTTCTTCTGTGAGAGGAAGTAACCCCAATAAGAACCCTCCATAGCGATCAACCTGCAGTCCCAGCCAGCTCAGATCATGGCCATATGTGTGTGTACTCATTGTGTACAATGAGACCTCAGGGCATGAATTCGTGACCCACCTGTGTGGGTCCAGCATCTCAGAGTGTTGTGTCATTGCCGCATTACTAGTTGTCCCCATAAACTTTTTTGTAAATCCTTTTAATGTTGCTAAATATCTCTGGGTATTGACCCCACCACCACCCCTCTGATAAAACCTCTCCAGAGCAGTAGTGATGAAAGTGGGTTCCCAGGAACTCCTGGCAGGGCCAACCCCCTCTTCTGCTAGAGAACAACTTTTACTTTTTCTACCATTGATGCCAAATGCATAGCAAGTTCACCCTCCACAAAATGAACTGCAGAAAAGAGGAATTCTGTTTTATTTAAGCTTTCAAAGAATTATTTATTTTACTTTATTTGTTTATTCATTCATTTATTTTTAATTTGACAGAGAGAGACACAGAGAGAGAGGGAAAGCGAGACAGCAAGCCACCAGGTCCGAGACTCAAACCGTGGTCGGTCATGTGGGAGTGTCCAGCATCTTAACCACCATGCCACCTGCTGGTCCTGTAGTTGAGCTTTTAAAAAGTCTCTTATATTACAAGGTTTTGAAGTAGTCAGTTTTTGCTTTTTCCAGAGGGTGCGTACACTCACCAGAGAGACAGAGAGAAGAAGAGAGAGAAAGCACCCCCCAGTGAGGCATGGTCACAGTACAATCCTTTCTCCATTTCTCCATCGTCTTGTGATTTGGGCCAGCATGCATCCAGCCTGTTTTTCAAGGCACCAGGTCCAGGATTTGAACCATGTGGTTGGCCATGTGGAATCCAGCTCCCTTAACCACTAGACCACAGGCTGGCCCTCTTTCATGTTTCTCATTTGCTTCTTGTCTGTCTCGCCAACTAGAACATGAGTTCTGTGAAGGTGAGGATATTGTCTACCTCATTCACTGACCTCATCATAGATCAATAACAATATATTGAATGAATGCTTGCTTAACCAACTGCTTAATGTGTGGTTCTTTTGAATATTAATTAAAAAAATGCGAGTTGATCCCTCAGAACCTTGCCACCCCATGAGGAGTATTCAAACAGTTTCTCTGCACCAAGTCCTCCCTTTCTCACACCACCACTGTGGAGATGATCTAAGCTTGGTCTAACAGATACATTCTCCTGACGATACCAAAACAAAGCTGAAATTCAGCAAGTCACAAGAAAATAAATGCAGGGTGTGTCTACCGCAATAATGAGGGCCAGAAAGAGTACAGGTTTTGGAGGGAGGTGGTCCTGCCTGGGTTTGAGTCCCCATTCCCTTCCTTCTCAGCAAAAGCATGTTAGCAATTTACTCAATGTCTTCAAGCCTCACTGTCCTTAACCATAGATGAAGTAACAATATCTGCCTTACAAGTAGTGAAACCTGGGTGAGATAACAGACAGAATACTTGACACACAGCAGACCCTCTCTATAGTATTATCCTCATTTGCTACGGTAGCAAGTCCCCTAAAATGCAAGCACTTACAGTTGCAAGGAAACTTACAGAGCTCCTATTTTGTCTTATTTTATGGTATTTAATGTCAGACATAATGAAGATTTTTTTTGATCCACACATTTTACAGAATAGGCTGTTGCAAATAAGAAGAATTTACCAAGTATTTCTTTATGCCATAAAATTATTTCTTTCTTGCCAGCATTGCATTTGAATGAATCCTTTCCCTGGCAATCATGCTGACAAGGATTCATATCTGTATTTCGCTTAGACTCCCACTGTTCTTTAGGGCAATTTTCAAATCTTTCTACACAAGTTGACACACAGTTCCCATTGATAAATAGCAGCCTCGTGCTCTTACCTCCTGCACACTGTTTTGACAGATCACCACCCTGAAGAAGTTTTTGTGTTTAAGAGAAGCAGTTTGTCTAAAGGAAGAGGGTATTTTCAAATCACACTTCTAAAAAAATGTCAAATAACAGGAATAAAAGAAGAAATGAGCTTTGGGGTGAAAGGATAGCCACTGAATAAAAGAAACCTCAAAAGAAGAAGATCAAGAGATAGCACAAAAAGGAAAGTAGGAATCTAAACATTTATTAGAAGTAGGAAATGAAAGGGTAACTGCATTCTTACCCAGTTTTGAGGGTATTAAATAACATGAAAATGTTAATGAAACAGGAAAAGTGATATTTCAAACAAGTGGTTTCACCCTTTGAAAAAACTCCTTCTCTCTCTTTTTAGGATATCAGACTAATGAGAAGCAATTGCTGGAGTTAATACACAGAAATAAGTTCTTCATTGTAGGTGAGTTTCCATTAGTAATTTTAATAAAAATTATTACAACTTCAAATAAATAGAGATCAGAGGTCAAGCTATAGTCTAAACCTGCACTATACGAAAATATGAATCACTAGGACATTCTGTTCAGTGACGTGCCAAATAATTTGTGCTCAAAAGTATACATTGTAAGCCACAATTATTCTTACACAATTTTTACCAGCAATCTCCTTTTATTTCTTGATAATACAATTTTGCTAAAGAGTCCAAAATGGCTGTTGACTTCGGAAGATAGTTTATTGACCAAAGTCCTCAGTCATTTTATTAAATGAAAACCTTTTCTCTCAATAACTTTTTCTCTTATCAGTCCTTCATAGTTTATGTGACTCTATCCTAAAGTCTCTCTTTCTTTAGACTGTGTTTTTATTAACATAATCATTATATATGTTATGGAATATGATGTCATTTTTTCAGCACAAGAATATACTGTGTAAAGATTAGATTAGTATACCCACCATCTCAAGTATTTGTCATTACTTTGTGTTGAGAACATTCTTCTTTTTTAGCTACTCTGAGATTTACGGTGCATTTTTTTTACCACATTCTTTCTACCATATTTTCCCCTTTTTAAAAAAGTTTTTGCTGTAGGGCACATGGCACTTGCCAGAGAGAGAGAGAGAGAAAGTGAGGAATCACTTCCAAGAGGATGGCCACACCTCAATCCCTTCTCCTCCATTCTCCTTTCGGGATTTTGGGCACGCACACACATGTGCCTGGTGTGATTTCCAAGTTGCTGGGTCTGGGACTCTAACGGCAGAGTCTGCCACATGGGATCCAGACTTTAGCCACCATACCATCAGCTTGTTCACTTAGTAGCCGCTCTTTATCTCGCTACTTTAATGAGGTCATTTTTTTTTTTCAGTTTTCACATTCAAGGAAGAACGTGTGGTATTTCTTTCTGTGCTTGGTTTATTTCACTTAACATAAAATCTTCCAGGCTCTTTAACTACAAATGATAGAAATTTATCCTTTTTAATAGCTGACTGATATTTACATTTTCTCTATCCATCTACACTGCAATGTTAGTTGCAGCACTAGTCACAATAATCTCTTTTCTTTTTAGAATTATTTTTACTTTATTTATTATTACTGTTATTTTTAAATTTACTATAGGACATGTGTGCTCACCAGAGAGAGACAGAGAGAAAGAGAAAAGGAAAGAGAATGTGAGAAAGCAAGCTTCCAGGTGCAGGACTCGAACCATGGTCAGCCATGTGGGAGTCCAGCGCCTTAACCTCCATGCGACCTACTGGCCCCAATCTCATTTTTTTTTAAATCACTACCATTCTATCCTTCAGTGTTTCTTTGGCTCTACCATGAATACTAGTCCCTATTTCACATACCTGTACTAAAGAATAAATGGTCTTTTCGATTAGAAACACCTTTACATGAGCAATATGCTACAACTTTCATTCCAAGCAACCCATGTATGCAACTGTTTAAATCTTCATACTTTAGTTTCATTTGTCCATATTAGGGCTTTTACTAACCAAGCTTCTTTGGTTCAGTGGATAGTTAAGGAAAAGAGGTTCATTTTAGTGAAGACTGTTGGGTGTCCAATAAGAATAATATACCTCTGCATGCTTCCAGACTATTTAACACCCCAGTTACTTTGCCTTAAGCCAAGGCATGTATATAACTTCTAAACTGTTTAAGCAGAATTACTCAGATAAATTATGCATGACTTACTATTGCCATATAGATTGGAGAATTAAATAATACAGGAAAAAAACAACCATGTCAAACCATAAAGCAATAATTTGCACTAAAGTTTAAAATTTTTTACAAAAGGAGTATTGAAAGATGTGAGCTTCAGGTGGAATATTATCATATTAATTCCATCTTTAGGTGTGTTGTGGTTCTTATAAAGAAATAATACAAAGCACTAACATTTATTGGCTAAAGCTCATTTTAGCATACACAGTACAAAGCACATTGATTCTGTTAGCTATAGAACGATTTAGCTTGGACGTAAGACACAAATTCATAATAAGAAAGGCACAACAAAGGCCAGCCCATGACCTGGTGGTTACATTAGCTAGATCTCACATGGCTGATTGCACAGTTCAAGTCCCAGACTCGGAGGTTTGAAGAACACACAAGATGCGTGTACATGTGTGCCTAAAATCCCAAAGAGAGAGATGGAGGAAAAGGGGTTGCACAAGGACCAACCTGGCATGGGGTGTTTTCTTACTTTCCCTCTCTTTGTCTCTCTCTGGAGAGTCCCTGTACTTTCTAATAAGTTAAAAAATAAAAAAAAATATAAGTCAACGCATGATGACAGACACCACGGGAGCACCTGGGACAAGGGTGAGCACTAAATTCTTTAGGTGAAAGGTTGTGAGACTCACAAGCAGAGACATTTACAATCAGGGAGGCACACTGGACTTCTGAATGTTAGAACCCTATAAACGAGGCCTGAGAGTGTAATCGATAGTCTTCTGAGGGCCCTCATAGCTCCAGATTCTGTATCTGTGTATATGTATTGCTCAAATACTGTTTTATAATTTAAAATGAAATCAGTCGTTCTGATGTAGTCTCTATGTGGGATTTAAAAAAAAAAAAACAGGTATCTGGAAATCTTATGTAATGCTCTGAACTCAGAAAGACATTAAAGACATTCACTCGTACAGTTTGCCACCTCTCTGTATTTTCATGATCTCATTATTTTAAAAAAAAATTTGTTAATAAAAGCTAACATATATTGTGTACTTTCATGTTCCACACATGATATACGTATTTTATGTATGCTTTCATCTGCTATAGGGTCCATTACGGGTAAGCAACCCAAGGCTGGAGCCGGACAATGGCACAGCAGTAAGAAGCCATACTTTGCGAGGCAATCCTGTGTGGAAGGGTTCATAGCTCAAGTCCAAAGACAGCCCCTTCTCGAGTACTCTAGATGTGCATGTGCCCATGATCCAGGGCCGGCTGAAGCTAGTGGTGGATCATGGCATCAAGATCCCATTGGGGATGCTGCCTCTCTCTCTCTCATTTTCTCTTCCTCTCCTCTCTTGCCCAAGGAAGAAATAAATAAAATAAAGCCAAGATTAAAAAAAAGAGAAAAAGAAGATCAAAGAAACCTGAGGTTCATAGGGAATAAGTAATTTGCTTAAGGTCACTCGGCTTTCAAATATAGATCTGGGATTTGAGCCTCTGGTAAGACAGTCTTCGCTGCAAAAAGGGAAACTGAGGGACTGTTTTGTTTTGCTTTGCTTTAAGAGGCTCTTGCCTTAGGGTGCATGTGCTTGCTGGAGAGAGAGAGACAGACACACAGACACAATGAGAAGGAAGTGAGAAATCACCCCTCAGGGGGAATGGCCACTCTGCAATCCCTTCTCCTCTATTCTCCTCCTGGGATCTTGGACACACACCCACATGTGCCAAGCATGATTTTCAAGCTACTGGGTCCAAGACTAGAACTGCAGTCGGCTATGCAGGAATCCAGAAACATAACCACTACGCCATCTGCTGGTTCCCTGACTAGCTGGTTTTAACCAAAAGACAAATTGTATTTTAAAATGTAATTTGTAAATTATTATATAAATAATAATAGAATGCCCAGGAAGGCAACAGAAACAGCCATGAGAAAATAGGGATAAAAAGAAGCTATACAGGGAGAACTACAGCCAAAATCATGTCGCTAAACCGGCCTGGCTGACTCCACGGTGCAGTCACGTTCACATGAGCCGCAGCAACGTGCACTCAAACACCAGCACTGGGCTCTGGACATTGATGTCAGGACCACATTCTTGGAGCCTCTGGAAAATGGGGTTTGCAGTTTCCAGTAGAAAGAACCTTTTATTCTACCCACTGTTTGGATCAGCAGACCTACTACAAGTTTGGGCAGATGACTCTAACCAGCTTCATTCATGTGGACCTCAGCTGCAGAGAAGATTGAGAAATGAGTAGTGTGGCCCTTTCCATTTTACAGTAAGAAGTGAGCTCTGAGCTGCACCAACATTTTATTTATTTCTTCCATGAGAGAAAGAGAGAGAGAGACAGACAGACAGACAGACACACCCACCAGGGTCTTCATGTCACTGCCCATCCCCAGTCTCAACCAGTCTAGGTAATGGACACATGCATACCCAGTGTGATAAGGGAGGTCCCAAGATTGAACTCAGGACCTTTCCCATGTGGGTCCAGTTGCATTACTGCTGCTCCACTGCCTGGTGCTCCTCCAAGATTATTATGATAAGAAATTGCACTCCTAGAGGAAAAAGATCATGTCCCTTTGTTTATCATGGTATTTTAAGCACTTAGCATAATACCTGACACTAAGATCTTCAACAGATATATATGAAATGAACAAATGAACATGATTTAGTTGTCTCTGCGAAAGGAACAAGAAAACACTAGCAATGGCTGATCACACTTCTGACATGGTCAGAGAAATCACACTCAAGTGAAAGTTCTAGGTAGTAGAGTAAAATGAATTACAAGGTAGTCCCTCTCCAGAACATGAAACTGAAACTGGCCAGAATGGGACTGGACTGCTTCCTTACCACCTGGTTATGTCATCTTTCTTGGAGTTCTGGATCCCTACCACTACCACCACAACAAGAAGGCAACTCAAAAGAGCTCCAAAGCGTTGGTCCTTTTGACTACAGCTGTTACCAGCAAAGTCGGAAATAACTCATTCGGAAGCATGAAAGAAGCAATGAGTTCCTGCTAGGAACTAAAGATTTTATAGGCACTATCTCATGTAAGCATCAGAACTTCAAGTCTGTGGAGCTACTAGCTACTGTATGTAGCTCCATTTTACAGATGAGAAAAGCTAAGGCTTAGTGAGGTTGACTTGCCCAAAGATATGTAACGAGGAATTGGCAGAATTAGACTTGGAATCAGTGCCTTATTGACTCCAAATACACCCTCTACAGAACGCTATACAGTACTAGACAAGAGTATGTCAAAATCTTCTTGGGAAAATGGAATTAAAGTATGAGTTAATTTGAGTGCAAAACATTTTTGAAATCTATGCATAGTTTTTCACAATATGCATTTTCCTAAACTTTTTGAAAACCCCTAGTACACCAGAAACTTAAACTGTAAAAATAGGTCATTGTGGAAGGAATTTATGTTACAGAATTTACTAGCTTCACTGTCAACTTATTTCATTACTTCTTATTTCACATTTTTACAGGCAAAATCGGCCTATACTTGAGCTGGCTCCAGGGAGGGAAATGGAGTGCTGAGCCTGATGCTCTCCAAGGTTCTGAAAACCAATGTTTGAAATTTAAAATTTAACTGCCAGAGTAAAGGTAGCATCATTTTATATTGGCTCTTCAATTTTTACACCCAGGGCAAAGCCATCTGTGAGCGGATGAAAATGAAATAATTATGAAATTTAGGCAGTTCTTAAGAAACTAAGTTTTCAACACACCCACATCCATTCACTAAAATTAAGGGATATGAACTCTGAAAACAGACTTCCTTTATACATTCTTGGCTTTCCTCCACAGTTATGAAAGTCAATTCATGCCAGTAATGTCTAAAATCGCGATGGGAATTTTTTGAGTGCCGCAGTTAATATATTCTCCTAGATATGCATCGTCAGTCCTGGAACGTTACTGAGGCCAGAGTAAGCATCTGGAATCCGGGTACCTGGTGGCATAGGCAAGAAACAGCCAGTGGGGTGAGGATTGGAATCAGAATTGGCAGCAAGAGAGGCTGGAATAAGAAAAAAAGATTAAAAGGAAAGGATGGGAGTAAAGATCTGAAATAAGGAGAAGGAAAACTAAAAGCTTGAATGGGGCCAGTCAGAAAGGAGATGAGGCTGTGGCCAGTGGCAAGTCATAGCTTTCAATTCATGGGGAGAAAGGTATCATCTGCTGTCTCTTCATTCCTAATACCAACTGCAGCGAGGCTGTTTCTTTCCAAGTCTTTCTACATAGCTCCACGGGGGTTGACATTGGGCTGGACTGACATCTGCTGCTACTTCTTGCGGCATTCTGTGCTATTTGGAGATATTCTATTGATATCATCCTTCTTTGACCTTGCTTCACTCTTCCCCCTCCCAACACTCCTTCCGCTGTCCTATTTGTAGCAACTGCTTTAGTCCACTAACAAGGGCTCTTTTATCTATTGGTCCTGCTCTTGCTTTTGTTTCTCTTGTCTATTTGGAGTTAGCGTCTTGATATAAAGCCAGCACGAGTTCTCTCTTGCCCTTGAGAAACTGTTGAACATAGCTGCCTTGCTAGAATGAGCAGGTAAAAGTATCAGCTAATTCTATATTTCATAGTAGGATGTTTAGCAGCCTTAAACTTTAGCTAAGCAAATAACCATTTTCTCTTGCAGAAATTGTCATCCTGCCCTTATCATCACAGTCCCAAGTCACTGAATTGCAGAGACCACATGTGTTTAGAATAAATCAATAAGAAAGAACTGAGCTCCTGTCATATGGATTCTGGCTTAGGCTGTTTGGATCCTGCCATTGCAGCTGAAGACGGGTGGCTGCTTACAGAATACTAATTGCTACTACTGTTCTGAATGGATCTCTCTTGTGAAAGGAAAAAATATGAGAGAAAAGCTCATTTGGGGTGGTCACTCAAAAATCATAAGCTGACTTGGGGAAAATTCTATGTGCCCTAATGTGTTAATGTGTATATATGTATATGTTATGTGTATGTATGTGTGTGTATGAATGTAAATGTACACACACACATACACACACACAGAATTTTTACACAGTTTCTTTGGGTTTCGACCAAGTCAGAAGTAGCACGACTCTGGCTGTCATTTAAGTTTTGTGTGCTGACTTTGTCTCAGCAATCTCTCGACAATATTTACTGAGGGCTCGTGTGTACATAGAACAGGAGAAGGCTGATCTTCTTGTTTGTTTGATTCTATTAAGACAGAACAAATTGACCTAAAAGTCTGTTTACCAGAGATTCACCATTGATCATGTATTCTTTGATGTACCTTCTTTTGAGTGGATTTAACATCAGATATTAATGAACTTGAAGGTAAGAGGGGAAGTATTCATCCTTTTATCTGGTTGGAGGTTTTACTGGTTTGGTGGGAAAGCTATGGATTTAGAGTAAGGGGACCTAGGATTACCTCCTGGTCCTACTACTCAAAGATGTTGGAGCCTAAGGAAGTCACTAAACAACTTTTGAGCTCTAACTTACTGCCACTAAAATAAAGGTGAAAACCCTACCCTGACGGTATCACAGGATTATCATAAGGATGAAGTGAGACCACGTGAATCGGCTTTGTAAACTGTAAAATACTCTACAACGTAAGGGATTAGTTAACTACGATAATTTAATACAATGGCTATGAAATGGTACAAGCTGTCAGGATTAAGGATCACAGTTCAGAGAATGTCCACTTGAAATTATTGTCAACCTATTTTCTCAAGCACAGTTAATACTAGTAGAATAAATTCAAAATATACTTCCATTTTCTCCTGCTGAGATTTCATTCCTTTGGACGAATTGTTCAAAACTGAAAAAGTATTAGTAGGGGCAGGAAGTAATTTGGTTCAACAAGATCTTTTCGTTTAAGCACTATTCTTGATGATGCATATGCTGTAAAGAGGATCATTAAAACAATCTAGGATATACCTGAAAAAGCCTCACCAAAAAATGAAATGATTCTGCATAGTTTCTGGTTAATTATCTCCTCCCAGGCACCAAATTCAAAATAGGACCATTCGGAGGACTTCTAGAGAGATGCCTTCACAATGAAGAGAGAGTGTGCTAATGTTCTAGCAGGCATTAAAGAGCATTCTCAGTGCAGTCTCTTCAGACGCAAGCTCTCCAGGCGAGGGAATTTTCCCTGTTTCTGGCTAAGGCTAAATGAATTTACCACGGAAGAACTAGGAGAGGATTCAAGTGCTCGACCAAGGTTAGGGCTAGGTCAGTAGTTCCCATTTTAGAGTTGCCAGCCTTTCCCTTCAAGTTAAAAAAAAAAAAGATAAAAAATAAAATTATCACCATAATCTAATTTTTTAAAGAGGATTATCTTAACGCTAAAAAGTGGGATAGCTGTAATCTCAGAATAAAAACAGATCTACAACTGTAATCATTTTGCTTACTGAAAACGAATTATATTGTCTTTAGGGTTCTCATTTTACTGCAAGGCATGTAAAGTTCCTCTGAAGTCAGACCAGCTGTTGGGCCAGTACTTGGTGTAGTGTAAAAGACCTTTCAACCCTGAAATACTATAATCACATACACATACTCAAACAAAATTATTTATTACTCTTCCAGCACAAAATAATACTTTATCGTTAGAGTATATAAGCAGCTATTTCTAAGGCTGCGGTTCATTTCAAATATTGAGAATTTAGAGTTTTTTATGAAAAGTGATTTGATGCTTTCACTATTTCATTCTTATTCCTCATCATACAATCAATTCAGTTAAATAGCCAGCAGAAAAATAGGAAAAGAAAATAAACTAGAAAAAAACCATTGTGGATTTTCTGTGTTGATAAAACTGCATGAGCTGTTCAGATATTGTAATAGAAGACATAGGACACTTTCCCCAGGGGTCAGGAAGTGGCAGGTTCGATTTCCCAGGATGTTGCACCAGGGAGTTTAGTTGCTCTTTGTCAAGGATTCATCTGCTGTTTTCCATCTGCATTAGCTGTGAGTTTCTCTGTATTCAAGTTCCATCTGAGAACCTGACTAAACTTAGCTCATTCCAGAGAGAACAGCTCCACTGGGAAGGTGTCACCGGATAAGGTCTTATGACCTAGGTGTCTGAGAAATATACACTCTGCATTTTTGTTCATCATGAGAGAGAAAAAAATACACGAAAACATTTTTTTTCAGCCATCATCCGATATTCACTAGGCTAGACTGTTTATATGAAAGCTCAAAAATCAGGATAAATTATTTTTTAATGCAACAAAAAATGTTATTAAAACAAGTGATGTATTGCTTATAAATGGAATGAATAAGATTGTGGCTGCGCATTAACATTTTAAAATTTTATAAATGTGCTATACGTAGCATTTTCATTTAGTGTTTCAGGCACTCTCTGCCCAGTAGAGTGGCTGAAATGCATAATAATTGTTTCTGTCTAAATCAGGTTTCCTTTTTTTAAAGCTCCTGGAGGGACTGAGTTGATTTCTTGTCCTTATTTTCCCCTGTAGCACAGCGTACCCTGAGCATCAGCAAATGTAGGATAATGAGTTCAGGGAAAATTAACCCATAATACACTAATACTCGTGCATTCATTCATTCATGTACTCTAAGAGAATTTGCTGGCTGTCTACCCATGCAACACACTGTGCTAAATTCTGGGATTACCAAGTGGGAAAAAAAAGATTTCACACTGCGATGGGATCTAAATTAGCTTCTATCAACCCAAAAGCGGTCAGGCTAGTGTTTCTCAAAGCCAAAACATTTTTACTCCAATCTTTCATCCCAATCCTGTACTTGTATACATACATATACACACCTACATGCGCACACACATCTATGAACATTCATGCATCCAATACTCAACTGAAACAAATTTTCACAAAGCAAACTTACACTTTCTACCTGTGATACAATGTGTAATATTTTCTTTTTTTTTTTTTTTTTACTTTTTTTTGGGAGGGAGAGGTTTCTGTTATAGGGCATGTGTGCTCAACAGAAAGACAGAGAGAGACAGAGAGACAGAAAGCAAGAAATCACCCCACCAGGGGGATGGTCACGTTGCAAGTACATGCACCCGGCCTGAGTTTAAGCCACCAGGTCTGGGACTCGAACCGCAGTCGACTACATGGGAGTCCAGCAATGTAGCCATTACACCACATTACACCATCTGCTGATCCTACAATGTAATATTTCCTATTTCACTCTTTTTTTTTTTTTTTTTTTCTTGAGAGAGATTTTTGCTCTAGGGTGCATGTGCTTGCTAGAGAGACAGAAAGCAAGAAATCAGCCATCTCCCCAGTGGGGATGGCCATGCTGTAATCCCTTTTCCCTCATTATCCTCTCAGGATTTGGGGCACGCATGCACATGTGCCTGGTGTGAGTTTCAAGCTGCCGGGTCCGGAACTCAGACCACAGTCAACCACATGGCAGTCTAGTACCTTAACCACTATGCCACCTGCTGACTCCCCACTCAATTTTTAAAAAGATGGGCATGACCAACTAAACTGAGTTCACAGGCCCAGCCAAGGTGGGGTACAGTCTCTAGCATAGTGGACTGCAGTCCTAGAAGCCACCTGGCTAAATGCCAGTTTGGATCCTTTTCAGCCTGGAAATACGTGAGGCATGTATGTGGGCCCAAGATCTTGAGAAGCTGGAGAGCTGGGGAAAGGGAATAGTGACACGACAAGATCCTCTCTGGAGTGCTTCTTTCTGCACATACATGCTCTCTATCATTAAAAAAATAAAAAGATTATGTAATACACTAATGGGTCATAATTTGCAATTAAAAAACAGCCCAAGTAGCACAGCTTCATAGCACAGCAGTTAACTGCTATGCATAGGGAGCCGGTTCCCCCATGGCTGAACGTAGTTCAAATCCCAGCCCCAGGGCCTTGAAAAACATATCAGGTGCATGTGCATACATGCCCCGAACCCTGATGGGATGGAGAAATGAAGGAAAAAGGATTGTGGCATGACCATGTCCCATTGGAGGGTGCTTTCTCTCTCTCTCCCTCTCTCTCTCTGGCAAGTGCACATGGACCTCCAGCAATAAAACCTAACATAAGCAAACACAAAAAGCAGTGGTCTGGGAGTCTTTGGCTGTATCTCAGTATGCAGCTAAAAGTATCCCAAAAATTGTCAGGAAGTATATTAGAATAAAAATGAAAGATAGTTCAAAGATAATGTCAAAGTATTTAGGTTGATTTACCTTAAGAAAGATACTGATCACCTGAAAATATGGGATATTCTTTGACAGGAAGTGGTCTTTACGAAAGGTACTAATTAAGGGTAGTAAATTAAAGTGGGGGTAAATATGGGGGGAAAAGTGAATAAATGCAAAGCACTTGAATGACTCCTGTTCTACTTCTTTTCACCGCACTTGCACACATCATATTTCACAATCTGAAGAGAAGATGAAGGTGACACAAAAATGTGACATAGTGAGTTTTTAGACATACATCCAGATCTTACACAAAGCAGGAAAGAGAGAAAACTCTAAAAGTAAATATACTGCTAATGAAATACGTTGAAGATGGATTGATTTATTCCTTCATAAGTGACTAAAATATGAGTGCTTTCACTGCATCCCTTTTTTTTTTCAGGGAAATACTGGCTGGTAATTTCATCTCCATCTCCCTGGGTTGTCTATATGCACTTCCTCTCCAGTTTGCCTTTCTTTTCATTCTGCAGAGTGTCCTCAGGTGATCCTGGCGGCTGACTGTAGAGCAAACCCAGATTAACTGACTAATGATCCAATTAACCCAGGGGTCCTAGAGATATGGAAAAAAAAAAATGTAGACAAAGTCCAACTACCCTTCTCCCTGGTGATAGCCCAGCTTTTTCTCTCACTAAGCATTACTCGATAGAACAAGCCCATTTCTATGGAGGAATCGTGCGTTCTCACGTCCTACAGCCAATCAGTCCCATCCCCCCATTCTGCCACTTGTATGTTCTCAGTATGTTTCCGCTCACCCTTCCCTCACACATAGTCACTGTATTTGACCTGGCCCTCACCACCGCATCACCATGCCCTGGGCAACGTCCCTGCACTGCCACAGGCCAGCGGAGAGTCTTTCAGCCCCATCCTCTTCTCTGAGCACAGCTGAAGAGCCTTAGCGTGCCTGCCATGCCTCCAGCCCCCTCCGTGGGGATTTTCATACACTATTCAAGCCCACATCTGGTCCTAACTGAGTGAAGAATCAGACCCAACGACCCAGCAGCAGCTGATGCAGGCCTAGGAGGGTAACCAGCATGGATCCTGCAGATGCCCAGCCCAGTGATGGTGAGTGGGAGAACTTCACACTGATTTAAAGTGGCTGCCAATCAAATCCTCCCTCTTGGGGAGCTGAGGTACACTGAGAAGCTGGTGAGAGAAGCTGTGACTGTCTGGGGAGGCACCGGGGGCTGCCTAAAGCTGAATGGGCAAGAAAAGAGTGCAGGGGCCTGAGCTGGGTACAGCCAAGAATGTCATTCCCAGTCATGAGGTCGGGCTGGCTGTGCAGTGGTGACATGGTGACACGTCTTCCTGTTCTCTCCATGGATGCTTTCTGTCATCCCCAGGAAGGAAGAAAATCTCTATTTCTTAACATTCTAATGAGGCTCACACTGCTCCACTTTCCCAAGTCATCCTCTACATCACCGCAAATCCTTCTCCGAAATACAGACATGCGGGCAGGGTACTTTCCTGCCTTGCAATTCTTTAAGGTTTCTCCTTCCCTGCCGGGCAAAAGGCTGAAGTCCTGAGCATGTCATGACATCCAGGCCTGGCAATGTCCCAGTCCAGAGGACTCTAACCTCTGCCGTGCCTTCTCGCATGCGCGACTCTACGTGTACTTCTCTCTGCCTCAACCCCACCCTCCTGTCCCGCTGATTAATTTACTCCTCCATCAAGTCTCAGTTCACACACTTTTCCCTCAGTAATGCCTTTCCTGTTTCCCAAGCAGTGACTTCTGTGAAGTTCCATGAAAGCAATCGCCATATATGTCATAAACCTTTGCAAGTCTGTGTCTAGGCTAGCATGGGCTTTGCTCAATTATTCTTGGTAGTGGTTAATTTGTTTCCTCCTTAAGAAAGTACTTATTGGACACCAACATGCACTTGTCTTTAAAGATTCAGATGTACTGGGGCCAGTAGGTAGTATGGTAATTATGGAGCTGGACTCCTTCTGGGAATAGCAGGTGGCATGGTGGTTAAGGCACTGACACGCCCACATGGTTAACTGCAGTTTTAGTCCCGGATCTGGTGGTTTGCTTTCTCACTTTTCCCCACCCCTCTCTCTCTGGTCAAATTAAAATAAATTAATGAATAAATAATTAAAAAAAAAAAAGAGCTGGACTCCTGCATGGCCAACCATGGTTTGAGTCTTGGACCTAGTGGCTTGCTTTCTCCTTTTTTCCTCTCTCTCTGGTCAAAATAAAATAATAATAATAATTAATAAAGTTAAGTAAATAATTCTTTTTAAAAAGCTACAAATGTATCAAGATGGGCACAGTTCCTGCCCTCCCAGAGCTTATGGCTTGACAGGGAGGATCAGCATGCCATGACACCATGTGATGGATATGGTCAAGGGTTAAACAGGCCACCATGGAAGTAGCAGCACGGTTGAGGAAGGCCTTTGGGACCCAGTGATATTAACATGAGACCTAAATGATTAGCAGGACTTCGTAGGAAAGAGTTTTTTATAAAAAGAGGAAAAAGGAAAAGACAAAGGAAGATGTTTGCAGAAATGGAATCACCGTATGTAAAACCATTAGGTGAAAGTAAAGCTTTCTATGAAGGTAATTTCGTGGAAGGGAGTTCTGTGCAGCTGAGAGCATCCACAGGAAGGTTGCTGGCCATGAGGTGGAAGAGGCCGGCTATTCAGTCATGACTTGATACTTTATTCTAAGAGTCAGTGAAGTACTTTAAACAAGGAATCAGATTTCATTTTTAATGATCAACTAGTTCTTATCAATTAAAGGAGAAGCAAAAAGGTGAGTTAGAGGGTCATTGGAACAGCTGGATAAGCTACAGAGAGAGTGGAGGTGAGAGAAGTGAATGGAATTGGAGATGAAGGGCTTGAATGATCAGGACTTTGTGACTGATCCAGTGTAGGTGTGGTGACTTTGTAATGTATTACTGGCTGGACTGAGCTCTCTTTCTTAGAATTCTCTTTCCTTTATGTTTCCTGTTAAGGTGAGCCACAAGAGAGGGTCTCATGGCAGAGTTAGAGGACTGAAGTGAAGAACAGCGGTTTTGTAGCTCATACACATCTCCCTGGTGGGAGGCAGCAGCCAGGCCTGCAGCTGTTCTACCTCCCCTGGACCCTCCTCCTTTTCCTACTCCGGCTCCAGTAACGGTGTCAGTGCTCTGGCTTGGGCTACTCTCAAACACCATCAAGGTCAGAAGCAACAAGACCTGACATGGGTTGCTCTCTGTTCCAGGTGCATAAGCTCGTGCATGTGGGTTCCAAACTGTTCTCACTTTCCCTCTCTTTACGTTCACCTTTCATCCTTAACTGCCCATCCTGAAGAACATCAGATTAAAAACAATAGCCTTTGAGGGCCACTAGGTGGCAGTGTGGTTAAGGCTGTAGACTCCCACATAGTTGACAATGGTTCTAATCCCAGACCTGGCAGCTTGAAACATGCCAGGCACATGTGCATGTGTGCCCAAAATCCCAAGAGAGGAACAGAGAAGAAGGGACTGTGGTATGGCCATCTGCCTGGGGGGTGATTTCTTGCTTTCTGAATCTATGTCTCTTTGGCAAGTACTCAGGCCCTGTAACAAAAATCTCCCAAAAAAATTAAAAAGTAAAAAAGTAAAAAGAAAAGCCTTTCCAAAATTGTATAACCGTAACATTGTATAAAATCAGATTCCTGTAGCAAGCCCTTTAATGTGTGTATATATGTATATATATGCATGTGTCTACTTATATCTATCTATAGACTAATATATATGTAATATACATAGATTTTTCTAGTGGTTCTATTCTCTGGTTGCACTCTGGTTGATGTAGTAGGGTTGAGGGAGAGATGGGAATGTTTTAGATATGATAATAGCATATAGTTTGCTAGTTGCTTATGAATAATGCAAGTTTCTGATCATTTTTATGATGGTAGACCACAATATTATTAAAAATTATATCAACTTTCACTTTTTCTCTTTTTTTAAGTTTTTTTTTTTTTTTGGAGAGGTTTTTTGCTATAGGGCGCATGCGCTTGCCAGACAGACAGAGAGAGACATAGAGACAGAAAGCGAGAAATCACCCCCCAGGGGGGATGGCCACGCCGCAATCCCTTCTCCTCCATTCTCCTCTCGGGATCTTGGGCACGCACGCACACGCACCCGGCATGAGTTTTAAGCCACCGGGTCCGGGATGCGAACCGCGGTCGACTACGTGGGAGTCCAGCGACATAGCCATTACGCTAACTGCTGGTTCCCTTTTTTTTAAGTTTTTGTTAGAGTGTGTGTGCACTTGTCAGAGACTTTAACCACTATGCCCCCAACTTTCTCTTTCAGTAAAGATAATATCCTCCCCTCTATCTCCAATTAGACTTTTGATATTCTTATCACATTTTCCATCCCAGTTTACCAGATTAAGAGAATATGAGAGTCTGCTTTTATAAATATCCTATTAAAATCCCTTCCAAAGAGAGTCGCTTTGGGCGTGGTGGCGCGTGGTGGCGCCCGCCCTATGGCAAAAGAGTCTCTTGTAACAATGAATGAATGCAGTAGATAGAAGAGTGTGTCTTCACCTCATTTATACCCACTCGCCTAGTTTCCCTATTACAATTTGTTTCTTAATTGACAAATAAAAATGATATATTTTATTGTATATAATGTAATATTTTGATACATGTACAAGTGTAGAAAGGGTAAATCAAGCTAATTAACACACCTATCACCTTATATACTTATCTTTTTTGTAGTGTGAACATATAAAATTTACTTTCTTAGCGACTTTCAAATATACAGTACATAATTATTAACTGCAGTCAGCATGCTATACAATAGATCCATAGAACTTATTCTCCCCTATGGAAGAAACTTCACACCCTCTGACCAGCATCTCCCCCTTCCTCTCCAAATAACCTATTTTATTTTGTGTGACTGATGCCTTTGTTTTCATTGATTGTGCCCTGAACTATGTTAGGTCTCAGGCATCTGGATTATAGTGCTCTATTTTTCAAATGATAACAGTAGCCTAGCAACCTGTCCAAATTATGTTTTCAAAATGTGCTCATTATTCTGAGGGAATAGTATATATTTGGAGAGTCTTTCTTATTACAAAAATGCTCTTGAGATTTCCTTGACTGTTCTAAACAAATAGTTGCATGACTTATATTTGCACGTACACAGTTTCAATATCAGGATTCCAATACAGAAAGAACCTACCCTAAAATCCCTTTAATAAATTTTAAAAACTCTATACAATAAAAATCTTAAGGTTTGGGGTTTCTTCCATAATCTTTCATCAAGTGAAAATATTATACAATCTCAATATCCTTCATAGTAGATAGTGTATTCTCACTGTTCTGCACAAGCAAGGTCAGTATTCAGCTGTCATATTTTCCAGGGAAGGAGGAATACACACAAGTTAGTGATATGTGGTAACATAGTAAGCAGTTGTGTCAAAACTAGAATTTACAACTTTTAATTCTCGATACCCAGGGCATTCAAGCCACAATCCTGCAAAGTCTGCTTTCCCAGTAATAAACATCAACCATACTCTATATCTGAATTATAAAATGAAATCTACTATAGAATGCCATTTATCGTTTTAACTAGAAAATTGGAAAACGTGGTGCAGGGGAACATGGATATTAAAACTGTAGATAATCTTTTTACACATTGAAAACAGCTTAATTAAACCAACAGAGCAGGTAAGGCAATTCTGTTATTTAATGACAACCCTCAGCTGTTTGAAATAACCATCTTAATAATCAATACCGTGTTGAGACTTTCACCTAGCATTTATTTTAAGGGATGTCTTGTTTTGAACAATCATTTTAAATCCTAGTAAACTGAAGAATTAATTAGCAAGCACGGAGGCTCAGCAAACTAATGCTTTAGTCTGTCAAACCATCTGCTCAGGAGCACCGTTCTCAAATCTTGGCATTATTGAGAATGGGGGAGCACAGTATTTTGATGCTTATGCTGGTAGACAAGTTGCTCCTTGATATTTAACCATTCCCTTTTCCAAATACACAGGAAGAAACTCAGTCTCGAAACAGGCACATGAAAGTCCTGGCTCCTTTTGCACTGACAGTCAGAACCAGGTAGAGCCAAGCTTTCTTTAAGGACAAAGACCGTGTTAAAATGCCTTGTTTATGCAAACGAGTTGTTTCTTTCAAAATAGGTGCTTTGTTCAGAGCTACTATTTTTAATCCAATAATTCCACTATTCAGATCACTTTTTAACTTTCATTTTTGGAATTTTTCTTCACATTGTTTTACATATTCATTCTCAAACAGTAGGAAAGAATCCTAATCTACTTAATATGGTTGGGTATGTCACATAAAAATGTTATGTAATGAAACTAATGAGACAAATTTTATTTTATGATTTTAAAACCAGACCAGGAGGCAATTCAAAAAGGAGTTCCAGAAACATGTTGAGTTAAAGATAACATGATTTGAAAAAGCAGACAGCTTCCTGGCCAGTCAGTGGCGTAGTGGTTAAGGTGGCTGGATCCCACCTAGCAGATTGACATGGTGACTTAAAAAATACGCAAGGCTCATGTGCAGTCGTACCCCCAATTCTGAGAGAATAGAGGAGGGATTGCAGCATAGCGATCCTTCCTGGAAGGTGATTTCTCGCTTTTCCTCTGTCTGTCTCTCTCTGGGGAACACATATACCCTATAGAAAAACTTTAAAGAAATATTTTATAGTGTATAGCTTCCTAAGATGAAAACAAAGTCTTATGCCTTTAAATAAACCAAACATATTTTCCTATTGACATGTAAGCCTATTTTAGCTACTGGGCACCTGCTCTCATCTGATGATTGATTTTTGGGTGAATCAGTCCATCACCCATTCTCAGTCCATTAAGCCCTGGGGAGGGCATATAGCTGGAACCAGACCAATCAGGCATATCCAATCAGTATGGCTACAGTAACTGGTTCAGGGATGGGCCCCAGACTAATGAGACTCAATTCCAGGACTTCAGCTAAAAAACAAACAAACAAACAAAAACCAAGAAGAGAGAGAAAGAATAAGTTCACCTTCTTGGGGGTCACCAAGTTAAGAATATAAACCTGTAACTGCTAGAAACCTATATGGAGAGACCTGCCGGAGAATGAAGTCAATGATGCAAATTAAGCCAAGCCAAAAGACAAAAAATGCTGGTGACATCCTTTGAGTAGCTAGATGCCACACAACCTGAAGCTGATCCCTGAACTTTTCAATTATGAGTCAATAAATTCATTTTCTGTATTTATATCCACTTACATACTTTCACAGATATGGTTTCTGTCAAGGAAAAACCCCAGGAAATGTTATATCTTACATACATACAAATACCTGAGGAGATTTTTTTTAAATCATAGAGAAATCAAATTATAGTATGAGTTTATTTTGATATACATGTTCTCAAAATCTATGCATAGCTTTTTAGCTTTTTCATAACATGTATGTTCTAGGAACTAAAAAGTTAATTGCCAGTGGTCATATGTGCTTGCCAGAGAGAGAGAGAGAGAGAGAGAGAGAGAGAGAGAGAAAGCACCCCCCACACATACATTCCAAATAGACATGATTACACCACAATCCTTTTTGCTCCATTTCTCCATCCTGTGATTTGGAGCATGTATTCACATGTACCCAGCATGTTTTTTAAACCATTGGGACAAGATTCAGACCACATTTGGCCATGTGAGATCTGGCTCTCAATATACAGCACTTAACCTGGACCAGCAAATGGTGTAATGGTTACATCACCAGACTTCCATATAGTCAACCGTGGTTCGAGTCCTGGACCCAGTGGCTTAAAACTCACACTGGGCATGTGTGTGTGCATGCCCAGAATCTTCTACTTCCTTGTGTGTTTCAGCCTTTCCTTTGCCATGCAGGTCAGCAACCCCTTGAGTCTTTCTCCTGTAGGCCAGCAGGTGGCATGGTGGTTAAGGTGCTGGACTCTCACATGGCTGGCCGAAGTTCAAGTCCCTTATCTGGCAGCTTGAAAATCATGCTGGGCACATGTATGTGTAAGCCCAATATCCCAAAGGAAGAATGGAGAAGAAGGGATCATTGTGTGGCCGTCCTCCCAGGGGGTGTTTTCTCATTTTCCTTCTCTCTCTCCAGCAAGGACATGTACTTTTGGGGTGGGGGGGAAGACACTTCTGGTCTTTGATGTCTCAGCATAGTAAGCCCATTATAGGCTGCCCTTCTCTAAAAATCTGGTCAATACATCTGTTTCCCCAGGGGTAGAGAAAGTCCTGATAAACTTTCTCTGGCATTGCTCATTTCCTCAAATGCTATACATGGAACACAGCTATAGCTTTAGTCCTCTGCTATTAATAAGTCCTTGAGAAAAACTAAAAACTGTAATGCCATCCAGATGCAAGCAGTGTGCAGCACTGAGCACCTCTCCCCTTCTGTTCCAGCAGAGTTACTAAGAGCACGTCGTGAGTCACGCATCCTCCAGCATCCCTCTCCATCCTAAAATCTGAAACCTGGGAATTTGGAGCAGTTGCCTGTTGGCAATTGGCTTTTTCAGTTACTGTACCTCACACCATGGCTCTGTGATCTATTTATTTCTCCTCACAGAGGAAGGCAGTTACCATTGAAGAATTCACTCAGGAATTCTGTTCCTTATCCTTAAAGTCCTTCAGAGGAAAATTCCAACACTGCTCACTGCAAATGGAGAGCGTCATTAGATTTGTAAACAGGTCCTTGCTGCAGTCTGAATGCTATCACTCCACATGCAAGGAGTCAAAAAAGCATTAGTCTGCCGGGCTTGATGGAGAGAAATGAACATACACCAGGCAGTCTCTCACGTGTCGAACCGGATCCTCAGACACAATGCGATGATGTGCCTAGGATTTTCATCTGTTTCCTTTTCTGCCAGACACCCAAACTCCGGATCCCTGGTTGCTCAGTGAAACTTGCATCTCTGTTCTTTTCCATAGTGATATTCTGGATAATAAGTGCTTCTAAGAGATAATAACATTGAACAGCTTTAACACATTTTTCAAGAAGAATATTCTGGAAGTTTTGCAGTAGAAAGTTTAGGAAAAATATTCCAGCCATTACTATTTTCTTCTTCTTTTTTTCTTTTTCTTCTCATTTGCCAAAGGTCATGTGTGTGCTTGGATGAGAGAGAGAGAGAGACCCCTCAGTGGGGCCTGGTCATGCTATAATTCTTTTTCCTTCAGTTCTTTATGTTGTTGGGATCCTGGGCACATGCATGCAGCTAGGGCTGGGACTCCACAGCTGGAGGGCCATGTGAGATCTGGCATCTTCTGCACAGCCCTTAACCACTGCACTAGGGAATTGGCCCTAAAACTTTTTATATGAAGAGTTTAAACAGATCCCACCACACCCCATTCCACCTCACTCTCAAGTATGGCTACATTATGGGGAATACCTGTTCAGAAGAAAACTAAGTATATGAAAAACTACTGTTTCTATCTTGGAATAACCACTGACTATAGCAGCCTCTGGGAAGTTAGAAAAAGGCAGATTTTTTTCGATATCATTCTTTTCCCTATTAAGTCTATTTTGGGGAGGGCCAGGTAGGGAAGTGGTAGGTGAAAGTTTTACTGAACTAATAGATGTTGATGCAAAATGTTGTTAAGGAAAATATTGCTTATTCAACAAGTTGCTTCTTATTTTTGAATTCATTCCAAATAAAACTCTGTTTAAGATCTTTGAAAGAAATTTATGCATATCACACTAATAGCTGGTTTGAGTTCTCTTTTGTCATTATGTAATTTTCAACTTTGAGGAAAATACTAGTATTTATAGATAGTAGTCACAAATTATGCAAATTGAAAATATAAGAGATCTTTAGTTACAATGTTCACATTACCACATAGGGTGACTAATTTTTCCAAATTAGTAAAGGAAGTTAGATCTATGAGTCAGTGAATAGATCACCCTAATGAATGAAAATAAAATTTAGGCTTCTCCCAGATGGACGGTATTTTATTTTTAAAATATTTATTAGGGCTTTTTAGTTTTGTGCCTAAATTTTGTTAATAGTTTTCCTCATACATGTCTCATTGCTTCAGTATGCAGTCGTGTTTATAAGTGCATAGTCAAAGGCATAGAATGGGCTTTACCAAATGATGCCAGCAAATAGTAAAGATTCAAATTCCCTAAGAACCACAAACAGGCCACCAGCTTTATTGCCACACTTGCAAACCGTTTCAATATTTAACACAACCTTAAAAGGAGGAAAATAATGGGACCAGCATATGGTGTGATGGTTAAGGTGCTGGACATTCCTCCATGGCCGACCATGGTTCAAGTCCCAGACCTGACGGCCTGCTTTCTTACTTCCCCTCTCTCTCTCTCTCTCTCTCTCTCTCTCTCTCGCCAAATTAAAATAAATAAATGAATAAATAAAATAAATAATCCTTTACCAAAAAAAAATGAAAAGAAAAAGGGCAGGAAAGTGATTCTGTGCTACTCTTCTAACTACCACCTACTAAACAATAAATACAGTGATGAAACCATTTATATGTGTATGTTTTTGATCTCGTCAAATTTTACATGTAATTAGATTTATGTAGCAGATGTTACTCTTTGTTAAGGAAATGGTCTAAGAGAGTGCAGCAGGTGTATGAATATACGTAAGAATTATTTCTGGGACCAGCAGATGGCATAATGATTACATTGCTGGACTCCCATGTAGTCTACCACAGTTCGAGTCTCAGACCTGGTGGCTTAAAACTCAGGCCAGGCACATGTGCATGCATGCCCAAAATCCCAAAAGGAGAAGGGGTTGCAGTGTGACCATCGCCCCTGGGGGGATGATTTCTTGCTTTCTGTCTCTCTCTGTAGTGTGTGCACATGTGCACACACCCTATAACAAACTATTCTTTGTTCAGCCCACCTTCTTGGGTACTTGCTATAAATCTGGCACTATTCTAGGTGCTGTGGTAACCAAAAAAAAAAAAAAAAAGTCACCCCTGGGGAGGTGCATTTAGTGTAAAGGTGGCTGTGTGGGAAGATATGATATGGGAGCATCTGACAAAACCTTCCAAAAATATGAAGGAATGGCCCTGAGTGAAATTATAGGGCTCTAGTTTGACCTTTTTTTTAAATTGCCAGTGGGCACATATGCCAGCCAGAGAGAGAAAGCACCTCCCAATGGGATATGGCCATGGCACAATCCTTTTTCCTCCATTTCTCCACCTTGCCAGGATTTGGGGCATGCACCCAGCATGTTTTTTAATCTGCTGGAACTAGAATTCAAACCAGTCAGCCATGTAGGATATGGCTTTCTATGCACAGAACTTAACGGTCATGCTGTGGGGCCCGCCCGCGAGCTCTAGCTTTTCCTTAAGGTTTTGTTCTTCAAATTTTTTTTCCTGGAGGGTATGTGTGCTTGCCAGAGAGAAACAGAGAGAGAGACAGCACCCACCAAAGGGGTGTGGTCACACCACAATCACTTCTCCTCCATCTTTCCCTCCTTTCAGGATTTTGGACATGCACACACGTAAGCTGCCGGGTCCAGGATTTGAGCCATGTGGTTGGCCATATGAGATCTAACTG
Organism: Tupaia tana; assembly: GCA_026018925.1. Classification (NCBI taxonomy): domain Eukaryota; kingdom Metazoa; phylum Chordata; class Mammalia; order Scandentia; family Tupaiidae; genus Tupaia; species Tupaia tana. The sequence continues at coordinate 128,195,472 of JAKSZU010000007.1, read as the reverse complement.
CCTTAACCATCATGCCACTAGCTGGCCCATGAACTCTAGCTTTTTGTTTGTTCGTTTGCCTTTTTTTTTATCCCCATAAGGTGCATGCACTTCCTGGGGGTGGGGTAAGGAGGGAGAGAAATCACCCTCTAGGGATGATGGCTATGCCCCAATCCCTTCTTTCTCATTCTCCTCTTGGAATTTTAGGCATGCATGCCCACACGCCTGGCATGATTTTCAAGCTGCTGGGTTGAAATCATGTAGTTGGCCATGTACAAATCCAGTGCTTTACGTCTTAAAGGTCAAAGAGTTAAGGGAACCAGCAGTTAGCGTAATGGCTATGTCGCTGGACTCCCACGTAGTTGACTGCGGTTCGTGTCCCAGACCTGGTGGCTTAAAACTCACGCTGGGCACGTGTGCGTGCGTGCCCAAGATCCCGAGAGGAGAATGGAGGAGAAGGGATTGCGGCATGGCCATCCCCCCTGGGAGGGTGATTTCTCGCTTTCTGTCTCTCTGTCTCTCTCTATCTGTCTGGCAAGCGCACGTGCCCTATAGCAAAAACCTCTCCAAAAAAAAAAAAGAGTTAAGATCATAAGAAGCAGTTGGGCCAATGATAAATATCATTTTAATTAAAACAACAAAAACTAAGATTCTATGACTGACGTGTGGAGATTAATATTGTGGCCACAATTTTTCTTGAAAAGAAAAGTTGAGGTTTGAAGAAAAAGATGCTAAAAATCCTCAGGGAATCCCTTCAGTAACAAAGCAGGTAACAAATGCTGTGGAGTAATCCACAGGGACGTACACACCAGAGTTCAGGAGCTGTGTAGAAGCCCACATATATCTAACACAAACTTCTGCAGATGTGTGCAGTGAATCAGAGAGAATAATAAAATCACCTTTTAATTAGGGCAGCCCAGGAACCTTGGAATGCCAACCCTGCTTCAACTCTCAGAACGCTCACAGAAGTGGTCTGACCCCAAAAGAGATTAAAAATGAGTTTAATTTCCTTCTCTCTCTTGGTCGTTGTTGAATTCTAGAGGAAAACTACAGCTGAGAAAAAGTGTGACTACAAATAGATTGATTATAAAGGTACTATATTGGCCTGGGTACTTAGAGTTTTTCAAATTTTATTCTAGTGTCATCCAATGGACTGTACTGTTCTTTAACATGTGTGCAAAACCATTGCAATAAAATAATATATTTGAAACCAGCCACAGTGGTCCACACTGCTCACATGCTGTGCTCCCCAGACTGGAACCACAAAGAAAGTTAGGTTTAATTCCTATTCCAAACTAGAGGCTGGCTGGGCATGGTGGCATGTATCTGTAGTCACAGCTGGGAAGGTAAGGTGGGTGGATAGTGACAGGATGAGACCCTGTCTAAAAATAAATAAATATATTTGTATAAAAGTATATGTTATTTAAACTAATAAGGTTTTCTAACTTAGTTAATTATGTTTATGAGACAATTGGATCGTGGGAGCCGAAGCGCACCTCTTTTACAAACGTATACCTCAAAAGGCAGCTTACCGTAAATGTAGGAAAGATGAAATAACATGAACAGCTAACATTATTGGTTTTCTTTGAATATTTCTATATTATTTACCAAATTGTATTTTCTTTCTTTTTTTTAATTGCCAAAGAGTGCACACATTCACTAGAAGACAGAGAAACAGAGAGAAAGAAAGAGAGCACCTTCCACCCTAATGGGGTGTGGTCACACAGCAAACTTTTGTCCTCTATTTTTCTATCCTGTCAGGGTTTGGGGCAGGCGTGCATATGCCCCAGGTATATTTTTCAAGCTGCCAGAGCTGGTATTCAAACCATAGTCAATAATGTAGAATCTGGCTTCCTTAACTACGAGGCCAGCTCTATGTTGTAGTCTAATTAATTCTCTCAACTACCCTAAAATCTAGGAATCATAATTCCTACCATATAACTGGGAAGAGATTTGCACAAGTTGCAACAGTTGTCAAGCATTGGAGTTGAAATTCTAGACTTGACTCCAGAGTCTATTCTATCCAGCATCACACAGTGCAAACTCATTTCCTTTTCTGAGATATAAGCAGCAAGTAAATACTATCTTCTGAGGAGCAAAAACAGAGAAAACTGATATAAGTTAGGAGCACAAAAGTAGAATGGGAATGAAAGTTGTGAAGAACAGAGAGACAAGGAACAGAGACTAAAAATGACACACCAAGGGTGGGATAGGTTGGGGAAAAGCACTGAAAATGATTTTAGTGAGAATGTCCCTATATTAGTCAATGTTCTCCAAAGAAAAAGAGTCAATTAGATATATCTAAGGGGATTTCAAAAAATTTATGGAAAGTAGAATTAAAGTACAAGTTTATTTTGGTATAGAAATTTTGAAATGCATACATGTTTGTTTCCTAATACACATTTCCATGTGCTTTTTGAAGACCTCTTGTCTGTAGATATATAAAAGAATCTTATTATGTGGGATTAACTCGGGTTATTATGGAGATGATGAGTCCTACACACTGCCATCTGCAAACTGGAGGCCTAGGAAAGCCGGTGATAGTGTTTCAGTCCAAACCCAAAGACCTGAGAACCAGGACAACTGATGTTTCTAAGTTCCAGACCAAGTCCCAGGGCCAGAGAACCTAGAGTGCCAATGTCCAAGGTTAGGAGGAGATAGATGTCCCAAATCAAGAAGGAAGAGTAAATTCATCCTTTCTCTACCTTTTTGTTCTATTGGTTCCTCAATGGATTAGATGATGCCCACTTGCTTGGGTGAGGGCAGATCTTCTTTACTCAGCATACCAATTCAAATCTAACCTCTTCCATAAATACCCTCACAGATGCACCCGGAAATAATGTTTTACCAGCTAGCTGAGAATCCCTTAGCTCAATCAAGCTGACACCTACATTTAACCATTTCATTCCCTAACCACCTTGATCCCTTCTCACTTTGTTCCCCTTCACCAAACTCATTTCGTTTCCTTCGATACACTTGTTACAATCTGCATTTCTCCTATAATTTTAATCCTGATGGTCTCCCACACTAGAAAGACTGTTTTCCCCTCCATGTATGTGTAACACAAAGTAATGCCTAGCACATAATCAACAAGCAAGCATTTATTAAATTAGTACTGGCTCAATTTAATTAAATAGTATAATTTTTAAAACTAGAGGCTAAGATCTTAATAAAGTTTTAACCAGTCAGATAAGAATTTTATTTGCGGGAATCAGCAGTTAGCGTAATGGCTATGTTGCTGGACTCCCACGTAGTCAACCGCGGTTCACGTCCTGGACCCGGTGGCTTAAAACTCACGCCAGGCGCATGTGCGTGCGTGCCCAAGATCCCAAGAGGAGAATGGAGGAGAAGGGATTGCAGCGTGACCATCCCCCTGGGGGGTGATTTCTCGCTTTCTGTCTCTCTGTCTCTCTCTGTCTGTCTGGCGAGCGCACGCGCCCTATAGTGAAAACCTCTCAAAAAAAAAAAAAAAAAAAAAAAGAATTCTATTTGCTCTTCTCTAACAATGGGAGAGACACTACCTAGAATATATTCTCATGGACTTAGTCTCTCCCTCTCAAGCTTATAAATCATATTGGTAGTCAAGACCTAGTGAAATATGGAAAGGAGGAGACGGTGCTTAAGGAAGGAAGTAGGGATCTCTTTGAGATCAAAGAGAGATTAGTTCAATTAGTAGATTCTGTGCTATTTAAATATGTCATTCAAATAGCTTGAGAATCACCTTCTCAGAAGAGGTGAGCTTTTTTGGAGGAATATGTAGGAAAAAAGGTGATGTCAGATAAATAAGATAATTTTGTTTCTACCATATAGGGCCATGTGGAAGCACACGAGGAGGTGGAAGTATAAGGGAAGAGTGGGAGTTTTAAGCAGTTGTGATTTAAGAGAGTGGAGGTAGCAAATGTGGGAAGAGGAGGAAATGACAGCACTGAGTTGAGCAGTGGGTTTAACAATCTGGCAATAAACTGAGAGCTAACAAGGCCCACCTGGAGTGGTTAGTAACAAAAGAAACATTTGTAGCTCACCGAGAAGATTTAATTGAGGAGAAAATAATATGGTTTGGCTAGCATAAAACTCATGCTGTATCTTGGACCCAACTTCTTTTGGAATTTTGAAATGGGCAAGAAATGACTGACATGTTTGTGCTTCTGGACTGAAAACTTGTTTCTTTGGTGATATTTTAGTACCCACGCCAGCGTCATTGTTATTTGTTCCATAGTGATTTTTGTCTTGACTTTAGTGTTTCTTAATATGAGACACTTTATTACTACTATCCACCTTATTAAAATTGTTTTATTTTATTATTTTTATTAAATTCTTGGCACAGATGTATTTTTTTGAAGCTAATCATAGACTCGTGTCTTTTAGATTTTAATTTTTCATCTTTTACATGATAATTCAAGTTTTCTTATTTTTTAAGCTAAAAAAAATTTGCCATACACTTATAAAACCTGTCTTCTGCATTTAGTCATAAAAAATTCATTCACCTTAGAGATTCCAGTATTTATTTTTTTAAAGCCTACAGTCCATCTGTTACCATCTTCACAGATATTAAATTTTATTACCCTTTCTTGTTTCCTTCAACTTTTGGCAGAAGAGAATATTCTCCAATAAGCCCACTTACTTCATATGGCAAGAAATGTATCAAGTTTTGTCAGCTTTTGCTGCAGACAAGTCATTAAGCATGTCCAAAAATGTTTATATTTACCACTTGTTTATGTCATTGGTACAGTGTGTAGGGTGGGAAAAAGTAGATCATAGATATAAAGCAATGATATGGAAACTGGAATGGTGTGTTAGTTTTCTATTGCACTATAACAAGTTGCCACAAATGATGATTTAAAATATATATATTTGTTGGGACCAGCAGTTAATGTAATGGCTATGTCACTGGACTCCCACGTAGTCGACCGCAGTTCGAGTCCCAGACCCAGTGGCTTAAACTCACACCGGGCGTGTGTGCGTGCGTGCCCAAGATCCCGAGAGGAGAGTGGAGGAAAAGGGATTGCGGCGTGGCCATCCCCCCTGGGGGATGATTTCTCGCTTTCTATCTCTCTGTCTCTCTCTGTCTGTCTGGCAAGCACACACGCCCTATAGCAAAAACCTCTTCAAAAAAAATAATAATAATAAATAAATAAAATATATATATTTGTTATCTCACAGTTTCTGTGAGTAAGGAGTCTAGGCATGGTTCATTTTAGCTGAGTCCTCTCCTCAGGGCCTCATAAGGTGTCAATCAAGGTGTCTGCCAAGGTGCATGCCTTTCTGGATCTCAGAGTCCTCTTCCAAGTTCATGTGATTGTTGGCATAATTCAGTTTCTTGAAGCTATAGGACTGATGTTCCCATTTTCTTGCTGAGTGCCAGCAGGGAAGCTCTTGACACCTAGAAACCAGGCACAGTTCCTTGCCATGCAGCCCCCTCACAGGTCCTCTCACAACATGACAATTGTCCCTAAAGGGCAGCAGAAGAATCTCATACATTCTAACATGGTAAAGTTCAATATAACCTATTGTAATCACAAAAATAACTATCCCCATAACCATTGTGATGCTGGGCGTCAATGGAGACCATCTACCCTCTGAAGCTGTGAAAGAGGAAGCCTAGAGGAAATTCTGGACTTCCATGACCATTTATTACGCTATGGACTGAACTGTGTTCCCCCAAATTCATATGCTGAAGCTCTAACCTTCAATGTGACTGTATGGGGCCTATAATAAAGTAATTAAGGCATAAACATTTCATAAAGGTAGCCCTTGATATGATTAGTGTCCTTATAAAACAGAACACCAGAAAGCTAGTATGCTCTCTCTCTCTGTCCATCTCTTCTCCCCACCTTCTTCCCTGATATGTGAGGACATAGCAAGAAAGCAGCCATCTGCATGTCAAGAAAAAATCCCTCATCAGAAACTGAACCTTGCCAGAGCCTTGATCTTATACTTCTAACCTCCAGAATTGAGAAAATAAATTTGTTATTTAAACTTGAAATTTTTTTCAAAATAATAATGCTTGAAAGCTTCTCAAATTTAACAAAAATAAATGAATAAATAAACCTACATATTCAAGAATCTGAGTAAATCTTAATTAAAAGAAATGTAAAGAATGTCATATCAAGACACGTTACAGTCAAGCTTCTGAAAACCAAAAGGAAGTGAAAAACTCTGGAGCAGCAAGAAATAAACACCTCATTTATCTGAGAAAAAAAAAAATTCAAAGGAGAGAGACTTATGTCAGAAACTTTGGAGTTCATACAAAAGTGGTATATTTTTCAGGCGCTAAAAGGAAAGAACTGACAATCCAAAATTCTATACCCAGCAAAAATATCCTTCAAGAATGAAGAGAAAATCGAGATAATTTCAGAATAAGGAAAATAAAAGAATTTGTCAGAAGCTCAAGTATAATAAGGTATGTAGGTTAAAAATAAAATGATAGGAAAAGATATACCACACAGACATTAATCACACTAAAGCAGGAATGTCTATATTAATATCAGATAAAGTAGATCTCACAGCAAATTACCTACAAAGTATATTAAGCTAGGCATCAGAACATAGAAAATTACCAAGAACAAAGAGGGACATTACACAAGAGGTCTTCTAAAAGTTCATTAAAAATGTGTATTATGGGGGACCAGCAGGTGGCGTGGTGGTTAAGGCGCTGGACACTCCCATATGGCTGGCCACAGTTCAAGTCCTGGACCTGGTGGCTTGCTTTCTCACTTTCCCTCTCTCTCTTCCTCTCTCTGTCTGTGTCTGTCTCTGATCAAATTAAAATAAATGAATGAATAAATAAAAATAAATAATTTTAAAAAAAATGTGTATTATGAAAAAGCTACACATTTTTTTTTTTTTTTTTTTTGGAGAGGTTTTTTGCTATAGGGCACATGCACTCGCCAGACAGAGACAGAGAGACAGAAAGCAAGAAATCACCCCCCAGGGGGATGGCCACGCCGCAATCCCTTCTCCTCCATTCTCCTCTCGGGATCTTGGGCACGCACGCACACGTGCCCAGCGTGAGTTTACGCCACTGGGTCCAGGACGCGAACCATGGTCAACTACGTGGGAGTCCAGCGACATAGCCATTACAATAACTGCTGGTCCCCACATAGACTTTAATTTTTTATGCATCAGAATAAACTCATACTTTAATCTGTTTTTTTTCCATAAATTCTTTGAAGTTCCCTCATACAATGATAAAAGGATAAATTGACCAAGAAGACATAGCCATCATAAATATCCACCAAGTAATAGAACAACAAATATGTGAAGTAAAAATTGATAGGATTTAAATAAAATATAGACAAATTCACAATTGTAGTTGTAAACATCAGCACATCTCTTTTTATTATTTTTCAGTTTTTTGCTATATGGTATTTGTATTCACTGACAGGGAGATGGAGAGTGAGAAATTACTCCCAATGGGATGACCATATTGCAATTCTTTCTCCTCTATTTTCCTCTCTGGATTTTGGGTACACATGCACACATGCCTGGAATGTTTTTGAAGCCACTGGGTCTGAGACTTGACCCAGTAGACCATATGGGATCCAGCTGCCTTAACCTCCACAGCATCTGCTGGGTCATAACATCTCTTTTACCTGATAGAACTACTTGACAGAAAATCAGTAAGAATTATAAAATTATAAAATTATAAAATTATATAAAATTATAAAAGAGCAACAATGCCATCAATCTAATTGACAGTTACAGAAGACTCCAATCAATGATATAAGAATACACATTCTTAGGGCCAGTAGATGGCATGGAGGTTAAGGCACTGGATCCCACATAGCCCATTCTACAGTTTTAATCCCAGAACTGGCAGCTTAAAAACATGCCAGGCATGGGGGTTGGCAAGTGGCATGGTGGTTAAAGGTGCTGGACTCCCACATGGCCAACCACGGTTCAAGTCTCAGATCTGGTGGCTTGCTTTCTTACTTCCTCTCTCTCTCTCTGTCTCTCTCTGATCAAACTGGAAAATAATAATGATAATAATAAATAAAGTTAAATAAAATAATTCTTTAAAAAAAAAAAAAAAAAACATGCCAGGCATGTGTGTGTGCGTGTGCCCAAAATCCTGAGAGAAGAATGGAGGAGAAAGGATTGTGGTGTGGCCATCCCCCGTAGTGGGTAATTTCTCACTTTCCCTCTCTCTCTCTCTGTCTCTGTCTAGCAAGCAGACATGCCTTATGGCAAAAATCTACTCTCAAAAAATACACATATTTTTTCAAGTACCCACAGAATAAACACTAAAACATACCTATCCTGGATCATAAAATAAACCACTACAAATTTAAAATAATTGAAATTATGCACAGTATATTAGTCTGTCATTGTGTTTCTAACAGAAGTGCCTGAGACTGTGTGATTGATAAAGAAATAAAACTCACAGCTTTGGTGACTGGAAGGTCCCAGGTCATCACAAAATGGAGAAAGACAGAATCTTAAACAAAGCAGTCATCCATAAGTTTCTCCTTGTTCCTGTCTGTCACCATGTAACCTCTGCCTGCCTCATTTTCTCTCCTTATATATACATACATGAACTCAATCATGGGGGCCCTACCCTAATGACTTTATTGCATCCAAGGCCCCAACCAAGGATACCAGGGAGATACTAACTTTTCACTTAACACTTGTACAATACAACCGAGTCCCAAGACATCAGCCTTTGAGGAACAAGCTATTATTCAAACCATTACCATCCATGAAAAAAGGTAGAAATTAGTAGTAGAAAGACAACAGGAAAACTGCCAAATGCTTAGAAACTAAACAACAGATGTCTAAATAATCCATGGATCAAAGAGGAAATTGTAAGAGAAATTTAAAAAATATACATGACTGAATAAAAATGTAGATATTAAAATTGTTGAGATGCAGCCCAGGCACTGTGGTACAGCTGAAACACAAGAGTCCTTCAAGGCTGGAAGCCATATAGACCACCATAGATACTGAGATCAGTTAGAAGGCATATCAGGTGCACTCGGGCCCCCAAGATCCTGGAGACTTCAAGGACTGAAAAGAGAGGATCTCAGTGTAATTAGACCCTATTGAAGGTGGTTCTCTCTCTCTCTCTCTCTCTCTCTCTCTCTCTCTCTCTCTCTCTCTCTCTCTCTCTGTCTATTTCACAAGTGCGCACATAGGCTCTCTACCATAAAAAAACAATTGGTCAGATACAACTAAAGAAATGCATGTAGGGAAATTTATAGCACAAAATGCTTATATTCGACAAGGAAGAATATCTCATATCAATAAATAATTGGATCTATCTCAAGAAAATAAACTCAAACCAAACAGAAAGAAGAAAATTATAAATATAGTAGCAGAAATCAAAGATGCCAAAAGCCGAATAGAGAAAATCAATAAAACAAAAGATTGGTTCTTTGAGAAGATCAATAAAGTCAATAAATCTCTAGCAAAACTGACACATACAAGAAAAGAAACAAGACACATCAGAAAAGAAACATAGGCTTTGACTACAAATCTTGCAGACATCAAAAGCGTAGTTTACAACTTTGACAATTTAGAGGAAATAGAATAATTTCCAGAAAAGCACAAACCACCCCAATTCATCCAATCTGAAATAAATATTTTAAATAGCCTTATAACTTTTATGGACATTGAACTTATTATTTTAAAACTCTGGGGATTTTTGTTTGTTTGTTTTTTGTTTGTTTGTTTGTTTTTTTAGAGAGAGAGCGAGCGACTCTAGGTTCAGAAATTTTAATAATGAATTGGGACCAGCAGTTGGAGTAATGGCTATGTCGCTGGACTCCCATGTAGTTGACTGTGGTTCAAGTCCTGGACCTGGTGGCTTAAACTCACACCAGGCACATGTGTCTGCATGCCCAAGATCCCGAGAGGAGAATGGAGAAGAAGGAATTGCAGTGTGGCCATCCCCCGGGGGTTGATTTCTGGCTTTCTATCTCTCTGTCTCTAAAGAATTAAAAATTACTGTACACGAGACCAGCAGGTGGCATAGTGGTTAAGGCATTGGACACTCCTACAAGGCTGACCACAGTTAAAGTCCTGGACCTGGTGGCTTGCTTTCTCACTTTCCCTTTCTCTCTCTCTCTCTTTCTGTGTCTTTCTCTGGTCAAATTCAAATAAATGAATGAATACATAAAATTAAATAAATGATTCTCTTTAAAAAATTACTGTAGGGAACCAGCAGTTAGTGTAATGGCTATGTCGCTGGACTCCCATGTAGTCAACTGCGGTTCGCGTCCTGGACCCGGTGGCTTAAAACTCATGCCGGGCGCGTGTGCGTGCGTGCCCAAGATCCCGAGAGGAGAATGGAGGAGAAGGGATTGCGGCGTGACCATCCCCCCTGGGGGGTGATTTCTCGCTTTCTGTCTCTCTGTCTCTCTCTGTCTGTCTGGCAAGCGCATGCGCCCTATAGCAAAAACCTCTCAAAAAAAAATTACTGTATACAATCTCTTCTAGAAAATTGAAGAGAGGAAATACTTTCAACCCATGTCATGTTATGAAGTCAGTATAATCCTGATACTAAAATCGAATGAGGACAGTACAAAAAAGAGAACTGTATTCTAATATTTCTCATGAATATAGATGCAAAAGTTCTTAACAAAAGTATTATCAAATATAATTCAGCAGTATACAAAAATAAATTATACATTATGACCAAAGGCAGTTTATTTCATAGATAAAAGGCTGGTCCAATATTTCGAATCAATAAATATAAGTCATTTTAACAGATTAAAAAAGAAAAAATAAACATATAGCATATAAATTGATGAAATTCAATACCCATTTGGGACCAGCAGGTGGAGTAATGGCTATATTGCTGGACTCCCATGTAGTCAACTGCGGTTCAAGTCTCAAACCCGGTGGCTTAAACTCACGCCAGGCACATGTGCGTGTGTGCCCAAGACCCTGAGAGGAGAACGGAGAAGAGATTGAGCATGGCCATTCCCCCTGGGGGGGGTGTGATTTCTCGCTTTCTGTCTCTCTATCTCTCTCTGTCTTTCTGACGAGTGCATGCGCCCTAGAGCAAAAACCCCTGAAAAAAAAAATTCAATACCCATTTATGATTTAAAATAAAGAAAGAAAACTCTTAGAAAATTAAGAAGAGAGGGACCAGCAGATGGCGAAATCGTTACATCACTGGACACCATGTAGTCTACCACGGTTTGAGTCCTGGACCTGGTGACTTAAAACTCATCCCAGGGGCTCTTGTGGAGGTAGCTAGCTTGAGGCTGGAGAGCACTGAGCTTCGCATCATGCCCTGCGCTGCCCAGACTATCAAACAATACAGTCAGGATGGCTAAAGGTGACCCCAAGAAACCAAACGGCAAGATATCTGCTTATGCCTTCTTTGTGCAGACCTGCAGAAAAGAACGTAAGAAGAAAACCCAGAAGACTTTTTCAATTCTCTAGAATTTTCTAAGTGCTCCTAGAGGTGGAAGACAATGTCTGGGAAAGAGAAGTCAAAATTTGATGAAATGGCAAAGGCGGATAAAGTACAGTATGACCAAGAAACAAAGGATTATGAACCGGCTAAGGGAGGCAAGAAGAAAAAGGACCCTAATGCCTCCACAAGGCCACCATCTGAATTCTTCCTGTACTGTTCAGAATTTGGCCCCAAGATCAAATCCACCAACCCTGGCACCTCTATTGGAAACTTGGCAAAGAAGCTGGGTGAGATGTGGGACCATTTAAGTGACAGCGAGAAGCAGCCTCACACCACCAAGGCTGCAAAGCTCAAGAAGTATGAGAAGCATGTTGTAGACTATAAACCTAAAGGCAGGTTATATGGCGCAAAAGGTCCTGCCAAAGTTGCCCCAAAAAAGGTGGAAGAGGAAGATGAAGAAGACGAGGAGGAGGAAGAAAAGGACGAGGGTGAATAACAAGACAAAACTAAACTAAACTAAACTAAACCTGTTGATCTGTCTCCGTGTGAATACTTCAGTGTAGGGGAGCGCACAATCACACCTCTCTTCTTGGAGATGTGTCTATTGCCCTCATTAGGTTTAATTGCAGAGTTTGATCACAATTATGTTGTCTCTCAAAGTGCTCTAGAAATGGTCAGTGGTTTACATGTAGTGGCCATGGGTGTCCGGAGCACCCTGAAACTGTGTCAAAGTTGTACGTATTTCCAAACATTTTTAAAATGAAAAGGCACTCTCGTGTTGTCTTCACTCTGTGCACTTTGCTGTTGGTGACAAGTCATTTAAAGATGTTCCTGACTTTTTATTTATGTATTTAGTTTTTTAATTTGTAAGGTGGTGTTAACTATATGGTTATTACCTAGAAATCCTGAGTTATCAACTGTACGTATTTCTGGTCTGTAAAGAGAACAGAATGACCAGGGCACACTCTCCATGCTCCTTGCTTGGCAGAGGCTGCAGACCGGGCGGCTGTCGGAGGGGCCGTGGCTCAGGGTGTGCACTGGGAAGCTGGACCTGTTCATTCTGCCATGGCCTCTGCGTAAGCGTCAGGGTGTCTTGTTTTGCACATAGTGACCTAGTGTTCTGTTGCCATTCCTAGCTGTGGAAAAGGGCGGTCAGCTGGCATGAGAAGGGTGTGGATTTTTTTCTTAGTTAACTGCGGTAATTTTAAAACTTTGTTTTAAATAAACTGTAGAATTCTTCATTGTCAGCAAAGCCAAGAGACACTGCATCAATAAAGCTCAAGAACCTCTGTACTTAAAACACGATTTGCAGCATTGTTATTTTTTGTATGTTTAGAATGATGAAATGTTTTTGAAGTTAAATAAACAGTATTATATTTCTTAAAAAAAAAAAAAAAAGAAAGAAAGAAAAGAAAGAAAGAAAGAAAAACTTACGCCAGGCACCGGTGTATGCATGGTCAAGATCTCTAGAGGAGAATGGAAGAGAAGGGATTGTGGTGTGGCCATCCACTGTGAGGGTGATTTCTTGCTCTCTGTCTCTGTAGTGAGCATACATGCTGTACAGCAAAAATCTCTCTCTAAAAACAATTAAGAATAGAGAAAAACATCTCAACTTGATAAAACATCTACAAAAATTTATAATAAAGATCATACTCAATGGCGAAAGAGTGAATGCTTTCTCCCTAAGAAAAGAAACAAAGTAAAGAATGAAAATGGAAGAAAGACTTTGCATAGATCTAAAGAAAATTATTCTAAAGTCTATATAGAAAAGTGAATGAGTTAGAATAGTTAAAATATTTTAAAACAGAAGAATAAATGAGGACGAATCACTCTACCCAGCTTTAGGAAGCTTATGTGGCGTTGGTGAAGGATAGATACAAAATTCATTTTAAATAAGAAGGTCAAAGATAACTGTTATAAGCATTCAAGAACTCATGCAATACTGTTCCCATAAAGACTTTCAGAAAAAAAAAATCTACCAGAATTCCAAAATATCAAAAACAAGAAAGGAAGAAAGGAAGAAACATTAAAACATGGGCTAGTATGAGCATGGTATTAATAAATATTCACAGGTAGAAAATGCATTAAATGAGATATAAAGAAAACATTTTGTAACATTAAAGGTTATACTCATAATGAAGACATTACCGGCATTATTAATATTTATATACCTAATAAAACATTAAGAATTTTTACAGGGACCAGCAGTTAGCGTAATGGCTATGTCGCTGAACTCCCATGTAGTAGACCGCGGTTCGCGTCCTGGACCCGGTGGCTTAAAACTCACGCCGGGCGCGTGTGCGTGCGTACCCAAGATCCCGAGAGGAAAATGGAGGAGAAGGGATTGCGGCGTGACCATCCCCCTTGGGGGTGATTTCTCGCTTTCTGTCTCTCTGTCTTTCTCTGTCTGTCTGGCAAGTGCACACGCCCTATAGCAAAAACCTCTCCAAAAAAAAAAGAATTTTTACAGAGTAGAAACAATAGGAAATAAAAAGAGGATCAAGATAAAAGCATGGAAATAATAGACTTATATTAAACCAAGATAACTCAAAGTGATAAAAATTTTAGTAAGAACAGGAAGACCTAAATATCTAAATCGATGATATATATATATGTATGTATATATATATATATATACATACATACATATTGCTCTTAAGTCCAATATTAGAAAATATACCCCCATCTGGGACCAGCAGATGGTGTAATACTTGTGTCGCTGGACTCCAATTAGCTGACTGTGGTTTAAGTCCCAGACCCAGCCGCTTAAAAACTCATGTATATGCATGCCCAAGATCCCGAGAGAAGAAGGGAGGTGAAGAGATTGTGGTGTGGCCATCCCCCCTGGGGGGTGATTTATTGCTTTCTGTCTCTTTGGCAGGCATACTCGCCCTACAGCAAAAATCTCTCAAAAAATTTTTCAGAAAGAAAGGAAATATATCTATTTTACATCAATGCTTATGAAAAATGATCATATCTTAGACTATAAAGAAAATATCAATTAATTCTGAAAAATTATCTGACAATAACACAATAATAAAACTAAAAAATAATAAAAATCCAAAAAACCCTATCTCCCGAAAAATTCTAGTAAACAACACTTAAGTCAAAGAAGAAATACAGAAAAAAATTATTAAAATTCTTTTATAAAAAATTTGTTTAATTTTATTTAGTTTTATTACTTTTAAGTGTCATGAAAGAGAAACGGAAAGAGAAAGCAAGTCACCCGGTTCCGTACTCAAACCGCGGTCAGCCATGTGGAAGTCCAGCGCCTCAACCATCATGCCACCTGCCAGCCCCTAGAACTTCTTTAAAATAATTACAGTGGGTTGAGACCAGCAGTTGGCGTAATGACTATGTCACTGGACTCCCATGTAGTCGACCGTGGTTCGAGTCCTAGACCTGGTGGCTTAAACTCACACCGGACGGGTGTGCATGCATGCCCAAGATACTGAGAAGAGAATGGAGGTGAAGGGATTGCAGCGTGGCCATCACCTTTGCGGGGTGATTTCTGGCTTTCTGTCTCTCTGTCTCTCTCTGTCTTTCTGGAGAGTGCATGTGCCCTATAGCAAAATCCTCTAAAAACAAAATAATAATTACAATGGGGCCGGCAGGTAGCATGGTGGTTAAGGACACTGGACTCTCACTTGGCCAAATGCAGTTTTACTCCCGGACCTGGTGGTTTGCTTTCTCACTTTCCCTACCTCTCTCTCTTTCTAACTCTGCCCCTCTCTGGTCAAATAAAAATAAAAATAAATAAAGTGAAATAAAATAATTCTTTTTTTTTTTTTTTTTTTGGAGAGATTTTCACTATAGAGCGCGTGCGCTCGCCAGACAGACAGAGAGACAGAAAGCGAGAAATCACCCCCCAGGGGGGATGGTCACGCTGCAATCCCTACTCCTCCATTCTCCTCTTGGGATCTTGGGCATGCAAGCACACGCGCCCGGCGTGATTTTTAAGCCACCGAATCCGGGACGCGAACCGTGGTCGGTTAAGTGGGAGTCCAGCGACATAGCCATTATGCTAACTGCTGGTTCCCAATAATTCTTTTAAAAAATAATTATTATAATGATCCAAGGACATTAGAAATTCTGGGATACAACTAACACAGTCATCAGTGGAAATTTTATAACATTAAATATATATATCTGTGTATATATATATATATATATATATCTTTAAAAGTTAATTAAAAATTAAACTGAAAGTTATAAAAATATCAAAAAACAAACCCCCCAGAAAAGTAAAGAAAGAATTAATCTAATTAAAGAAATGTTAAAAAAAAAAAAAAAAAAGGAAAAGAGAAAAATAGAAGAAATAACCAATAAAGTCAAATGCTGGTTTTGTAATCAAATAAACAAATAGATAAACCCTATATATTGGTTATCGATGGCTCTGTAACAAATTGTCTCAAAATATAGAAGCTTAAGACAGCAATGTTAATGATCACACAGAGTTTATGGGTCATAGAATCTATGTGCCACTTTGAGTTATGGTCGTCTTTTTTTTTTTTTTTTGGAAAGGTTTTTTGCTATAGGGCAGGTGCACTCACCAGAGAGACAGAGAGAGGCAGAGAGACAGAAAGCGAGAAATCACCCCCCAGAGAGGATGGCCACGCCACAATTCCTTCTCCTCAATTCTCCTCTCGGGATCTTGGGCACACATGCACGCACATGCATCTGGCGTGAGTTTAAGCCACCGGGTCTGGGACGCAAACCGCGGTTGACTACATGGGAGTCCAGCGAAAAAACCATTATGCTAACTGCTGGTCCTGAGTTATGGTCATCTTAAGGCTCAACTGGGAAAAGATTTGTTCATATATTCTTTAGCATCCCTTATATTGACCCCTGTATTTGAGGCGATTCTTCCTCAAAAACTCAAGCAGCCAACCTTCCCATCTTCTAAAAAATTGAATGAACTCTTTCCCATTCATAAGTTTCCTTTGTTTTTCATTGTCCTTGTTGGATTGTATCTCTTGTACTTATTTACTGTCACTGTAGTGGAATTTTTAAAGGGACAGGAGAAAAAAATTTAACCAGAAAGAAATATTCAAAGCTCTTTAACATTTCTAATGTTAATAGTTTCTAATAGTTTCTTAATCTCCTGATTATAAACTATGAGAACAAAGACTGTTTTAAACTTTAGAGTTGACATATTGCCTGCCACATAGTAAACACACAATACACAGTTGTTGAACAAAGGAATGGGAAGTAGTTGAAGAAGCTGCATTGAATCAAAGTAGGGATGTGCTATGGTTTGAATGTGTCACTCAAAAATTCATGTTTTGAAAATAGGTTACAATTGCGAAGGTATTAAGATGGTGGAAAGTTATTTTATGATATTAAGAGGTAGGAGTCTCAGAGATGGAGTTAGAATTAGATAAGGTAACCAGGGTAGGGTCTTCATGATTGAGTGTTGATTGTTATTATAAAAGAGAGAGAAAGGGAGAGAGAGAGGTCAGACACACACTCTTGCTCTCTTGCCATGTTATTCCCTGTACTGCCTCAGGACTTTGCCAAGAGACCCCACCAGCAACAAGACCCTCACCAGATGAGTCCCTTTAATCTTGTACCTCCAGGATCATGAGCTGAATAAACCTTTGTTATTTATAAATTACCCAGTTTGTGGTATTCTGTTACTAACAACAGAGAATAGACTGAAACAGGATGAAAAAGGAATTAACGGTATCAGAGTCCACAAATGGCTGTCACTCTGGCTTTGCCCTAGGATCACTAGTAGAGCTTTAAAAACTCAGTCTTTATCTTGGAATTAATGAACCAGAATTTTGGGAAGATATAACAGTATCCTCACTATATTACTTGCTTCTAATTCTTGTAGTTCTTCTCGCTGACTTCTGTGCTGCTTTTAAAATATCCCACTCAGAGTGATACTGGCACTTGTAACTTTGACTACAAAGTCCAAATTTCTTGGCATAAAATGGTGATTTTTGTCCCTGATTACCACTCAGCTATACACTTCATACTAAAATTCACCTCTTTCTGAATAGCTGTAACCATTTAGAACTGCCCATAGTAGTTCTACCCAAACATGCCAGCCTTCATCTCCTTTTCATTTTAATTGCCAGATGGTACATGCACTCACCAGAGAGAGAGAGAGAGAGAGAGAGGGAGAGAGAGAATCTCCCAATGGGACATGGTCCTGCCATGTTAGTTTTTCCTCGATTTCTCTGTGCATGCATGTACATCCAGCATGTTTTTCAAGCCTCTGGGGCTGAGATTTTAACTATGGTCAGCCATGTGGGTTCCGGCTTTCTATACATAGCACTTAACGGCTATGCTAAGGACCTGGCCCTCCACATTTCTTTCTTTCTCTCTTTCTTCCTTTCTTTTTTTTTTTTTTTTTTCAGTCTGGAAAATTCCTAATCATATCTTTACATAGAGCCTAAGAAAACTTTCCTTGTACCTTTTAAGTGAAACATACTCTTGTTCCTATGGTTTGTCTCATCTATCCAGTGTGTCACTATCATTTTAGCTTAAAACATTTTGTACATGAATATCCTCCATTTCTAGAACACAGGACCCTTGAAGACACAATTTATGTTTATTTTTCTGTGTCTCCTGTGCCCTATAGAATGTCTACTATGAAGTAAGATTTTAATAAGGGTTTGTTGAATGAACTGAGTATAACTATGTTTTCATAGATTGACTTTCCATGCCATTTTTACTTTTCCTTGCTGAACCAGTGTGGCACACTGAATGAGTATGTATTAAATCTGATATTAAAACTGTGCCAGAAGGCATATGAAAAAATGCTCAACATCCCTCATCGTAAGGGAAATGCAGATCAAAACAACAATGAGATACCACCTAACCCCAGTCAGAATGGTGAAGATTAAAAAAACAAAAAATGATAAGTGTTGGCGGGGGTGTGGTGAAAGTGGAACTCTCATACACTGCTGGTGGGAATGTAAATTAGTCCAACCACTGTGGAGAACCATTTGGAGATTCCTCAAAAATCTACAAATAGAACTGCCATATGATCCAGTAATCCCATTTCTTGGCATCTACCCAAAGGATAGAAGAATTTCTCATTGGAAAAGGGCTTGCACATCTATGTTTATTGAGGCACTTTTCACGATTGCTAAGACATGGAACCAACCCAAATGCCCCTGTATGGCTGAATGGATTGAAAAACTGTGGCACATATACTCTATGGAATACTATTAAGCCATTAAGAACAACAAAATTTGAGAATAATATGCGAGAAATACTAGATACAATTAAACGTCCAAACATCCGGATAATAGGCATCCCAGAGGGTGAAGAGACTCATAAGGGCACTGATAATCTATTCCATGAAATCCTGCAAGAAAACTTTCCAAACCTAGAGAGGCACTCAAAGATTCAGTCCCAAGAAATACAGAGGACCCCAAATAGAATCAACCCAAGAAGATCTTCTCCAAGACACATTATAGCCAGATTGACCAAAACCACAGACAAAGACAAGATACTAAGACTGGCAAGAGAAAAAGGGCAAGTTACCTACAAAGGGTATCCCATCAGACTAACGGCAGACCTCTCATCGGAAACAATGTGAGTGAGGAGAGAATAGGAAAATATATTCAAAGTATTAAGGGAAAAGCAATTTCAACCGAGTATTCTGTACCCAGCAAGGTTATCATTCATTTGGGAAGAAAAGACACGAACTTTCCCAGGTAAACAAAACCTGGAAGAATTTACCAGCACCAGACCAGATCTCCAAGAAGTTCTTAAGGGAGTGCTATGTCAGTAAAATTAAATGCAGACACACAGAAATAAGAGTTCAAAAACTAAGAAAATGGGCAACTTCATTGTAGGGACAATGTTTGGAGATGAATATTATATCCCAGAATTCAATCTGGAAGATCAAACCTTAACAGAAGAAAGATTAAGTACATGAGACTGAACCGATGAAACAACATTCTGTGACTTGACTGAATTATTGCTGCTTTTCTCCTAAGCTTTGTTTCCGGTTTTAAAGGATTTTTGTCCTGTCTTGAGCTGTTGATAGGTGCATGTACCTACTATTTGCACAGAATACTAACCTGTTTCTAGGCTTTAAATTTCAAGGAAATATCATTAGCAGTTCAAAACTACTCTTCTTGAAATTACCTGCTGAAAGTAGTTAGATTACTTATAATATTGTGTGATGAACAAAATGTTGGGGAAAAAGGAATGGAAGACAACTGTATATAGCAGAGATAGTGTAATAAGAGAGTGGGAAAGGGCAGAGGGTCAAACATGGGATAAAAAACATATATATATATATATACGTATACATATGTATGAAAGTAGAAATGGTATTTATTGATGATAACATGTGTGATTAAGCCACTATGCAGTTTATTCTAGATGGGAAACCACATTTAGTACGTTGTGATGATGCTCAGGGAATGAATGTTAAGTAACTAAAAAAAAAAAGTTGCAGGAGAAAAAAATAACGGTAAAACTGTTCGTATCGAAATTTTAAAAAAAATGCATATTTGATGACTGCAGTAAGCTATATAGCCCCAGCTGGGTATTACTTTATAATATGTTCATTCTACTCACTGGGGTTTATGCCTAAAGTCAGACTTGGGTTCATGTATAGGTATATATCAGCTGTGCTAGCTATTGGATATATTTAGACTAATTAAGTTCATTAGCAAATCAATTAAATGGGGGGGAGGCATAGAAAGCAACCATGGATACCAGAAACAATGTGGGAGGAGGGTGGGACATGGCAGAGGGTGAGGGATAAGAAATCAAGGATGGCAAAACAAAAAACAAAGTATACAAGACATAAGAATTGGAAAATTATTTGCTGAAAACATGTATGTTGATGTGCTTGGTTGAGCCAATACATAGTGTATTTTGGATGGAAAATTCATTTGTATGCTGTAATGATGTATAGTGAATTAATGTAAAAAATAAATAAATTTAAAGAGAAAAAAAAGAATTTAGGGCTCACCCTATTCCAATATGACTTAATCTTTACCCATTTTATGTATACAATAAATACATATGTTTTATCAAAAAAAAAAGAATTAGTTTACTTCATTTTATTTGCTTATTTCAATTTGACCACAGAGGGACAGGATGAGAGTGAAAGAAAGAGAGAGGGGAAGTGAGAAAGCAAGCCACCAGATCTGGGGCTCAAACCATGGCTGGCCACGTAGGGGACCAGCACTCCCAACCACGACATCACCTGCAGGCCCCTACTCTAAAATTTTTATGGAAGGGAAATTACTTGGAAGAGAAAAAATAAATTTGAAGATGAGGAGCAATGTTGGAAGACTTGTAATGACCTGATTTCAAGACTTACTGTAAAACTACTATTATCAATGAAGTGTGGCATTGGCCTAGGTATAGGCATTTAAATCAATGGAACAGAAGTGAGAATACAGAAATAGACCCACATATATATAGACATTTCATTCCGATAAGAGTGTAAGAATAATAGTCTTTTTAATAAAAGGATAACTAGATATCCATATGGGGGAAATGAACCTCAACTCTTGCCTTACAATGAACACAAAAATTTAACCCCAAATGGCTCATTGATCTAAATAAAATAGTAGGCACAAGTGTAAAACATTTAGGAAAAAACATAGGGAGAAAAGTCTTCGTGTAAAGGTTCTTAGACATGACACAAAAAGCACAAAGAAAAAAAATCAATGAATTGGATTTTATTAAATTAAGAACTTCAGGTCCTTTTAAGAAAAAAATGCCATTAAGAAGATAAAAGGTTTGATACCAAATGGGAGAAAATATTAGCAATTTGTATATCTAACAAATTATTTATATATAGAATACATAGAGAACTCTTACACCTTAAAGAGACAAACATTATAATTTAAAAATGGGCAAATGATTTAAGATGACATTTCATGAAAGAAGATATAAGTATGACCAATGAGTACATTAGAAATCACTCAATATTGGGACCAGCAGTTAGCGTAATGGCTATGTCACTGAACTCCCATGTAGCCGACCGTGGTTCGAGTCCTGGACCCAGTGGCTTAAAACTCACACTGGGCGCATGTATGTGCATGCCCAAGATCCCTAGAGGAGAATGGAGGAGAAGGGATTGTGGCATGGCCATCCCCCCTGGGGGGGGGTGATTTCTCACTTTCTATCTCTCTGTCTCTTTTCGTCTTTCTGGCAAGCGTACGCACCCTATAACAAAAACAAAACAAAACAAAACAAAAAACTCTCAAAAAAAATGAAAAAAAGAAATCACTCAATATCACCAAAAGTAAATAAAAACCTCAGTGGAAAAACGACATGCCCCTTTCTTAGAATGGCAAACACTGATATGACTTACACTGTTAATATCAAGTGTTGGAGACCAGCAGATGGCATAACGACTATGTCACTGGACTTCCATATAGTCAACCATATTTGAGTCCCAGACTGTGGCTTAAAACTCACATCAAGTGCATATGTGTGTGTGCCCAAAATCCCAAGAGGAGAATGAAAAAGAAGGGATTGTGGAGTGTCCATCACCTCCCTCAGGGGGGTGACTTGTCACTTTTTGTTTCTCTGTCTCTCCAGCAAGTGCACACATCTATAGCAAAAAATCTCCCTTAAAAAAATACACACACACACCCACCCACACACACACACACACACACACACACACACATATATAGTGTTGTGAGCATGTAAAAACTGGAACTTCCATTCACTGCTGGTAGAAATGTAAAATATTGCAGCCACTTGGGAAAAAAGTTGAGAGTTTTTTCTAAAGTTAAGTGTATTTCTTATATGACCCAGCTATGGCACTGCTAAGTATGTACCTAAGAGAAAAGAAAACATATATCCACTCAGAGACAGTACTGTTATGTGCATGACAGTTTTATTTATAATAATCAAAATCTGGAACATGGGGCCAGCAAGTGACATGGTGGTTAAGGAGCTGGATTCCCATATGGCAGACCATGGTTCAAGTCCCAGACCCAGTGGCTTGAAAAACACTCCAGGTGTGTGTACGTTTGTGCCCAAAATCCTGAAAGGAGAATGGAGAAGAGATTGTGACATGGCCATCCCCCATCTCCAGGGGGTGGAGGGTAATTTTTCCCTTTCCCTGTCTCTGTCCCCCTCTGGAGGGCACATAAGCCTGACGGCAAAAGTCTTAAAAAAAAAAAAAAAAAAAAAAAAGACTGGGCCAGCCAGTGGTGTGATGGTTAAGGTGACTGGATCTCACATGACCGACTGTACAGTTTGAGTCCTGGACCTAGCAGCTTGAAAAACATGCCAATAACATGCATGCCCAAAATTCTGAAAGATGAATGGATGAGAAGAGATTATGGAGTGGCTGTTCTCCATGGGGGATGATTTTTCACTTTCTGTGTCTCTCTCAAGTAGGCACATGCACCTGATAGCAAATTAAAAGAAAAAAAAAAAAAAAGAAAGAAAACCAACATAATAGCCAAAATCTGGATACAAAGACTATGACCACCAACAAATGATTAAACAAGTTGTGTATATTTACGTATTACTACCTAACACACGGAACAATATGGATTACTCTCAAAATCTCTATGGTGAGCAAAAGAGGGTAGATACCAAAGAGTGCATATTGTGTGATTTTGTTTATGTGAAATAGCCAAAGATATAGTACCTAAAAGCAGATCGATAGTTCTCTGAGATTACAGAAGTGGATGGAGAACTTCATTGCAAAGAGTAACAAGAAAACCTGTGTGGTGATGAAAAGTGTTCTTATTTTGACCATCATGGCGGTTACTGGTCTATACATATGTACAAATCCCTCTGAGTTGCACACTTACTTCATGTAAATAATACTGAGGTAATTCTGACTTTTTAAAAAAGAAGGTGGTGGAACCAGCAGTTGGTGTAATGGCTATGTCACTGGACTCCCATGTGGTTGACCATGGTTCGAGTCCTGGACCCAGTGGCTTAAACTCACACCAGGCACGTGTGCGTCCATGCCCAAGATCCTGAGAGGAGAATGAAGGAGAAAGGATTGCAGTGTGACCATCCTCCCTGGGGGGTGATTTCTCACTTTCTGTGGGTCTGTCTCTCTCTGTCTTTCTGGCAAGTGCACACGCCCTATGGCCAAAACTTCTCAAAAAAACAAAAAGGTGGAAATCCAAATTTTAAAAATTTGATAGCTCAGGGACCAGCAGTTAGCATAATGGCTATATTGCTGGACTCGCATGTAGTCGACTGCGGTTCGAGTTCCGGAACTGGTGGCTTAAACTCATGCCGGGCGCAAGTGCATGTGTGCCCAAGATCCTGTAAGAAGAATGGAGGAGAAGGGATTGTGACGTGGCCATCCCTCCTAGGGGGTGATTTCTCACTTTCTGTCTCTCTGTCTCTTTGTCTCTCTAGCAAGTGCACGCACTCTATAGCAAAAACCTCTCCAAATAAAAAGTGATAGCTAATTAAAACTTTTAGAAAAATATTCACACAAGGCTAAGGCAATACATTTATGATCCAGAATTCTGCTCTACAGTTTGCATAGTATACTAGTCCACGTTCTTAGAGAAATTAAACTAATAGAAACTATTTATATATATATATAATACTCTGATAAATAAATATATGTATATATAATACTCTGATACTTTCTAATACGCTGATAAAATAATGAACAAGTGACCTCAAACTACATCTCATTTCCTTTTTTAAAAATTGTTTAAGACCAGTCTTAAAATTGTACTTGTACCAGCATATCACATAAGTATCCTTAACTTATTTAGTACAAATTTTTAAGTTTTATTTTTATGTATTTATTCCATGAGAGAGAGAGATTGGGGGTTGTAGGGGCTAGAAGGACAGGGATGGACTCCCCAACAGGGTCGTCATGCTGTGATCTACCCCTAGCTTCAGTTAGCCAGGATCATGGGCATGCGGTCATGCACCGCATATGTGCAGGAACACTTTGGGACAGGATCCTGAGACCCTCTTCCATGGCCTCAGCATCACTGAGTGTTGTGTTAAGGCTGTGCCATTGCAGCTGGCATATTTAGAGCATTTTAAATGATTCCCTGCATTGAAACTTTCCCCAATTCAAGTTCCTTTCCTTAGGAATCTTTTACGACTTCCTGCATTTTGTACTTACAGGATTCCAGTCTCTTACTTATTTATATCACATACTGTTAGTGTAACCTGGCAGCCAAGGTTCTAACCTCCAAGATACAACTGAAGAGTAAAGAAACATAAAATACTATATAGGGCTGGCCCTGTCACACATGGTTAAGTGCTATGCACTGAGAACCATATCCCACATAGCTCACCACAGTTCAACTCCCAGCCTCAGCAGCATGAAAAACAAGCAGTGCATGTGTGCTTGCATGCCCAAAATCCTGATGGGAATGCAAAACAGAGGAAAGGAATTGTGGCATGGCCATGCCTCACTAGGGGAGTGCTTTCTTTCCGATGAGCGCATGCACTCCCTGACAATAAAAAAGAAAAGTATTATATAAGTAATTAATATTTCCTCTTCAGAAAAACACTACTCCTCTATACTACAACAATGAAGATGGGCTACTGAAAAAAGAGTTACTTATCTAATGGCAAAATAATATTCATTAATAAGACAAATATAACAATTTATCTGTAAATTGTTATTTCATAAATATGCATACACATATGTGCTGCAGAGTTACTGTACTCAAAACACATTTGAAACTTAATAGATTTATATTGAAGTTTGAGTATATTTCTAAGTAATAATTACTAATCAACCTGAAATTGAAGAAAGATTTTCCTGCTACAAAATACAAAGTAATCACAGAAGTTCCACTTTCCTGTTGTGAGAAAGGAAAAACCTAAATGTTTTTTCTTCTATTTTCTCACTAAACAATCAACCCAGAATATCTTTGTGACCTCTTATCACCAAAATCTGTGAGAATATCTCCCCATCAAGCAATCCTCCAGTAGAATCTCCAGTGGAAACCACCGGGAAGTCCTCTCATTCAATTCAGTTCTGACACTATTTACCCAGAGAGAGCATCAGATTTCACAAGACTGCCCTTCATTTCAGATGAAAAGCAAAAGTAGAAGGTTGTCACCTATGTTTCTGACAAATCAGCTATAAATTAGGGTTCCTACAACCCCCTTTTGGGTTTCATTAATTTGCTTTTGTGTCTCAGATGGCAAGGGAACACTTTATTTATGCTTACCAGTTTATTAATAAAGGAAATAATAAAGTATACAGCTGAGCAAACATATGAAGAAATACATAGTCTGGAAGGTCCCAAGCACAGGAGTTTCTGTCCCTGTGGAGTTGGGATGCACTACTCTCCTGACATGCAGATGTGTTTACCAACCCAAAAGCTCTCCAAAATCATTCCGTTTGGGTTTTTATAGAGAAAGTATTAAATTCATGTAGGTATGGTTGATTATATCATCATTGGTGACCAACTTCACCTTCAGCTCCTTTTCCTTTCTGGGAAGTTAGGAAGTGGGATCAAAAGTTCCAACTCTTTAATCACATGGCCAGTTCTTCTGACAATCAGCCTCTATCTGAGGCCACACAGAAGCTCATCAGAGTCACCTCATTGAAACAAAAGACACTCCTATCACCTGGGAAATTCCAAGGGATATAGGAGTTCTGAGTCAGGGACCACAGGGTCAAAAGCCACATCAGAGATAATAACATACCTTTCTCAGTAATAGCTGGAGACAAAAAAAAAAAAAAAAAAAAAAAAGAAAGAAAAAAAAACAGTAAAGATAAGATTTTTAGCAACATGATTTTTAAATTAACTTTATTTATTTATTTTAATTTGACCAGAGAGGGACAAAGTGAGAGAGAGATAGAAAGTGAGAAAGCAGGCCGTCAGGTCCAGGACTTGAACCATAGTCAGCCATGTGGGAATCCAGTGGCCCTAACCACCATGCCACCTGTTGGCCCCCAGCAACATGATTTTTTAAATGTCTCAATGAACATATACAGAACACAACACCCAACAACTAAAGAATACATATTCTTTTCAAGTGCATATGTGAAACACTTTCCAAAATTGACCAAAAGCTGGGACATTAAGCAAGATTCAATAAATTTTAAAGGGTTGATATCATGCAAAGTATATTTCCTATTTTGGAAAAATGAGAATTGTGATTCTTTTTTATATAATAGTAATAATCATAAAAAAGTGTTAATTATCCATCTAAGGAAGTTAGAAAAAGAACAACTGAAACCCAAGAAATTAGAAGAAAATAATAACAATATCAGCAATTAATGAATTAGAAAACATACAAAATAAAAGAGAGCCAACTAATCCCAAAGTTGTATTTTTGAAAGCACTCACAAAATCAACAAACCTCTGGTAAGAAACAAGCTGAAAAGGGGAAAAAAGACAGGGAGAGAGAGAGCATAAATAATCAACATCAGGAATGAACAAAAGGATATTACAGATTCTTAGACAGTAAAACAAAAATAGGGTGACATTATTAACATCTTTATGTCAATAAATTTGAGTTTAGATGAAAAAGACAAACTTCTATAATAATTGTGATATATTTACACTGAAATATACAGGAGAAAAATGGGAAAAAAGAAAAA
The DNA here is from genome assembly GCA_026018925.1 of Tupaia tana. NCBI lineage: Eukaryota > Metazoa > Chordata > Mammalia > Scandentia > Tupaiidae > Tupaia > Tupaia tana. Next base: position 128,168,614 of record JAKSZU010000007.1, on the reverse strand, counting down.
CAGCTATTCACGATATGAATGAATCTTAAATGTATTATATTAAGAACAGGAGAGAGTCAAACAAGAATAAACTTACTTATGGACTGATATGTTGGAGAAAAACACAACAATAAAAACCAAGGAAATGATTGTCCCAAAAGACAGGGTAGCGGTTACACTCTTTTTTTGATATCTATGGGAGATTGGTTCCAGGGCCCCTACTCACAAGCTCATACCAAAATCTGTGGGTGCTCAAGTCCCCTATTTAAAATGGCTTGGTATTTGCATATAACCTATGCACATTTTCTCATATACTTTACTTTTAAAAAATAATTATTAATTAAATTAGTTAATTAATTGATCAATTTTTTAAGATGTGCCTATGCCTTATTTTTACAAGAAAGAGACAGAGAGAGAGAGAGAGAGAGAGAAAGTGAGAAAGCAAGCCAAAGGTCCAGGACTCGAACTGTAGTTGGCCATGTGGAAGTTCAGGGCCCTAACCACTACGCCACCTGCTGGGCCTCCCATACATTTTAAATCATCTATATGCTCCTTATACTTAATACATTATAAATGCTATGTAAATAATTGTACCACAGTGTTTAGGAATGATAACAAGAAAAAATCTGTTTATGTTCAGTATAGACGCAACCATTATTTTTTCCAAATATTTTTGATTCATAATTGGTTGAACTTCTAGATGTGAAGTCTGAAGATACAGAAGGCTGACTGTGATTTTAAGGGAAGAGGACACTGGATTTTGTAGTGCTGTTATGTTCCCTTTTCTCACCTGGGTTGTAGATACACAGGTGTTTGCTTTAATATTATTGGCCAATCTACATATGTGGTTTATTTGCTTTCTGCATAAATATTATGTTCCTTCATTTTTTAAAAGAAAATTGGCCAGAAGGCACATTCATTTGCCAGAGAGAGATGGAGACAGAGAGACAGGGAGAAAGTGAGATAGCAACTCTCACGGGAAATGGTCATGCCACAATCTGTCTCCATTTCACCTTTTTAGATTTGGTGCACGCACATACATGCACTCAGTGTGTTTTTCAAACTGCCAGGTCTAAGACTCAAACTGCTCTATTTGCCACATGGGACCCAGTTGCCTCAACCATCAAGCCACTGGCACTGGCCCTCGTAAGATTTTTTTTTAATTATTTATTTTATTTTATTTTATTTATTCATTCATTTTTTTTTTTTTTTTGGAGAGGTTTTTTGCTATAGGGTGCGTGCGCTCTCCAGACAGACAGAGAGAGACATAGAGACAGAAAGCGAGAAATCACCCCCCAGGGGGGATGGTCACGCCGCAATCCCTTCTCCTCCATTCTCCTCTCGGGATCTTGGGCACGCACGCACACGCGCCCGGCGTGAGTTGTAAGCCACCGGGTCCGAGACGCGAACCGCGGTCGACTACGTGGGAGTCCAGCTACATAGCCATTACGCTAACTGCTGGTTCCCCATTTTTTTTTTTTTTAATTTGACCAGAGAGAGAGGTTGAGGGTGAGAGAGAGAGTAAGCGAGAAAGCAAGCCACCAGATTCAGGACTCGAACCTGGTTGGCCATGTGGGAGTGTCCAGCGCCTTAACCACCACACCACCTGCTGGTCCCCCAAAAGATTTTTAATGAAGATTAAAAAAAAAAAAAGTCAACACAAAACTAACAAGGAAGTCATGTGTGTGTTCTTCATTTCACATACATGAGTTCTCTTTCTCTCATGCAAATATACTATGTTGCACACTCAAAGCAAAGCATTCTTTTCTAAGCAATTGGCTTATGCAATTATGGTTGCTGAGATGTCCCATAGTTTGCTCTTTTCAAGGTGAAGACCCAGGAAGACTGGTGGTACAATTTGAAGGTCTGAGACTGGAGAGCTGATGGTGTAGATTTGAACCCTAGTCGGAAGCCTGAGAAGCAAAAGTACTAAAGGAAGTTTCAGCTCATACAGTCAGAAAGAATCCTCTCTTCCTCCACCTTTTTGCCTGATCAGGCTTTCAACCAGTTAGTTGGATGATGTTCACTTTACTTTACTTAGTCTATGACAATTCAAATGCCCATCTCTCTCAGAAATCCCCTCGGGCACCAGCAGTTAGTGTAATGGCTATGTCACTGGACTCCCACGTAGTCGACCGCGGTTCGCGTCCCGACCCGGTGGCTTAAAACTCACGCTGGGCGCATGTGCGTGCGTGTCCAAGATCCCGAGAGGAGAATGGAGGAGAAGGGATTGCGGCATGATCATCTCCCCTGGGGGGTGATTTCTCGCTTTCTGTCTCTATGTCTCTCTCTGTCTGGCGAGCGCACGCGCCCTATAGCAAAAATCTCTCAAAAAAAAAAAAAAAAGAAATCCCCTCAAAGACATACCCAGAAATAATGTTTAATCACATGTCTGGGCATTTCACGATACAGTGAAGTTAACACATAAAGTCAACTATCACAGCAGTTGAGCTGATTTTGCTCCCACTTGGGGTGAGAACATTTTTCTTTTTAGTTTATTACAGGACATGTATGCTTGCCAGAAAGAGACAGAGCAAGAGAGAGAAACAGAGGGAAAGTGAGATATCATCTCCAGGTCAATGGCCATGCCTCAATCTCTTCTCCTTCATTCTCTTCTTGAGATTTTGGGCATGCATGCACACATGCCTGGCATGTTCTCAAGCCATCAGTCAGCCATGCGGGATCCAGCTGCTTCAATCACCATGCCACCTGGCTGACCCTGGAATAAAAATTTTGATTGCAATATTGAGGTAACATATAGCCTATACACATATTTATTTAAGGCAGCCCTTTTAATTAAAAATGTATGAAAACAGGGCCAGCCCTGTAGCCTAGTGTTTAAGGGAGCCAGATTCCACATGACTAACCACTGTTCAAACCCCAGCCCCGTGGGTTGAAAAACATGCTAGGTGTTTGTGTCTGAGTGACCCAAATTCTAACAGGATGATGATATGGAGGAGCAGAAATTGTGATGTGACAACATCCCATTGGGTGGTGCTTTCTCCACCCACAACCCTCCAATCCCCAGACTCCTGTCTCTCTCTGGTGAGCACACTTACCCTCTGACAACTAAAAAAAAAAGTATGAAGACAATAACGCAATACTATTTAAGCAGGTATAAATATTACTCTAAGTTGTAAACATTATATTTTTAATGTTAAATCCCAATTTTTCTTCACTGAGGGGTAGGCAGAAACTCTTAGCCAGTAGGGAAAAAGTAAAAAAAAATTTTAAGAGTCCAATCCACGTAACACTTTTATCAAGTTTCTGCGGATGCTCTTCTGAAGTCCCACACTCTTATTGGTCTAAACCTCTATTTCTTTTCTTTCTTTCTTTCTTTCTTTCTTTCTTTCTTTCTTTCTTTCTTTCTTTCTTTTTTTTGGAGAGGTTTTTGCCATAGAGCACGTGCGCTCGCCAGACAGACAGAGAGACAGAACGTGAAAAATCACCCCCCTGGGGGGATAGCCATGCCACAATCCCTTCTCCTCCATTCTTCTCTCGGGATCTTGGGCACGCATGCACACGCGCCCAACATGAGTTTTAAGACACTAGGTCCAGGACTCAAACCGCGGTGGACTACATGGGAGTCCAGCGACATAGCCATTACGCTAACTGCTGTTCCCTAACCTCTGTCTATTTCTTATATTCTGGTCTTTATTATTTTTATGGGAGATGCTTTGTATTTCTGTAACTGCTCAAAGATTACTTATTTAAAAAAAAAAAATTGTGAAGGCCAGCAGGTGGTATAAGTGGTTAAGGCCTTGGACTCCTATACAGCCAACCAGGGTCCAGGGCTTGGATCTAGAAGCGTAAAAAATCACGCTGAGCACGTGTGCTTGTGTACCCAAAATCCAGAAAGCAGAATGGAGGAGAAGGGATTGTGACATAATCATCCCCCTGGGGGGAGGTGATTTCTCACTTTCTCTCTTATTCTCTGTCTCTCTCTCTCTGGTGAGCACATGCACCCTATGGCAAAACAACAACAACGAAAACAAAAAAAAAAAACCTCTAAAAAGAAAAAAAAAAAAAGCCTTCCAGTGAACATTGAAACAGAGAAGGTAAAATGAGGGCTAGAAAGTCCAGTCCCAGTTTTAAATCTGATGTTCTGGAAAAGAGAAAAAGGATGAGGGGGTGCCAACCCTCTAAGCATTCATAGGACAGTCAGGAGTTGAGATCTGAAGGAACATCTTGACAGTTTTGAAAGAAATTCTGGGATTTGCAATGGAATAAGGTACTTAATTGGAAACAGACTTGCCTGCTGTTGTTTCCCACGGCACGGGAATATTCATTTAAGAATAATTGGCAATAGAATAATTATTATTGTATTAAATAATTTCCTTGCAGACACTTGGGTTGTTAAATAACTTGTTTGTTTAAAAAATGATCTCTTCCTCTTCCTGAAGTTGTACTAGTATTATTTGAAAAGACATTGATTGAATTTGGGGGCAGTCCTCACGCACAACCAGATTCCAATGCTGAATAGATGGGTTGACAAATGAGGACACTGTTACCAGTTTAATCCCCATATGGGCCAATTAGTTTCACATAGAGAAGAACTCTGTTCCAAAGCCACAGATTGCACCATTAACCCCAGTCAGTCGTCTCCAAATGGAGTGTCATTGATCACAAGAGGCCCAGGTATGAGTGTCAATAGCTCAGCACAAACCCATCATCACCTCTGAGAGCAGAGCCATTCTGCTATCGCATGTATCCTTCATCTCGTACATGCCAAAGAATATTACAGGAAGATGGAGAAGCTGAAGACCCCTGTCTTCTCACTTCCTTCACTCCCTCAATCACATAAAAGGTAAACAAATTCTAATTGCACAGCTTCCATTCTGTATGAAATGGGCATGCTTTAGGAGAAATGACTATCGATAAGCAAAATACCTGGCAAACAACAAAAAACTTTCAGATTCGTTTCATCGCTATTTAGTGGTACCTGGAAGTTCTAATGTAGACCCAAGCAGATGCATGCTTTTTAGTTCTTGAAGTATACCTACTTGTGGCTAGTTTGTGAACTGTTATCAGAAGTAGAATTATACTAAATGTGACATCTGTCAAAGGTGACATCAGAAGCACCAACTGGGCTAAAATAAAATTTTTTCTTAATCTTGTGTATTCTTGAAACAAACCAAATTTTACCTAACTTCTTTCTAGAGAAAAATTCCAGAGCCATTCTTAACTTGAGACTAGGCCTGAAACATTATCTCAAAGAGTAATTTGGGATAAAATGAGGTCAAATTAAAGTAATTTAAAATAGGCATTAATAAAGATAGTGTCATTTTTACCATCACTTCTGCAAACCTATAATAGATGTTTTGATATGTGGATTCATTCAGCATACTTACCTTTTGATAATAAAATGTAATTAAGTTAATGGTAAAACTGATTTTACAAAAAGCTGATGCAGTTCTTTGTAACAGAGCCAACGCTCTTGGTTCTTTATGAATTTTTTGAATTAAGCCCAAAATTTGGAGAATAAGGAACAATGATTTAAATGTAATGACTGGGAGCCTGGGTAGATTCCATTTGTGATTCATTCCTCAAGCAGAAACTGTTTTGCATATAGCTCTAGAGTTCATGGACATTTTCAAACTGTTGGAACTGTAACATTTTTCTTTATCTTATATTCCACGTCCTGTTTATTTTTCACATTCCTTCTCACCCTAGAGAGTACCCAAATATGAAACGATGTTTCTTTCCCTTCCAAGAGTATATAGGGGTAGAGGTTTCAGAGTGTAAGGTAGCTCCCCTTTCCCTCTTGCCCATATGGATCAGCATGAGAACATACATCAGCTTTCCATTAATGAAAGCTGCATTGGAGAATGTGGCATAGGTCTGCATGTCAGCTTGCTAATACTTCACCCCAGAATCAGAGAACCACAGGCCCTCCCACCAGGCTGTGGGAGGAGCATTGGGCCAATTTGTCTGTTGAACAGGAGGGACTCAGAATGGGCTAAGTGCCCAGTTACTTCCCCTCAAACTCTGCCAACCCTTAGTCCCTGATGGAGGAAGGAGTGAGGGATGGAAAAGGTCAAGAGAGTAATTTTAGTCTACCTGGAAACAGGAGGACAAGAAGAAAGGAGGTTGTCCTACCATAGAGCTGTTTCACTAAACTTGGATTTTCTCAAGGCATGCTGGCATTCCTTCCCACAGTGCTCTTGAAGCAGGTGAGACTCCATCTTGGAGGAGCGCCTCCATTATAAACTGTTAAATTCCTATGACTAGTAACTCAGGACTGATAGCTGTCTAAGGTTTCTGCCCTCTGGCAAACTTAGTGCCCTTCCCTGGAGCTACAGGGTAACCTGAAAACCTTGGGTGGATTAGTACCCTAAATAGATTAGTACTTTGAATAGATTAGTACTTTGAATGGATTAATACCTTGAATGAATTGGTACCTGAATAGATTAGACTTCTGCTTCTCTGACTCCTCCCTTTGACACTGTGTAGGGCGGGATCTGAGCCCAATCCCCACCATGAGACCTCCCGTTCCCCAATTCCCCCATAAAAGACCATGTCCAACCCTCAGTTGGGGCTGGAGATTTTGAGTGTTAACTCCTCCACACCCGCTGATAGGATAAATAGTTCTCTTAATCTCTCCGAGTGCTGCTTTCCATTCCTCAGCGTAGGGTTTTCTGCAACACTCTCAGAGGATTTCTGTGTTTTCTCAGGTTAGATTCCCAGTGACATAGACTCTGAGATGGAGACAGGACTGTAGGGGTTTGGGAGGAAAGCTCTCAGGATAAATACCTTTATTAGGCAGGAGCAAAGTGTGGTACAATCTCTAGGAAGACCTGGGTAATTCCTGGGGTCAGGTGACTTGGAGAGAGGTGGACAGTGTTAGGATAGAAATGGGCCTTCAGACTCGTCCTGAACTGAGGCAAAGGGGCTGGAGCTAGCCCTCTGAGTCTGTATAGTCATTGAGAAGTCATGGGTGTAATCTGGGATAAAGTGGCTCTCTAAGTAGAGGGCAATTTCTGGAAAGGGGATTTACTTAAGAGGTGGCAGTGGCAGTATTCCCAGAAGCTGGGGAATTGCCTGCTTCAGTCCTGAAGGAGGGAGTTAGAGGTCTGAGTTGTAACTGAGTTTCCACTAGTGTATTGAAGAAACTCAAATGCAGGATGCATTCTACCTTACGTTCAAGGAAGTCAAATGTAAGACATTACGATTCAGTCCTCATCCTCCATGGATCCAGCAGCATAGTCACCTGGCCCTTCCTCCTTCACATCAGGAAGCATGATCACTGTTAACTTCTCATTGTATATAAAACTCGATGCAAATTCTTCTCACATTCACTCTTAATCTTGGAGAGATATTCACTTTCCCTTTATGCTTATTCTCTCTCTCTCTCTCTCTCTCTCTTTAAAATTTGCCCTAGGGCACATACATTCAAGGCAGAAAGACAGAGAAAGGAAAAGTGAGAAGGAGTGGTGGGGGCAGGACCACACCGCAATCCCTTCTCTACTATCCTCTCCGGATTTTGGGCACACATCCATGCTCACATGCCCAGTGTTTTTTTTTAAGCCACTGGGTCCAGGACTTGAACTGTATAGTTGACCATGTGGGATCCAGTTTGCCTTAACCACGGGGTCACCTTCCTGTCCCCTTTTCTCTATCCTTTAGAATTATTTCTCAGTAATAATCTAGTTTTTACTTCATCTTCAACCTCCCCTTTCAGCTGCTTCCCCCATTTACATTGTCTAATTACTTTTACTTCTTTAAAACTTCTTAAAAAGTCTATTAATTTGTTTCTTCTATGATGTGTCATTTTTTTCGGGAGGCGGGAGAGGTTTTTGCTATGGGGCATGTGTGCTCGCCAGAAAGACAAAGATAGACAGAAAGTGAAAAATCACCCCCAGGAGGGATGGCCATGCTGCAATCCCTTCTCCTCCATTCTCCTCTCAGGATCTTGGGTACGCACGCACACATGCCCAGTGTGAGTTTTAAGCCACCAGGTTTGGGACTTGAACCGCAGTCAACTACATGGGAGTCCAGGAACATAGCCATTATGCCACTGCTGGTCCCTTGTTTCTTCTATGAGAGAAAGAAACAAACAAAGAAAGAGGCATTCCCAACAGGGTCTTTATGGTGCAGTCAACTGGCCCCAGTCCCTGGTATGGGCATACCTGGCATGTTCCGAGAGGTTTCTAGATGCTAGCCCAGGACCTTTCCCATGTAGGTCCAGTTGTGTTACCACTATTATCATCACTTGGCCCATCTCTCATTCTTTTCTTTCTTTCTTTTCTTTTCTTTTCTTTTTTTTTTTAAGAGAGAGGTTTCTGCAATAGGGCATGTGCACTTGCGGAGAGACAGAAAAAGACAGACAAAAAGTGAGAAATCACCTCCCTGTGGGGGATGGTCACACCACCATCCCTTCTCTTTCATTCTCCTCTTGGGATTTGGAGTATGCATGCACACGTGCTTGATGTGTGTTTCAAGCCGCCAGGTCTGGGTCTCAAACTGTGGTCGACAATGTGGGAGTCCAACAACATAACTATTAAACCATCTGCTAGTCTCAGTCATTCTTAATAGTTACGAAAAAAAAATAAAAAAGGTCTCATCACTCTGGATCCTCTTCTGGCTGTCACTGATCTTTTCTTCTGTGCTAAACTTTTTTTTTTTTTTTTTTTGAGAGGTTTTCGCTATAGGGCGCGTGCGCTCGCCAGACAGACAGAGAGAGACATAGAGACAGAAAGCGAGAAATCACCCCCCCAGAGGGGATGGTCACGCTGCAATCCCTTCTCCTCCATTCTCCTCTCGGGATCCTGAGCATGTACGCACACACGTCTGGCGTGAGTTTTAAGCCACAGGGTCCAGGACGTGAACTGTGGTCGACTACGTGGGAGTCCAGCGACATAGCCATTACGCTAACTGCTGGTTCCCTGTGCTAAACTTTTTGAAAGAGCAAAGTTGTGGAGTGCAAAGAACACTGACTGAGGTGGAAGGCAGGCTGTGGTGTGAATCCTGAGCTGCTAGCCTGGGAAAGTTTCTTAACCTTTCAGAACCTATTTCATTGTCTGTAAGATGGGAACAATCATTCCTATTCTGTGAAGTTATAATGAGGATTAGATGCCATAGAATGAGTACAGTAAGAATGAATTTTATTTCCCAAATTCAGGCAGTAGGAAATATAACATTATTCCTAGAAGTCAGCTTCATTTCTATTTTGAGCCTCTGTTTTACTGAGTGGCTGGAAACTCCCTTTCCCGGTGATGGAAAGAAAGCACTTGGTGGAGGACCAACAGGTGGCATGGTGGTTAAGGCGCTGGACACTCCGATATGGTTGACCACGATTCAAATCCCAGATCTGGTGGCTTTCTTCCTTACTTTCCCTCTCTCTCTCTGTGTATGTGTCTCTCTCTGGTAAAATTAAAAAATGAATGAATGAATAAATAAAACTAAATAATTAATTCTTTTTTAAAAAAAATAAAAAAGAAAGCATTTGGGAGAACAGCTACAAGGTAGCAAGTTGTCTGGAGAGAGGAGGGCTACTGGCCTTCACTGTCAGTGCACACAACATCCTTTGGGATGCTAATCATCTCATTTGCCTTCTGATGTTAGCCCTTAAAGTTACCACTGAGCTGTCCCTCAGTTTCTATCTGCTGGTGCATTGGAACTGTGTGCTAATCCTGTACCGGACTCTGAAAGTCTGTGTAAAGTACTGTGTAAACTCAGGAACCTTAGTTACACAGGAATTGTTGCCCAGATCATTCTGGGCCCCAGAAACTCTGTGGGCTTGAGCACCTTCGTTAACCACAGAAGCATGACTATGTTTGGTCCTCCTGTCCATCCAACTTTCACAAGGAAAGGGAGTACAACTTCCCTCTTCTTTTGGGGTCTTGAAGCCTATCAGGTAATTGACACATTTCCCCACGTGTCCTGACCCCACGGGCAGGGCGAGGACTAACCCTTCCCCAGAGACCCACCAGAGGTTCTGGTGGTGGTGGATAAGTTTGTGTGAAACTTTGTTCTTACAGCATCATGTACTCTTCCCAATCCACTGTTTTAAGCTTTAACTCTCCCTGAGAGCTAGTCTTTTGGAACTAAAAGACCAGGAAAAGGCTCCTTTCTTCGTCTCTCTATTTTGTCCTCTCTTTCCTGAGGTAAGGATCTTCTAGTTCACTGAACGGTAGGGAAGGGCTATGGGAATCAGAAGCCAAAGAATAATGGTTGTATTCTAGAAGAGTGTCCTCTTCTACTTAAGTGGGGTGCTGGCACAGAACTTGGCTCCTGGTAGATTTCAATAAATGTCAGTTCCTCCCCACCTCTCTCTATTATCCTCTCTTCCTCACATGATCGTCTTCTTTTATTTAGCTCAGTTCAGTGAAGCTTTCAACCCCATTATAATCCTATGAAATTACTTCAACCAAGGTAACCAATGACTTCCCACTTGTAAAATTCAGTATACATCAGATTTTACCTTTTATTTGACCTCTGTGCAGCATTCACACTGCCAGACATTGCCCTCCTTTTGAAATGCTTTCTTTGGTTTTTATAACTCGTTCTGTCTCTCTGCTTACCCATTAGTTTTTTTTTTTTTTCCCCATCTCCTTCTGTTCTCTAGTGTTAATTGTTTCCTGAGGTTCAATTCTTTTTGTTTTCATTTGTTTTTAATTGTCAGAGGGCACATGTATTCACCAGAGAAAGCAAGGGAACCCAAGTGCAATCCCCCAATGGGGTAGGGTCACCCTATGATCTATTGTCCTCCATTTCTCCCTCAAGCCATATTTTGAGGCTTTTATGTGCACATGGCCAGTGTGTTTTTCAAACTGCCGGGGCTGGGATCTGTACACAATTGCCCAAGTGGGATCCAGCTCTCTATGCACAGTGCTTAACTGCTGCGCTACAGGGCTGGCCCAAGGTTTGGTTTTTCTATCTCTGCTGCGTGGTGCCACTTGTCTCATGCTCTGACACAGACGTATAACTTCAGACCACACCTTTTCCTCAGATCACCATACTTTCATATCCCAAATGCCCTAGCTATTTACATCAGTTCATTCTAGTACAGTGCTTAGCACCGAGTGAGCACTAAATCGTGTAGTTATTACTATATCTGCCTGGGAGTATCATGGATATACTCCACCCTCCCCCCCTTTTTTAAAAAAAATTTGCTAGGGTGGTGCCAGCAAGTGGCATGGTGGTTAAAGACACTGGACTCCCACATGGCTGACCGTTGATCAAGTCCTAGACCTGGCAGCTTGTTTTCTTGCTTTCTCTCTCTGGTCAAAACTTGAAAATAAAGATAATAAGTAAATAATTCTTGGAAAAAATTTTGCTAGGGCATGTGTGCTTGCTGGAGAGAGACAGAGAGAGAGAGAGAGAGAGAGAGAGAAAGTGAGAAAGCATCTCTGAGGAGAGATGATCATACTGCAATCTTTCTCTTCTCCTCCATGGTCCTCTCAGGATTTGGGGCAAGCACACTCCAGCATCTGGCATGTTTTTGAAGCTGCCGGCTCCAGGACCCAAACATGCAGTTGGCCATGTACAATCTAGCACTTTAACTCATGCCACCTGGCTGGCCTAAAGGTGTACTTTCATTTTAACATGTCCAATATGACTCTTTTTATAACCCTGTTTATTGATAATCCCGTTTTCCAAATTAAGCCATAACAACCAAAGTATGTGCATTCTCCCTCTTTTTCTCTCCCTCCCTCTTTCTCTGTCTTCATATGTGCCTCTCTCATACACACACACACACACACACACACACACACACTATATACCTTCTCCCAGTGTCAGAAGGGGAGAATTCCAGATAAAATCCTTCAGTCCTTCTTTTCACCACTCTTTTGGCCACCATCTGATCACTCCATCTTGTTGACTCTATAGCATAAATTATTCTGTAGATGCTTCCTTCTTTTCTCTCTCCACTGCTCCTTTATTCATGTCAATTCTTTTCTTCTCTCATGATTAATCCTCATATTCAGCTCAAATGTATTCATAAATCTAAAACTTTCCCTACACCCATTTTCTTTCTTTCTTTTTTTTTGGAGAGGTTTTCGCTATAGGGCACGTGCGCTCGCCAGACAGACAGAGAGAGACATAGAGACAGAAAGCGAGAAATCATCCCCCGGAGGGGATGGTCACGCCGCAATCCCCCCTCTTCCATTCTCCTCTCAGGATCTTGGGCACGCACGCACACGCACCCGGTGTGAGTTTTAAGCCACCGGGTCTGGGACGCGAACCGCGGTCGACTACGTGGGAGTCCAGCAACATAGCCGTTACGCTAACTGCTGGTTCCCACATCCATTTTCTTTTCTTGGAGTCTCTGATATTTCTATCTTTGCTTTTTTTCATTTCCTGGAATGTCTTCTTCCCCCTCCATAATTGACTTCTGACTTCATTTTAATGTTCAGTTAAAATGTCATTAACTGCTTAAGGTTGACCTGACTCATTCCCTCTCCTGATATTATTAACAGTTTCCCTTAGTATGTTTTCTTATCCTTTGATATATATTTCTATGTAGCACTTATTGGAATTGTAGTTGCTTACTTATGTTGTCTCCCAGACAGGTAGGAGATCCTGAAAGTAGGCTTCATCTTGCACTCAGATCTATTGCTAGACTCTTGTCTTTACAGAGAGTCCCTTTCCCTTTAAGTTAAAGGAAATGTTAAAGTGCGAACGGTGTGACCTGAGAGTTAAAACATTTCATCAGAAGAGACACTGTGAAGCCAGCTCTGTGGTTCAGCTGTAATGCACTGCTCAAGAGAGAACAGGTTCCACATGGCAACCATGGTTTGAATCTCTAGCCCAGTTATCCTGAAATATGCCAGGCATGTGTATGAGTGCCCAAGAGGGCTGCAAGACTGGAGGAACAGGATCGTAATGTGTCTAGACCCAGGAGGAGGTGTTTATCTCTCTCTTTCACACATGCGCGCACACACACACACACACACACACACACACACACACTGTATCATGAACTGAAAACAAAACAAAAGACAATTGGACTAGGTAACTATGAAAATAAGCATAATGAAACCCTGACTGGAGAGTTAAGAAAAAGAGGTGAGCCTAGGACAGTTCACTGTTGAGGAGAAAGTACATGAAGAATCACAAAAGTCGAAGACTTTGCTTTTTTTCTCAGACTTTATAAGTTTTCTCTCGTGGGTTATCAAAAAAAAATTCTGCTCATAATTTAGACATCTAGGTGTGATGCAGCTTGAGGACTTTCTCAGATATTTGGAAGAAGGTATGAGAGAGTACCTTTTTGGAAGATGAGAGGTAGAAAGGCAACTATGGCTTGTGTCTAGTAAATTGTGAGTCTCTGAAGCTTGCATACTCAAGGTTCACAGGAGCACTTTGAATGGAGCAAGAAATTAGACACCAAAGTTCAGTTGTTTTCTGAATTTTTAATAATAGAACAAAGCAAGGGCTGGAGATTCAAACCATGGTTGTCATGTGGGACCTGTTCTCTCTTGAGCAGTGCATTACAGCTGAACCACGGAGCTGGTTGTGGTGGTGGAGCAGGTGGTAGGGTGCTGTTGCAGGATATTGGAGCTCATGAGAGGCCTGGGTACTGATTCAGAGAGCCAGAATGCCATATACACCCATGTACACCAGTTACTCTGGCTGACTGGGAGGCTCTGGAGAGGATTGTGGAGTGGTGAAATACTGTCAAGGATGCCCACCTCTCACTTTCTCTGTCTCAAGAAATAAATAAAAATCAACAGGGAAATGAAGGCACTCTTACATTGTTTAAAATAATTCATCTAATTTGTGACTCATGTCTGTATTGAGAGATTTTCAAAGCTAAATGTAACCTTCATCCAAGTGACTGACTCTTGTATAAACTGTATTTTTGTTCTTGGTTTTGTGGCATCTGTACTAAAGGATTTTCAGAGACAAAATTTCATAATGTCCAACTTTGAATTTTTTAAGAAAAAATTTTGAGAAATTAATCAAGGGCAAGAGTCTCTAAAATATTTAATATCATTAGTGTAGGTAATAATGTATGAAAAAGGCAATTTGTTGGCACATATTTGTCAAGCAGAAATACAAACAAATGTAGAGAAGATACTGTTTTAATTAATTTTATGCCTTGAACACCTGTTAACCTAAATATATTTTATTTGGTAATAGCTGATCATTTATACACACACACACACACACACACACACACACATAAGCACACATATAAATAAGAAACAGAAAAAAATACTTAAGCCACAGAGACAGTATGCTTTGTAATAGGAATTTAAAATTGACGTTTCAACTGAGATCCCAAGGTACAAACCTTATAAAATTTCTAGCTAGGTCACTACTGTGAAGAAAATAGTTCAAAACCTAGTTTGTGACACAAATGTGCTCATCTACTCTATGAACATAAAAGAGTGGAGAAAATTTGAGATAGAGGAAATTTGTAAAGGGATTGTACTGGGAGAGTTGTACTCACCACCCCACCCCAGTGGGGAGGAGGTAGAGGATATTTCTTCAGCACCTGCCAGGGGGCTTTCACGGCATCATGTGGAGAGCTTGGAGCATACTTCCTGCAGCTGGGGGGATTCCATGGATTGGGATCTGACTCTTATTCAGGAAACTGGAAAACAGGCTGCCCAATAGCTTCCATGACAGAGCCACCAGGGAGAGAATGGCCTGCTGGGCAAAGGATGTTTGCATGTTTCCTCTGACCCTGACGAAGTCTCTTGGGAGAGAGAGAACAGGTGAGAACCATCTTGGGTCTTGCTTAGGAGACTCACCAGAGGGAAAGAGAACCCCAGTAAGGAAACTCCAAGAGGGTTGAGGAAATAGAAGCTGAGGGGAAATCAGGAATGGCTGACTGAAGGGAAAAGTGCATCTCATGATACAGGGATTGCAGTTAAGGGGAGCCCAGAAGCAATGCTGCAAAGAGTCCCTGCCATATGCCATCACCTTTATGAATGGGTGACCTGTGCACCCATCGAACTTGGTTTAAGATTCTACTGTCACTATCTTGAAATTCTTAATTCTCCTCCAACAAGGAGCCTGGTATTTTCATTTTGCACTAGGCCCTGCAAATCATGTAGCCAGTTCTGCGTGCCAGGCTGAGAGAGGGCAAAGTTGGCTAACAATGGTACCAGCTGGGTAAGAACTGTTCTGTCCTTCAGAGACTGACTTGTGGGGTAGAAGAGGAAAAACAAGATGGAGAAACAGAGAAGCTGAGCCTGCCTTCTTTCCTCCCTAAGGCTTTCAGTTTAAAGAAGGCTTGAATTCTAAATCAAATTCAGAGTTTTGATTAAAATCTAATTACTGAATTGAGATAGTGTTTGCAGCTTAAAGTGCTCATTGTTCTGTCTAGTAACTAAAGGTCAACAGAAAAATTCCGAGACTGGATTTCCTCCTCCTATAAAAAGCAAACCAGTATTATTTAATGAAATAGTACAGAATCAACAATTGAAGGACTTCATAGTGGGTTAAAAAAATAAGTGAGGTGTTGATTTGAAACTTTCCAGTTGATTCTGAAAGTATTTTCATTAGCAGAAGAAATTGTGTTTTAAAATGGGTGGGGAAGTTTTCTGGAACAGAACTGTATTTACTTGAGATAACTGAGGAAGGAGTTGAGGTAATTACCTAGGTGAGGTTTGGACATTTACTGTTATTTCACTGCCAGCTGTTGTGCTGGAAAGTTCAGTCCCCACTGAGCGAAATCTGAAACAGCTAGAAATGCACACCACCTCAGGAAGTTAATATTGTATACTAAAGTGAGACTCTGAAATTACAATAAGTATGTATTAGTTTTATTGCATTCCGTGATTCTCCTATACAGCCAGGAATAACAATTATATACGTTGTTCTCTAAAATTAGAACATGTATCCTACCTTGATGACCCACAAGCAGCTATTTAATTGTGGTTAGTACTTTTCTGTGACCCAACTATCCTAAAGTATTATGTCTAACAATTCAGATGCTAACAGATTTAGCTGTCCCAGAGAGTGAGAAAATGAGTAAAAAAAAAATCATTCATACTCTAGTAATGTAGCAGAAAATAAAAAATGACAATGAAATGAGGGAGATAAATATCCCAGTTTCATGTGGCACCAGCCTAGCGACCTATCTGTTTGCTCCTGTGGTCCTACACAGGCACTTGGCCTATGCCTTAAGAAAGACATCTAAGGGCCAGCAGATGGCATAGCAGTTATGTCACTGGACTCCCACATGGCCAACTGCAGTTGGAGTCCTGGACCCAGTGGCTTGAACTCATGCTAGGTGCATGTGCGTGTATGCCCAAGATCCTGGGAGGAGAATGGAGGAGAAGGGATTGTGGTGTGGTCATCTCCATTGGGGGGAAGGATGGTGATTTCTCACTTTCCTTCTGTTTCTCTGTCTCTGTTTCTCTCTGTCAAGTGCACATGCCCTAAGGCAAAAACCTCTTATAAAGAAAGAAAGACATCTGTGACAAAGAAAAAAAAAAAAGACAATTACTACTGATAACTGCTGCAACAGTTCTTCTAGTACATCTTTATTTGTTTGGGCTGCTATAACAAAAATCCCAAACTGAGTGGCTTAACCAACAGAAATTTATTTCTCACAGTTCTGGAAGTTGGGAAGTCCAACAACAAGTCACTAGCTTATCCAGCGTTCAGCGAAGGCTCACTTCCTGATTCACAGATGGCTGTCTTCTTGCAGTATCTTCACATGGCAGAGAGTACAGAGAGAAGAAACAAGCTGCCATTTCTCTTTTCATAAGGACTCCCCTCTCATGACTTATTTACTTCTCAAAGGCCTTACTACTACCATCACAATGGTGGCTGGAATTTCAACATATGAATTTTGGGGGACACAAATAATCAATGTGTAGTATATTACTTATACCTCAATTTAAGTTATGCTCTTTTGAAATTGCTTTATTAAACATCTAGAATATTCACTAATTACAGCTGTCAGCTATGGAGTAGAACATGGTTATTTCAGAAACCAACTGTGCCTGAGACCGGCTGGCTGCTCACCAAATTCATTTCTTTAACTTCCTGAGCCAGACTCTATTTCATGACTTGCCCTGGACTTAGACGGCTTGGGTGAATTGTAACTAATGGAATGGGAGTGGAAGTGATACACTTAAACCTGCATGAGTGATCTTACATGTTTTTCTCCTTTCTGCCAACTTGATGTTGTGATTATTTGTTGATCACGTAAGAGTTCCAACATAGAAGAAACTCGTAAAATGCTCAGTAGAGACTTGCCGGTCATTCAGGACTTTATGATGAGAGATATATTTCTGTTTTGTTTTTTTATATAGATTTATGTGTTTGTTGTTGCAGCTAGTATTACATTGATATAAATATATTCATATTTATGGTGAACAATTTTAGTTTGCCAATCACTCATTATGGTTTAGGTACTAATAGTTTAAGATTTAATTTGCATAATAGGTTGTTGAAGTAGTTGTAATTGCCATTTCACAAGTCTCCAAAACATGTTTATATATTTTCCAATAAACCATTTTGTGTCCCAAGAAGAAAATACTGTATAGTAGTTCTCCCTTGTATGTAAGAATGTGTTCCAAGACCTCCACTGGATGCCTGAAACTGCAGAAAGCACCAAACCTTACATACACAAATCTTCAACAACTTTGTGGAAAATACATATTATGAAAAAATTAGGGATTTCAAAATTCTTTTGCACTCAAACTAGTACATTAATTCAATTTTTCCAAAAATTTTTTTTGAAATCCTCATATTTAGTTTTTCCCTGTACATATAAACTTATTTTTAAAAGATTTATTTACTTTAATTAATTAATTAATTAATTATATTATTTTTAATTTGACCACAGAAAGATCGGGAAAGTGAGAAAGCAAGTCACTAGGTCTGGGACTCGAACTGTGGTCCACCATGTGGGAGTCTAGCACCTTAACCACTATACTACCTGCTGGTCATCCTATACATATATACTTATGATAAAGTTTAATTTATAAATTAAGCACAGTAAGAGATGAATAACATTAACTAATAATGAAGTAGAACAATTATCATATAATGCAATATAGGTTATGTGACTGTGGTCTCTCACAATATCAAACTGAGATTAACCATGGATAACTGAAACTGCAGAAAATGAAACCATAGATAAGAGAAGACTGCTGTGCACATAGTAAACAGATTCGATTGTGTAGTTGTTCATTTATTTATTAATTTATTCAGCAAACATGCTATGCCCTATTCTGTCCTGGGATAAGACAACTTTTCTATTAAGAAGTAACTTAATTTGTGTTACCTGATGTTCTGTTCTGAATGTTTGTGTTTCTCAAAAATTCCTATGTTGGAATCTTAACCCTCAAGGTGACGGTATTAGTATGTGGGATATTTGGGGAATGACTAAATCATGAGGGTGGAGCCTTCAGAATAGAATTAATGCACTTATCAAAGAGACCCTAGAGCGATTTCTCTCTTTAACATGTGAGGGCACAGCCAGAAGGCACCATCTATAACCATGAAACTGGTCCCTCACCAAACACTAAATCTGACTGTGCCTTGACCTTAGATCTTGCAGTCTCCAGAACTGTGAGAAATATATCTCTGTTGTTTATAACCTATCTGGTCTATATTTTGTTATAGAGAGCCTGAACTAAGATACTGATGTCCTGAAATTCTAGATGTCCTTCCAGTTTAAGTTACTCTCAAGAAATAGTGGAAGTACTAAGAAACAACTCCCACTATTTAATTTACTCATTTAATAGTAAATAAGAATGAATATTTTACTTAAAAGGCTTATGTAACTCCTACCAGAAAAATGTTATCTTAAGACTATCTGGCTTGGGGCCAGCAGTTAGCGTAATTGCTATGTCCCTGAACTCCCATGTAGCTGACTGCAGTTTGAGTCCCGGCCCCAGTGGCTTAAACTCACGCCAGGTGCGTGTGCGTGCGTGCCCAAGATCCCGAGAGGAGAATGGAGAAGGGATTGCAGCTTGGCCATCCTCCCTGGGGGGTGATTTCTCACTTTCTATCTCTCTGTCTCTCTCTGCCTTTCTGGCGAGTGCACGTGCCCTATAGTAAAAACCTCTCCAAAAAAAAAAGAATATCTGGCTTAATAAAGAAGGGCTTTCTCTCCAAAATTTAAGAGGGACATTTCCAAAGATGAACATGCTGCTTCATCTCATAATATTGACATGTGATGACAAGAGAATTCCAGCATATACTCTATTCGAAGTACCATTATATCACAGTTGGCTGACTCTGGCAAATTTATAATGGTACAGTCTAAGAGAAAGAACACTGTTATTCAAACAAATAATAACTTATTAAAGAATTATTTAATTTAATTTTATTCATCATCATTATAATTTTTTCAATTTGACCACAGAGCAACAGAAAGAAAGAGAAAGAGAGGGAAAGTGAGAAAGTGAGAAAGCAAGCCACCAAGTCCAGGACTTGAACTGTGGTCAACCATGTGGGAGTCCAGCGCCTTAACCACAATGCCACCTGCTGGCCCCCCAAAAATAATAATTCTAATTCATACTAATAATTCTGTGATAAAAGTTGACAAGTTTTAATTAAAGAAATTCATAGAGGGAACCAGCAGTTAGCATAATGGCTATGTCGCTGGACTCCCACGTAGTCGACTGCGGTTTGCGTCCCGGACCCGGTGACTTAAAACTCAAGCGGGGCGCGTGTGTGTGCGTGCCCAAGATCCCGAGAGGAGAATGGAGGAGAAGGGATTGTGGCGTGACTATCCCCCCTGGGGGGTGATTTCTCGCTGTTTCTATGTCTCTCTCTCTGTCTGGCGAGCGCACGTGCTCTATAGCGAAACAGACTCTCAAAAAAAAAAAAAAAAAAAAAAGGAATTCATAGATACTTGATATAAAAGCCAACACAAAGCAGAAAATAAAAGTTTATAAGTTTTCAAATATATGAAGCCCAGAGTATACAACCCATTCCAGCTTATGCAAGACTTAATTTTAGGTTTAATCCATCTAAGATTTAATACAACCTGGTAAAACCACGAGAAATATTTTGAGGCAATATGGCTCATAAGGCAATTGTTATTCATGAGACATAGTTCTCATAAATACGATGTTAAAACAAAACAAATGAACATGTCATTGATAATAAATATCTAGTATTTCAGTAATTCAGAATAGTATAACTTCCAGAATTAAGCATTTAAAAGATCTTGAGACACTCTTTTTCACCCTAATGTCACAAGCGACTTTTTTTTAGAAGTGGGTTGTGCTACTGTTGTAGAATAAAACTCTGACACATTTTTGTGTGTCACAGCAAGAAATCTGTAACCCAATGATTTTGTCAGTAGGGACTAATAGAAGTTTGATAATTATGGAAATAAACGATGCATATTTTACATACGGATAAACTGAATACAATCAGGACGCAGTCTATGTTTGCTACTCCACTCATGGTGTGATGAGAAACATGAGAAAAGGTAACTGTGAAGGAATTTTGTTCTGGAATGGCCAGGGAAACATGCTTGCCTTTCAAATGGAGAAGGCTAAATAACAAATAAAAAAACCTTTCCTTTTTAAAAATAGGTTTCCTACTTCTGTCTACAATTTCAATAAACGTGTATTTAAACTGAGGAAAGATGTAGCCCTATATGTATAAATGCAACTCACTGAACGAATACCAGGAGGTGAGAGTATAAAACAATGACCACCATCAAGGGTTGTCACCACATGGAAAAGTAGAGAAGGAAGTGCATGTCCGGGTAAGGAATTCTTCCATAGGAAGAAGCCAAAGGCATTAATAAGAATCTTGGGAGAAAACATCAGGTTCCTCAACAAGGCTAGAGCTGCGTGGCAGAATAACACGGGTGTTTGCCAGGTGTTTCCAGAAGCGACAAAATATGGTTTCAGAACAAGTCAACTTATTTCATAACTTTCTAGAATGTGATGTGTGGTAAAATATGGCCATATTGCAAACACCGCGTCTCCATTGCAAATATTCTCAGGAGCCATGAACTTCAAAAGAAACAGAAATGGTATCCTTGTAGTGAATGCAAATATCTCAGGAGTTCTCCAAAGTCACTGAAAATTAACATCCTAAAAAAGGGTGATTTGAAGGGTGAATTACGATCCCAGGATAACCTGTGTACGTGGTGTGGTACCAATGCTTCCAGCGGGCGGTGAGGATGGCGCGTCGTAGAGGTCTCCTAGACCCGATGGTAATACGTCCTGGGATTGCCGGGAACGGTTCGGGCCTTTGGGCTGACCCGGAGCCCATCTGCCCGAACGTGCAAGGGGTGAGTCCGCTCCCATGGGCACCGCCCACCTCGGAGACCCTACGAATGGGCCCTGGGCCCGCCTGATCGTCCAAGGACCGCGGTGGGCTGGAGTAGAGCCATGGGCCCGGCCGCGTGTCCGTAGCCAGGGCGGGTGGGCGCGCGGAGGAAGCCGCCAGGAGAGGGATGCTCGGCACCGGGACCTCTGCTGCCTGCCAAGGGCCACGCGGGCGCGGGGGAAACCCACGACTTCCCGCCCGGGAACCACTGCCCCTGCTCCCGGCTCTGGCTGGCTGGGGGGGATGTTCTCGCGAGAGGAGAGGGGGCGCGGGGCGCCGCAGGTTTGGGGGGCGCGGGGAAGCCTGAGGACGAGGGCCTGGCAGGGAGGGGAGCCGAAGCGGCGGGCGGGCAGGGCCGGGGACGCGGGGAAGCCGCTCCCGCCAGTCGCCGAGAGCCAGCCCCTGACGTCAGGAGTTTTCCTCAAAGTCAACAACAAGCCCCGCGGCGGCGGCGGCGAGAACCGAGCGGCGGCGGCCCCAGGAGGGAGGAAGGAGGGGGCGGGGAGGCAGCGGCGGGGTCCCCTAGGCGCGGCGCGGCGCCGCCCGGCAGAGAAGGCCGCAGACCCCGCGCGGGCGCGCCCGGGGCCCGGAGCCTCGCCCGCCGCCGCCCCGCCGGCGTGCCCTGGCCCCCGCCCGAGCGCTGTTTTCTGGTGATGAATTGAATTTGTAGCCGATATCCGATTCTCATGTAGTCTCCGCCTCCTCTCCCCCCGCCGCCTCCCTCCTCCCCCTCCCGCCGCCGCCGCCGCCGCCGCCGCCGCCTCCCGCTCCAGCTCCGCGGCCCGGCCCGGCCGGCTCCCTCCCTCCCTCCCCTGCAGCCTTTCGCTTGCCCTCTCGCCGGCCGAACCAGGTCCAGGGGGCCAGCGGCTCTGCGGGGTGGGGGGAGGACAGGAGGGGAGGAGGAGGGAGGGGGGACCCCCGAGTCGCCCCCTCTCCTCCCCCCGCCCCCCCAGCTCCATCCTCCGCCGCCGCCCGAGCAGCTGCGGGGCCGCCGCCGCCGCCGCCTTTGCAGGTAACAGCCACCGCCCCCTACTCTCGCCCCCTCCCCGCCTCGCCCGCACTCCCTACGGGGCTCCGGCCTTGGGCCGCCCTCCCTGTCTCCCTCGGGCGGAGGGTGGCGGCGGGGCGGGGTGAGGCTGGGGTGTCTGGGTTGTCACCGCGCCGGGGGCGTGGGCGGGGGCCGGGTCACCGGAGGCTGTGGGTGTAGTGAGAGGCCGGGGGATGCCCGGCGCGGATGACACCGACACCCCCGACTTTCCGGGGGAAGCTGGGGGGCGGCGGTGCGCAGCGGGCCGGGGGAGGGCTGCTCCTGGCCTAGCGGTACCGTCTGTGTCTGGGCTGCCCCGGCCCAGCGCCTCCTGTCTCTGCGCAACTCGTGCTGCTTCTCCTCGCCCCTCCCGGCGGTCGGCGAGGCGTGGGGAGGGGGCGCCGCTGGGCCTGGGGGCGGTGTTGGGGTTATATAACGCGGGGAGCGCCGGGTGTTAGTGTGTTTGGGTTGGGGGGAGGGGGCCGTCTGCCGCGCGCCCTGGCGCTTGGGCTGTCTGTACGCGTGGGGTGGGGTGAGGGCGAGGATGCACAGGCGTCCCCGGGGTCTCCTTCCTCCCCCACTGTGTCCTGCTGCGGGTGCTCGGGGGAAGACGGCCTGGTAGGGTGGGGGGTGTGTGTGGGCGGTGGGTAGCCTGCTTGTCTGTGTTTTTAATAGTAGTGGGGTTTTGATCCGCTTGGGAGTTGTGTGCTAAGAATAGAAATGTGCGGAAGATGCTGGGTTTGGCTGATCCAGTGATGCTGTCGCTGCTGGCGGCGGCGGCGGCTCTGGCTGCAAGTAAACAAACCGGCCTCTTCCTCGTCCACCTCCTCCTCCTGCGCATCGGTCTGCATCAGCCATGATGCTGGTGGGGCCCTTCGGAGCCCAGAGTTAAAGCTTGGTTGTTGTGCTCACCCTGACGCCCAGGCGGGGTCACCCCTTGTTTGGGATTTCCCAGGAATTTACAGTTAGGCAAGAGATAACCGAATGTCTTTGGGGCCAGGTTTTCCTAGTACCGGTATTTACTGTTTATCTCCTGAAAGCAGATGAAATGCGTACTTACCCATAAGTCCAAGCTAGGATACTCACAATTCTGCCATCAAGATAATGTTATGGAAATAAAACGCAACTTATTTTAACCACTGTGGTAGTTTGGTTCAAAGCCCGGTAGGTTAATTGGTAAAGTTACTAACTAGAAAGCAATGAAACCCATGCATCGCCATTGACTAATTCCTAATATTATTAAAATGTGCACTTTATTGCTTATGTTGAGCTAACGGATATGAAATAGTGACTTTTTTTTTACTTACTACATTGCCAGTTTCTCGAATCATCAGTGAAGACATGTGTTCCATATTTGGTTAAGCATGATCATAGTTTATCTTTTAGTAGCACTATAAATCATTGGACAACCACTGGGTTTTGGTTTTGGTACCAGCTCTGGTTATTAAGTCACTTAGGTAGTTGGAAAAGCCAAATGGGGAAGAATCCATTAAAGATGGTTTCAGAAATGAAGATTAGTCCTCAGAACTTGGGTATCATTTTGCAAAATAAGTATAAATGAATATACATATTCCAAGAGGTCGTTGTCTAAGACATGAAAATATTTTAAGTGAAATGTCTGCTTATTAGTAAACTAGTTTTCCAAGGTATCTGAATACTACATGAAAGATCTCTAGATAGATCCTAAATTTTATTTTTTTGTCAATGCATAATGTTGACTTTGGAAGTTTACTGAGGAGGTTGTATTTGAAGATTTTTTTTTAAACTGGTGTTGACCCAGTTGATATGTGATTCGCTTGCACTTCTAAGTTTGAAGTGCAGGAGTTAATATATCATGTGAATTAGACAATGATGGAATTTAGATGCATGTGGGGTTTTAGTTTTCATTTGTATGTTTGTACTGTATGTTTTCTAATTTAAAAAATAAGTCTAAAGTAAAAAATTTGTGAAACTACTATTCATATTCATTTAGTGTTCTAAGTCTCTGTAGTGATTGAGTAATTTTCCAAGTTAAAGTTAATTTTTAGCTTAATAATCTTGACATTGACTCTTAGTTTAAGTTGTGTATGTTACAGTACTTGAAAGTTTTTCTCTGGACTGGTTTTGTTTATATAATTTTATAGCTGTAAAGGAGATTTCATTCATTTAACAAATTAAGAGTGTGAACTGTTTGGTAGGGTTGAATTGATTAGAAACTTAATGTTTACTTTCTGTTCAGAAAACCGTTATCATTAGAGAGTTTGTTTTCAGAATCACTGAAAATCTAAACAAGCATATGTTATTTAAACTTACCATGGGACAAATGTATTGAGCACAGAGTGTTGTGGGAAGTGGGGACTGAGAATTTTAAAAAAATTTAGCTTTTGATTTAAAAATATGACAAATTTTCTTATAAAAATTCAGTGGAAATTGTCAACTATTTCGATTTCTTCAAAAAGAGGAACGTATTTTACAAATTGATTTTGGGGAAGTTTAGTGTTTACTTAAACTTTGCATATTTTTGTGAGAAGATAGCTTCACTTTCTTTTGTTGTTTACTCTTTAGTTCAAAAATTTGTCCTTAGTAAGATAAGGCAATTACTCATAACAATGTGTTAATTGGATTTTAAGCATGATTTGATAGGATCTTGTCTTTATAATGTAATTACGTTTAAGTGTTAAAAATTAAAGTGAAATCATGTTTGAACAACAAAATGCAGGAAGAGAAAGTAAAACATTTTCATTTTGTTTTGACCAACTCAGTCTTGTAGTTAGATTTGCTTTATATTTTTATATGTAAGTTAATAGTGCACATAATTAATTTTTATAGATTTGTGCTGAAATATTTCAGTTATTTCAAATTCATCTATTCTTAACTCCAGGTTTCAGCCTTGCAACAGTATTCTAAATCCTGGTTTCATACAGCATATTCTCTTCTGGAAAGATAGCCCTGAATCATCTGATGTTCACAAATGTTTTATTATGGTCTTTTATGTAGGCTAGGGCTAGATTCAGTTTAGAGTGAATGCTAGCCAATGCCTGGTGAGCATTTTCCTTCATGTCAGGCACTGTTGTATGTGCTTCACATGCATTAACTAACTTAATCTTCACAACAACCACTGCTACACTTTTTTTTTTTTTTTTTTAAATTTTAAGATACGGTCTTGATGTGTCAAGATCCTCCTGCCTCACTCAGCCTTCTCAGTAGCTGGGACTACAGGCAGATGAGTAGATGGGCCATGTGCTATACTTTTGAAAAGTGGTTTTCTCTTGAGAAAAACACTTACTGAAGTTTTATTTAAAAAATTGCTTCATTTAACTTTCTTAATTCTGAACTCCTTCTCTTTTATCGTTTTTCCTAACTTGCTTGTAATTACTGTCAGAGCTCACAGTGACAACCCTAAATTTGGATAATGTAGTATAATAAATTTCTTGGAAATACGTTAGTGTAGTAAAGAAAGTGTATTGACCAATCCTTTACCATTCTTTTTCATTTGTTTTAAGTGTCAGATTAAATGCCTCAGATATTTACATATAGTGTAGCATCATAGTCTTTCATCAAATTAGAAGTAAATTGATTTCTTCTGCCAGATAATATTCAAATCCTAGTCAGTAAATAATAAATGCTTCTTGATCTTAAATCTATTTTGTGATTCTGTTTTTTTGTAATGTTATATTTTTTGCCAGTTGCTCATATTTCACACTCTGAATGGGTATGTTTTGCTAATATTCTGAGGAGAAAGTAAAACAGTTTACTGAAAAAAGACACTAGAAGCTTTTCAAATGAGTAGTTTTCTCACTTGTGTTGAGAAAAACATCTGACTTTATTTGGGGGCACTGGGAGATAGAAGGGGAAGAAAGAATGTGTTTTGCCAATAAATAGGTTAGCCTAAATTTTGTCTTGAGTTGCTGTTTTAATGTTTTATCTTTCCAACCACATATAAAACTTCTGAGGGCAGTAACAAGAGTAATCATGATACTGTCACCTATAATACCATCTATATATATGAAGCATACATTCAGTAGATTTTAATCTGAAGAATCATAGTATTAGCTATAATATAAAGCTATAAACCTATTTAGAGTTCATCTCATGCTATACTTTTTATGGCTAAAGAAACCAAGGCACAGAGAATTATAGTGACTTTGTATAGCGTTAACTCTGGTTGGGCAGAGTTGGGAACAGGGACCCATGTTGCTTGGTTTGTCCAGGGTTCTTTGTGATGAACTTGGTTACAGATTCTAGACATATTGGTTAGCCCTGAGTTTAATCTGGGTCAAGTCTCTCCCGAGGATTCTTGGCATTTAGTGACCATGTATTGATTGTATATTTTGTCTTTGTACAGATTTTTTTCATTATATAATTATGGAGATCCCAAGGCAAATTTTAGAAGGATTTTAGAAAAATATGGCTAATTGTAGCAGTCCTCAACCTGTTATGCTGTTACAGGTGCCTTCACGTAGAGAGATAGCACACTTCACATGAGAAATGGAAGGGATAATTTGTCAGTAGTTTGGTCAGGGTTTAGGTGAAGTAGAGGGATCTAATAAGCATTTTATTTGTTGTTTCAAATTAGAATATTAAATATATCACACAGCCCAAGCTGTTATTTTATATATTAGTTTTTGGTTTTGCTATTGAGCAAGTACACTTGCTGAGGGAGAGAGAGAAGGAAAGAAAGTGAAGAGTCACCCTCCAGGAGGGGTGACCACATTGCAATCCCTCCTCCTCCATTCTCCTATAGGTATATAAACCTATTTAGAATTTATCTCATGCTATTGTTTTTTACCTGCCTAGTGTGATTTTCAAGTTGCCGGTTCCAGGACTTGAACTGTGCTGTTGGCCATGTGGGATCCAGTCGCCTTAACTTTCACAGCACCTGCTGGCCCCAAAGGTGCTATTTTATTTTTAATCACAGACTTATTGATTGAAATGGCATTCACATGCCCTAAACAGGGCAGGGAAAGGAGAAAAGCATTTGATATTTTCATAGATATAGTTGAAAGTTTATAAAGTAGACTTTTAAGAATTGGCACTGTGGGTACCAGTAGATGACTTAATGGTTATGTCACTGAACTCCCACACAGTCGACCATGGTTCAAGTCTCAGACCCAGTGGCTTAAAATCAAGGCCAGGGGCATGTGCTTGCATACCCAAAATCCTTAGAGGAGAATTGAGGAGGAGGGATTGTTGTGTGGTCATCTTCCCTGAGGGGTGATTTCTCTCTTTTCTTTCCCTCTGATGAGCATACCTACCCTATAGCAAAAATCTCTCTCTTTCAAAAAAAAAAAAAAAAAAAAAAAAAGAATTGGATTGGCATTGTGGAAAAGCTGATATTTTCTCTGGTAGTTAGAAATCTGCCTATGCTTATTCAGGTGTTTTGCCATAGT
This sequence comes from Tupaia tana, assembly GCA_026018925.1. Classification (NCBI taxonomy): domain Eukaryota; kingdom Metazoa; phylum Chordata; class Mammalia; order Scandentia; family Tupaiidae; genus Tupaia; species Tupaia tana. The sequence continues at coordinate 128,141,026 of JAKSZU010000007.1, read as the reverse complement.
TTGAAACTTAGTAAAGATGTTCACAGAAAGGGATTTAGGAAAATACCATAACATGTATCATTGTACTTAGAAGAGAGGAAATGTACCCAACATCTGTAGTTTTGATTTTTTTTTTTAAAGCAGGATAAGAGGTCTTAAAAGGGACAGGCTGTCTTAAAATTATTTGAAATATAGAGTAAGTTACCTTGAATTTCCTTTTCACTTCAATATGTTTCCTCTCCCTCAAATGCTTTAAAAATTTGATAGCCATATGGATTTATTATGGCATATATTATTTTTTACCAACTTCTTGAAATCAGAAAATGTCAGAATTATTATATGTAGTCTTTTTTTTAAAAGAGGTTTTTGCTATAGGGCATGTGTGCTTGCCAGAGAGATGGAGAGGTAAAGACAGAAAGTGAGAAATCACCCCCTTGGGAGATAGCCACTCCTTAATCCCTTCTCCATTCTCCTCTGGGGATTTTGGCCACCCACGACACGCACCTAATGTGAGTTTTAAGCCGCTTCAGTCAACTGTGGGAGTCCAGTGATGTAACCGTTATGCTATCTACTGGTCCCTGTATTTACTCTTGACCATCATTCCTGTTTCAGAGTATCAGCATTTTAATTGTGTTCGAACATTAGTTGTCCTTATTTATTTATTTAGGAGAGGTTTTTGCTATAGGATGTGTGCGCTCACCAGAAAGAGAGAGAGAAAGACAGAAAACGAGGAATCACCCCCTGGGGAGATGGCCATGCCGCAATCCCTTCTCCATTCCCTTCTAGGGATCTTGGGCATTGGGCATGCACACACAGTCACCTGGTGTGAGTTTGAGCCACTGGGTCCGGGACTTAAACTGCGGTCAACTACAAGGGAGTCCAGCAACATAGCCATTACGGCATCTGCTGGTTCTGTCCTTATTTGTTTTTAAAAGTTTATTCTAAGAGAGAAGGGAGGGGAGAGGGAGAAATAACAACTCCAACACCTGACACCATGATCCAGTGTTCAGCCAGTCCTGGATCATGGGCAGACACGTTTCTGATGTACTGAGGGAGGTCTCTGGACTTGAACTGGGAACCTTCCCATGTGGGATTGCCTCTCAGAGTATTGTTTTTCAACTGTGCCCCTGTCTGGCCCCTAAGCTGTCTTTTATTAATTGAGTTTAGCTAGTATTATGGCAGGAACAAGTACATAAATTTAATAGGCCAAAGTTTACTTTTAGTTTAGAAAAAATTATATTGTTGAATTGTATTCTAGATTTTAACTTAAAAAATTAACATATAGAAAGTTATTAACCTGTGATTTGTTTTAAGATGAAATAGATTTGGACTGGCCCCTTAGTGCAGTGGGTAAGTGCTATGAACTGGATCCCACATAGCTGGCCATTTAAATCCCCTACCTAGTAGCTTGAAAAAAACACACCAGATCACATGCCTAGATGTCCAGGATACTGTCTGTATGGAAAAATGGAGTAGGTGGGGACTACACAATGACTAGTTCCCATTGGTATATTCCTCTCTCTCTCTCTCTCTCTCTCTGTTTTCTCTGTCTCTGTTGCCTGCATTCTCTGACTTTTTTTTTTTAATGTATTTTTAATTTTTTTAGTTTTGCTTAAGGGCATATGTGCTTGCTAAAGAGAGACAGAGGTGGAGGATAGTGAGAAATCATGCCCCATGGGGATGGTCATACTGCAGTCCCTTCTTCTCCGTTCTCTTCTAATGTGTTTTTTTTTTTTTTTTTTTGGAGAGGTTTTTGCTATAGGGCGCGTGCGCTCGCCAGACAGACAGAGAGAGACAGAGAGATAGAAAGCAGGAAATCACCCCCCAGGGGGGATGGCCACGCCGCAATCCCTTCTCCTCCATTCTCCTCTCGGGATCTTGGGCACGCACGCACACGCGCCCGGCGTGAGTTTAAGCCGCCGGGTCCGGGACTCGAACCGCGGTCGACTACGTGGGAGTCCAGCGACATAGCCATTACGCTAACTGCTGGTCCCTCTTCTAATGTGTTTTTCAAGCCACTGTGTCCAGGACTTGAGCTGTGGAGTCAGCCATGTGGGATCCAGCTGCTTTTACCTCTGTGCCACCTGCTGGCCCACCCTCTGCATTTTAGAAAAGTGAAAAAGAGAATTGCTGGGTGCCTTGTAATGTTATGTCAGTCTGTTCTTAGTTTTCTGTTGCTATCATTTTTTTTGTGATGCCGTAGTTATATTTGATTTTTTTTTTAAATAATTCTTTATTGTATTCATTCATTTATTTTTTTAGTTTGAGCAGAGAGAGACAGAGGGTGAGAATGAGAGAGAGAGAAAGTGAGAAAGCAAGCCACCAGATTCAGGACTTGAACCCTGGTCAGCCATGTGGGAGTGTCCAGCACCTTAACCACCACGCCACCTGCTGGTCCCCTTGATTTTTTTTTTAATTGCTAGAGGGTATGTATACTTGCCAGAGAGAGACAAGGAGACAGAGAAGAAAGGGGGAGAAAGCACTCAGTGGGGCATGGTTACACTCCAATCTCTTCTCTTATATTTCTCTATCCTGTTTGGATTTGAGCATTCACGCACATGTACTCAATGTGTTTTTCGAGCGTTGGGGTCAGGATTTGAACGATATTTGGCCAGGATCTAGGCTGTGGAGTCAGCCCTTTGATTTTTGATTTATTTAAAAAAACTTCGCTTTACTGGATGTTTGAAGAACAATTTGGTATGGAAAAAAATACTCAAAGCTATTTACAGATGGTAATCACAGCTTTTTAAGTTGTTTATATCATGTGATTTAGTAGAAAGCATACCAAATTGATAGAAGACCTGATTGTAGGTAGCCACTCTCTTGGTACTTGTCACTAATAGCCACTATTGTTACTTGTCACTAACTTGTTAAATAACTTGTTACTTATCACTAACTTGTAGAAAATAGTGTCATCATTATTGGTTGGTCATGGTTTTCTTAGATCCATAATCTTGGATGCAATAGCTACTGTACAGATTCGTAATGATAGTCCAATGAGATGGTGTATGTGAAATCTGTTTGCAAATTATATTATAGTTTTCAAAAAGATTTATAAAAATACTTTGTTTTGCTTGCTTACTGCAACATGTAGTCCTTGTCATAAAGTAGACTAATACATGCTTATTGACTGAATAAATATGTATGTTATATATACTTTAGTAAATGATATTTTCAAACAATGTTTAAAGAAATTTTAATTACTTGCTTAACTTTGGTTACCTCCCATAGGTAAACAAATATGTTAAAAAACTTTTTAAAAAGTATATCATTAAGAAAGTATGTCTTGGACCAGCCCTGTGGTACAGCCCTTAAATGCTATGCATAGAAAGCCAGATCCTACACAGTCCACTTAAGTTGAATCTTGTCCTGGTGGCTTGAAAAACACACATGTGCATGTGTGCCCCAAATCCTGATGGGCTGAGGAAATGGAGGAAAAAGGATTGTGGCATGATCACACTCCATTGAGGGGTACTTTCACTCTCTGGCTCTCAGACGAGTGCACATGCCCTTTTGACAAGTTAAAAAAGAAAGAAAATGTGTCATTTTTTCCTTTTTACTTCTCATAATGGATAATTTTGGGTAGCATTAATGCTTGTTTTGTTTTGAGTTGATACTTGATCTCATCAAAATCTATCAAGAAGAAAATGGTAATTTTTTTTTTAAGGTTTTTGCCATAGGGCACATACATTTGTTGGAGAGAGACAGTGAGAGGGAAAGTGAGAAATCACCCTCTAAGGGGATGGCCATGCCACAGTCCCTTCTCTTACATTCTCTTCCCAGGATTTTGGACATGCACACACATGCCCGTGGTGTGATTTTCAAGCTGCGAGGTCTGGGACTTGAATCACGATTGGCCATGTGGGAGTCTAGTGCCCCAATCACTGTGCTACCTGCTGGCCCCAGAAAAGGATAATTTTAATCTGTTCTAGTCCTTGCGATGAATAGAAAATTTTGTAGGTAATATTTTAATGAACAGAAAAAAATTGTTTTAATTTTAATTAAAATATAATTCTATGATATTTTAATTCAGGGTTTTTTTGGTTTCTGTTTTCTTTTTTAAATAATTGTTTTGGGTTTTAAATTGGCTATAGGGCATGTGCACTCGTGAGAGAGAAAGAGACGGAGAGGGAGAAAGTGAGAAAGCAAGCCACCAGGTCCAGGACTTGAACTGCGTTCAGCCATGTGGGGGCCTACCATCACTCCACCTACTGGCCTGGTTTTTTATTTTTTATGAGTTGGGGGGAGTGGAGGGGTGCAGAGAAGTATTTTTGATAGGGTCTCTCCATGTTGCAGTCTTCTACCCCAGCTTCCCAGTTAGCTGGGACCTCAGATGAGTGCCACTTGTGCCTAGCCTGTTTAGGTTTGGCCAGGAATCAAACCTGGGCTTATCATGTGGTTCAGTTACTGCACAGCAGCATGTTTTGCCTATGCCACTGTGGCTCAGCCCAATTTTTGTTTTTTTTTTTTTAAAAGATGGCTTAATACCATTTTCTTTGTTGACTTTAAGTATTGTATTTGTTTGCTTAGCCTATTATTTACTAGTTAATCTGATGCTACATCTTCTTTCCTTCAGTCATCCACTCATTCATTTACTCATATTGAGCATTTCTCAAGTTGCAGGTACTGTCAGGTTTCTTTACGAAATTACAGTGTGCTTGAATGAAGTAAAAGATGTGAAATGTTTTGTGAATTGTAAAATCACATTCAAATGCAATTATTGCAATATTATCATCAAATCCTCAAGTAGTCAGTTTCTGAACAAAGATACCTTTCATGTAACTGTTTTGTGTAAATTCAAAATTGAGTCTGCCAAGAATTTTGTGTGAAACTTTTTACAATAGAAAAAATTAGATTATGTAACAGTGAACTGTTTAATGCAATAAGTATAAAAGAAAAACCAAATTTGTTTTTTATAGCTCATTGGCTAAAACATATTCCTAGAGAAGTTAGGTCTGTAGAAGGAGGTAAAGTTTATTTTACTCTAGGAAACAGATGACAGAGTTCTAGCTCATATTGCAGATTAGTGTTTTTAGGAACATGGAAAACTGAGTGGGAGATTGCTGATGATTTGGTGCACGAGCTTTATCATAGTAGGAAATTAAATCAAAGAACATGGTTTACTGCTATGCGTCAGTAACATTTTTATATACAAAAGAATATTTGTTCTAACCTGTTCATAATTTTAAAGTAGTATATTTATGATGTCTTTTAAGTCATATTCAAACAATGTGCCATTTTAGTTAGTAGAGACTTAGGAAGAGTTATTAAATCTGAAAATTAGAATTATGGGTAGAGATTGGTGACAGTTTAATATACAAATAGAAAGCTATCTCTTATGCTTAGGTTTGCTGGTCCTGCTGTAGACTGAAATTTTGTCTTGTTGATTAAACTTACATTTTAGCAGTTTAATTTTTTTTTTTTTTTTTTTTTGGGGAGAGGTTTTTTCGCTATAGGGCGCGTGCGCTCGCCAGACAGAGAGAGACATAGAGACAGAAAGCGAGAAATCACCCCCCAGGGGGGATGGTCACGCCGCAATCCCTTCTCCTCCATTCTCCTCTCGGGATCTTGGGCACGCACGCACACGCGCCCGGCGTGAGTTGTAAGCCACCGGGTCCGAGACGCGAACCGCGGTCGACTACGTGGGAGTCCAGCGACATAGCCATTACGCTAACTGCTGGTTCCCAAGCAGTTTAATTTTAAATATATAAGCACTGATAAAATATTTTTGTCAGGAGTCAGCCATGGCATGGTGGTTAAAGTGGCTGGATCACATATGGCTGATTGTACAGTTTGAGTCCTGGACCTGGTGACTTCAGAAAACTGGAGATGGAGGTGAAGGATTGTTGCATAACCGTTCCCCATTGGGGATACTTTCTCCCTCTCTCTGTCTCTCTAAAGTGAGTGCACACATCCTCCAGGAATTAAAAAAAATTGTTTTAATCCTAAAAACTAGTTTTTAGTAACCTTTTGTCACAAAACAGGATTAATTGATATTGAGTTGATCTGGATATTTTGGTTCTCAAGAGCATCTGCCTGGTTGTCTAGTGGCTGTGTGATCTTGGGCAGGTCATTTTATCTGTTTTGGCCTTTATTTGTTTCATCAGTTGTAAAATGGAAATTCCCCCAGCTTTAAGGTTCTTTCACAATATATTTAATTTAATTTTATTCTTGATAGTGTATGTGTACCAGAGGGGGTAGAGGGGAGAAGCACCTTTGACTGGGTCTTGTCACACCACGATCTTATCTCCTCTCTAGCCCTCTAGTTTGTTAGGATCTTGGGCACACATGAACACAGAATTTTTTTTTTTTTTGAGAGATTTTTGCTATAGGGCGCATGCGCTCGCCAGACAGACAGAGAGAGACATAGAAACAGAAAGCGAGAAATCACCCCCCAGGGGGGATGGTCACGCCACAATCCGTTCTTCTCCATTCTCCTCTCGGGATCTTGGGCACGCACGCACACGCGCCCGGCGTGAATTTTAAGCCACCGGGTCCGGGACGCAAACTGCGGTCGACTACGTGGGAGTCCAGCGACATAGCCATAACACAGAATGTTTTCAGGCCTACTCGGTGATTGGAACCCACAGACAGCCACATGCTTCCAACATTGCAGTTGTTTGCTGACATTTTCACCACTAGTCTGGCCAACTTTGAGATTCTGATAATTAAGTATCCCTTTTTAAAAATAGAATCAACTTTGAAAGTACTTTTGTTTTACTACTGTTCTTTATAAGGGTTTGTAATGCAAATTATGTTAATAGCAAAGTATGTTTTATATATGTTTATTGAATATGTATTATTTTTGTTGAGATTATAAAGACTAACAGTCAAAAGTCAAGAATTGCCTTATAGGGCTGGTCCTGTGGCTTGATGGTTGACGGAGCTGGATCCCAAAATACCACAGAATCTGAATCTCTGCCACAGTGTGCCACAGTGTGTGTGTGGGGTGTCTTTTCTTTTTTTCAGAGAGATTTTTGCTGTATGACACATGTGCTTGCCAGAGAGAGAGAGAGTGAGAAATTGCCCCCGGCGGGTGGGGAGTGGGGGAGGATGGCCAAGCTGCAGTCCCTTCTCTTCCATTCTCCTCTTGGATAGGAGGTGATTTTGAGCTTGCATGCACATGTGCCTGGTGTGAGTTTTAAGCCGCTGGGTCCGGGACTCAAACTGTGATCAACTACTTAGGAAGGAGTTCAGTGATGTAACCATTACACCAGCTGCTGGTCCCAAGTGGGTTGGAAAATGTGCTGGGCACGTGTGTATGTGCTCAGAATCCCCATGAGTTGGAGAAATGGAGGAGAAGGGCTTGTGGCATGACCATGTGCCTCCTCTTCTCAGTCTATTTCTCCCTGGTGAGCGCAGAGCCCTGTGGCAAAAAAACCCCAAAAGAATGGCCTAATGTAGGGCCCCTTCCTAAAATACTACTAATACTAAAGAGAAGAGCTGCAATGCAGGTGTTTTAAAGACATTGTTTTATACCAGTGTTTTCCAGAATTTAACGTATAATTCTTTATGTAGTAGAAGGAGTTACCCCTTTCAGTTATCTAGTGCTCTGTGTGTGTGTGGAGGAGGAGATGTTCAAAATGTTCATGGAAAATGTTTATTATGAGAAAGCTGTGCATGGATTTAAAATTTTATTTTGTACCAAAATGAACTTAATTCATACCTTAATTCCATTTTTCCACAAATTTTTTGAAGTACTCTTGAATTATATAGCCAGTTGACTGTGTCAAGATCTTCAGAATGTTATGTTAATCAAATTAAAGTTGTATTTCCATTTTTTAAAAGAGATGTTTTTGCTATGGGGCGCGTGTGCTCACCGGAGAGACAGAGAGAGAGGAAGTGAGAAATTATCCCCTCCATGGGGATGGCCATGTTGCAGTCCCTTCTCTGTTCTCCTCTTGGGATTTTGGCATGCACACACACGTACCCAGTGTGAGTTTCAAGCTTTTGAGTCTGGGACTTGAACTATGGTCATCATATGGGAGTCCAGCGCCTTAACCACTTCGCCACCTGCTGGCCTCTGTATTTGCATTTTTTAAAGGTACACGAGTTGTTTATTTTGGTAGTTTAGCTTATTAATTTAAAGTTCATGATTGACTCCATATATGCACCTAAGAGGGAGAGAGAAGAGCAACCTCTGCAGGGTCTGGTCATGCTGTGATTCCTTTCCTCCTGTCTTTCAACCTTCCAGGATCATGGGCAAATGCACACCCACCTGGGCATGTTTTCAGGCTGCCTGGATTTGGTGGGTACTTGAACCACAATTGGTGAGGGATTTTCAGTTCTGCAGTCCAGCATGCTACTGACTGCCATCCAAATCTGGGTTCATATTTGGATTCTTTACTGAAGGCTTTTGTTGACCTGTTTTTAATAGTGAAATGGGTCTTGAAACATGGCCATTTCCTTTGTCAGCAATCAGTTTAGGCTTTGCCAAGATAAATGAAGTTATAGTTACACTTATTTGTTTTAGAAATTTTAATATGCTAATAGTGATGTTAAGACAAAGACATGGTTTGTAGAATTTCTCATACTTTCTTGGAAGAATTTCTTTTTGTTTTCCCCAAATTTCTCTAACTTAGTTCTGTGTCAAACAAGTATATATTTGTTTATATATTTCCCAAACATATATTTTGGTTTAGGGCACGTGCGCTCGCTAGACAGACACAGACAGACAGAGAGATAGAAAGCGAGAAATCAACCCCCCCAGAGGGGATGGCCACACTGCAATCCCTTCTCCTCCATTCTCCTCTCGGGATCTTGGGCACGCATGCACACGCGCCCGGCGTGAGTTTTAAGCCACTGGGTCCGGGACGCGAACCACGGTCGACTACGTGGGAGTCCAGCGACATAGCCATTACGCTAACTGCTGGTCCCAATATTTCCCAAACATGTATTTTGGGAAAATACACTGAGATTCTAACATCCATTATTGACTGTAGCGGCAGAATCCTATGAGCGTGATTTTTGAGAAGCCTTGGCCTTACCTGTAGGTACTGCACTCGCCCCATGGCATAAGAGACGCCCCGTGGTATATGAGATGATCTTTACTTCAACCACACTGCCTTTATTAAGCCATTTAGCCCTGCTGTTTAGTCTTGACTTCTAAATAATTACTCTCTTCACTTAGTTTGTATTGGTGAAAGACCTGTAAACGAATTTAGTACTAGTGAGTGAGTCTAGCTTTGAATTTACTCTCTGTACTATTTGTTAAACCCAGGTTGAGAGAATAGTATATTTGTGTAGTACATTCATCCATTTTTCTGATTATCTAAAATTTATGCCTACATTTCTAGACAACATAACACCAGTGTACCTGAACCACATTTTGGTGCCTTTTGGTGGGAATGCTTTTACATGATTTTTTTGCTGGCATTTTCCTTCTTAGGTTGAGAGGTACAATAAGAAATAGCCCCATGACCAGCGGATTTTGTAATGGTTACATCACTGGACTCCCACAGTTCGAGTCCCAGACCTGGTGACTTAAAACTCACACTAGCTGCATGTGCATGCGTGCCCAAGATCCTGGGAGGAGAACGGAGGAGAAAGGATTGCGGTGTGGCCATCTCCCCTGGGAGGTGATTTCTCGCTTTCTGTCTCTCCTGTGAGCGCACATGCCCTATAGCAAAAATCTCTCTCTTTTAAAAAAATTATTTTGTTGTTATTATTTTAAAATTTGACCAGAGAGAGACAGAGAGAGAGAGACAGAGAGAGGGAAGGTGAAAAAATAGGCTGCCAGGTCCAGGATTCAAACTGCAGTCAGCCATGTAGGAGTCCAGCACCTCAACCACCATGCCACCTGCCAACCTTGCAAAAATCTCTCTCTCAAAAAAGAGAAGTAGTCCCATAAAACTCATGGCTGTATATGTGGAAATGTTTTTGAGGACTTAGTTTATTACACTGTAGTTATCTTATGAAGACCCTTAGGATGTATTTCCTTTTTTTTTTTTTCTTTTCAAAGTTTTTGTCATAGGGCGTGTCACTTACTGGAGACAGACAATGAGAGTGAAAGTGAGAAACCACCCCTCGAGAGGATTGGCCACATTGCAATCTTTTCTCCTCCATTTTCCTCTTTGGATTTTGGGTGCATGTACTCATGGTCGGCATGATTTTCTAGCCGCCAGGTCCAAGACTTGAGCTGTGGTTGGCCATGTGGGAGTACAACACCTTAACCACCACACCACCACCTGCTGGCCCCTGGGTAGGTTTTCTTGTCCCAGGTAGGGTTTCTTCCTCTGAGCAAATTTTTTTTAAAAAATATGAATACTGTAAATATTGAAGCCTATTGTGTTTCCTTGTTTGCATTGTCTTTTCTGAAATTTGTAGTTCATTTTCCACAAATACGTAGACTTTTACTCTGAATACTTTTTTATTCTTTCTTAAGAGAGGTTTTTGCTTTAAGATGTGTGCATTTGCTGGAAACACAGAGAGACAGAAAGTGCGAAATCACCCCCTAGAGGGGATGGCCACACCACAATATCTTCTCCAGTCTCCTCTAGGGATTTTGGGCATGCACGCACATGCACTCTGTGAGAGTTTTAAGCCGCTGGGTCCAGGACTCAAACCATGGCTGACAGTGGGAGTCCAGTGATGTGACCGTTATGTCACTTGCTGGTCCTAACTCTGGCTTCTTTTAAGGCAGTCCTTTTTTGGAATTAAGAATGCTGGATCTGAAGTCAAGCACCCTGGGTTCAGTTTTTGGCTTCGTCTCTTACTAGCCGTGTTGACATCAGCACAGGGGCTTAATCTCTGAGAGCTTCAATTTCTCCATCTGTGAAATGGAGTTTATAGTACTCTAACAGGATTACTGTGAAGATTATTTCAGGGACCAGCAGTTAGTGTAATGGCTATGTTGCTGGATTCCCATGTAGTCGATCGTGGTTCGAGTTCCGAACCCGGTGCCTTAAACTCACGCTGGGCACGTGTGCGTGTGTGCCCAAGATCCCGGGAGGAGAAGTGATTGTGGCATGGCCATCCCCCTGGAAGGTGATTTCTCGCTTTCTGTCTCTCTGTCTCTCTTTCTGGCGAGCGCATGTACCCTATAGCAAAAACAAACAAACAAACAAAAAAAAACGATTACTTGAGATTAATAGACATAAGCACCTATAACAATTCTTGGAACATCTGGATTACTCAATTTTTTTTCTCCTTTCATATTCCCTTTGTTTAACTCTTTTTCATCTACTTTAAAAAATAATCGATTTTATATTATATGCTGATTATAATCTACTTAAATATTTCTTGGAATAAAGCAGAGTATTAATACATAAATGCTGGTTTCTGGGCACATTGTATTTTACTTAAACTACAATTGTAGTTTTACTAAATTGTAATTATATTTTACTAAATTGTATTTGATTAAAAATACAGTTGCTTTGCTATAACTATTTCTGAAATTATAGGGATTTAGTTCACTTAACTTTTATCCTCTTTCCTTTTCACTTCAAATATACATTACTGAACAGATTTTCTTTATTATTTGTGTAGGTGTGACAGTGGTTTTCTTAAGATATTTTTTGTTGCAATTTCTTAAGAGTTTCACTATCATTTGAAATCTGTCACAAGACCAAGGAAGTGCATTCATTATAGAACTATTTAATAAATAAGTTCCCCAGTTTGAAGAGCTAGACTTTTATGTGAGGTCCGGCCCGTTGAAGACATTTACAAAGAATTAGTTGTTTGTTATTGCTATGTGAGTTGCAAGAATGGAAAAAAAAGAAATTCTTTCTTCAATACTTCCTTCCAGGCTGAGTCATCACTAGAGAGTGGGAAGGGCAGCAGCAGCAGAGAATCCAGACCCTGAAGCTGATACTACAAAGTACCATTTCTCCAAGTTGGGGGCTCAGAGGGGAGCCATCATGAGCGATGTTACCATTGTGAAAGAAGGTTGGGTTCAGAAGAGGGGTAAGTGCTCATCAGAACCAAAAATAATGCGTTTGGTAGGAGTGCTGTACAGTAAATGGTGTCTTGGAAGTTCTTTCTGATGTTGTTAAAATAAAACATGACATGCTGTGTTGAGCAAGAAAGAAATGACATTTGACATATGTGTTAGCAATTTGTTGCTTAGGAATTTCTTTGTAATTTTTTTATTATGATAATTTATAATTCGTTTATAAAGTTAGGTTTTTGACCTTCTGATATGTTGTGTGTATGGATGTCTCAGTAAGTTAGTATTACTTTTTTGTGTGGTGTCTTCAGATTCTACAATCTAATAGATATTTTTAGAACCATTTAATGTCGAGAAAAGTTTTATTTTGTATGCATTTAATGGCATGTAAATACACTAATGAAAGTATTCAATTAAGCCAGTTTGGATGGTGGCAGGAGAAGGGCTTTATGGAATGAAGGGAAAGGATTTACACACAAACTCATGACATAAACAATCCTGTGAATTAGGTAAGTAAAGTCCTCAACTAAAAGGTCAAATGAGGACAATGATTTTTTTTGTATCTATGCTTTTAATTTTATATTTTTATTACCTGCTTTTTGTATTTATTTACCCCAACTTTAGATAAATACCTTAAATACATTTTTATTCTTATTATTTTTAAAGGAAGAAGTTTTCAGTGTAAAGTTTATCATTTGTGAGATCACCTGCTTATGTGGTCAATGTGTTTATTAGAAATTTAGAGTTTAGACTAGTTGCTAGGCAACTACTATTTACCCACATGGACAAGTTGAGTACGATGAAGACTGTACCATTCTCAGGATTCTTTTTTTTTTTTTGGAGAGGTTTTTGCTATAGGGTGCGTGCGCTTGCCAGACAGACAGAGAGAGACAGAGAGATAGAAAGCAGGAAATCACCCCCCGGGGGGATGGCCACGCCGCAATCCCTTCTCCTCCATTCTCCTCTCGGGATCTTGGGCACGCACGCACACGCGCCCGGCGTGAGTTTAAGCCGCCGGGTCCGGGACTTGAACCGCGGTCGACTACGTGGGAGTCCAGCGACATAGCCATTACGCTAACTGCTGGTCCCACATTCTCAGGATTCTTTTAGTTCTTGTGTATCTGTAGTCTGGTCAAAAGTTACCTCTTAAGTAGTGATTGTAGTATTTATAATCAATAAACTGTAGTTAATACCTATGCTAAAAGCTGTTGTCAATAGTTAAATGTGTTAGTAGTTAAATGTTGTTAGTAGTTAAAGTAGCCTTACTAGTTGTGATTTACACAAAATAAAATTAAACAGTTTTAAATTACAATTTGATGCACTTTGCCAGATAAATACAGTGGTATAGGACAATCATAACATAGAATATTTCCATCACCCTAACAATTCCTTTATGATCCATTGCAAGTCCAGTCCTTATCATTCAAACCTGGCAACCAGTAATCTGCTTTCTATTACTATAATTTTGCTTTTCTGAAATTTCACACAAGTAGAATCATGCACTGTATAGTCTTTTGTATCTGGTTTCTTTCCCAAAGCATAATACTTTTAAGAGTCATCCGTGTTGTGCATATCATAAATTTGTTCCTTTTTCATTATTGAGTAGTATTCCATGGGCTGACTGTATCACAGTTTATCTGTTCAACAGTTGATGGACATTTGGACTTTTCTAGTTTTTGGCTCTTATCAATAAAGCTGTTAGTGTGTGTCTTTGAGTGATGAGTTTGTGTTTGTCAGAAGTAATAACCTAGGAATGGGATTGCTGGGTCATATGGTAAGTGTATGTTTAACTTTACAAGTGGTATGTGTTTAACTTTTTAAAAACTGCCAAACTATTTTCCAGAGTGGCCAACCATTAATATCCTTAAGTTTAATTTCTTTCATGTTATTTTAGTAAGTTAAATTTGGAATGCATTTTGAGATTTAGAGATTTATGAAGGTTTTTCTTTCTTTCTTTTTTTTTTTCTTAATTTGCTGTAGGACATGTGAGCTAATGAGAGAGAGAGAGAGAAAGAGAGAGAGAGAGAGAAGAAGAGAGAGAGAGAGAGAGATGAGAAAATGTCCCAAACCAGGGGGACAGTCGAACAGGTTTCCTGAGGGAAGGAGTGAGAGCCAGGACGAGCGGCGCAGTGTTACAACACGGAGACGACGCAGTGTTACAACTCTTCAGGGTCGTCCGTTTATTGTGGGTAGCACAGAGACGACCCAGTGTTACAGCTCTTCAGGGTCGTCCAGAGATGACGCGGTGTCACAACTCTTCAGGGTCTTCAGGGTCGTCTGGAGACGATGTGGTGTTACAACTCTTCAGGCTCTTTAGGGTCTTCTGGCGACTGTGGGCCAGGGATTGTGGTTATATACATGTTGGTGGGTCGTGATTGGTTGTAAAAGGTGGGTTATGATTGGTTGCTTTGTGGACCAATCATGAGGTGCCGGATATGCAAATCTGAGGGATTCTAGTGGCCAATCAGAGTATGGTTTTGAAGGTGAGGTTTTGAAGGGAAGCCAATCATGGCTTTTGGCATTGTGTAATTGTTTGCTCTCTGATAAACTGGCGATATTCGCTGGTATGCAGCCTCCCACATATCCCCCTTCTCTGTTTTAATTTGAGAGATGAGGAAAAGGCCTGGGGGAATCGTGCCTGTCTTAGGTTGGGGTCGTTTATGGAACCATACATCCATTCTTACCCGTCATTGGAGAGTCCCATAGCTATGATGGGCTTCCTGTCTTAGGTGGAAGGACTGAACAGTTATTGGGTTCATCAGACTCTCTTACCCATCTTTGGCTAACCGATTCAGCGCCTCAGGCGAGACCAGTGTAGTGGTGTTGGTCTTCCATCTCCAGTCTAGTATAGTGGACCTGGATAGTCCGCATATAACAGGTCCCAGTGAGCAAACAATTAAAAAGCCAATGAATGGGCCAAGGAGGGGGAGCAGGAAAGGGAGGAGACTGTTCCAGGCAGACCTGTTGGTGAGCTGTTTTCTACATTGTTGGAGAGATTCTTGGAGTTGATGTATCTTGTCACGAATGATGCCGGACTTGTTGGCATAAAAGCAGCAGCGTTCCTGGACAATTCTCTGCCATCCTCCTCTGCGGCCTTTCTTGGGACGATTCTCTGCCGTCCCCTTCCGGACGATTCTCTGCCGTCCTTTTCTGGACGATTCTCTGCCGTCCTTACTCGGGACGATTCTCTGCCATCCCCTCCTGGACGATTCTCTGCCGTCCTTTCTCAGGACGATTCTCTGCCGTCCCCTCCTGTTTTCCGCTGCGGCCTTTCTGTTTATTTTGGTGCTTGGGATGATTCTCTACCATCCCCTTCTTGGGTGCTCTTCACTGGATCCTTCATACTCAGGTCCCTTGTCCGGGCGCCACGTGTCCCGACCCGGGGGACAGTCGAACAGGTTTCCTGAGGGAAGGAGTGAGAGCCGGGACGAGCGGCGCAGTGTTACAACACGGAGACGACGTGGTGTTACAACTCTTCAGGGTCGTCCATTTATTGTGGGCAGCACGGAGACGACCCAGTGTTACAACTCTTCAGGGTTGTCTGGAGATGACACGGTGTCACAGCTCTTCAGGGTCTTCAGGGTTGTCTGGAAACAATGTGGTGTTACAACTCTTCAGGCTCTTTAGGGTCGTCTGGCGACTGTGGGTCAGGGATCGTGGTTATATACATGTTGGTGGGTCGTGATTGGTTGTAAAAGGTGGGTTATGATTGGTTGCTTTGTGGACCAATCATGAGGTGCTGGATATGCAAATCTGAGGGATTCTAGTGGCCAATCAGAGTATGGTTTTGAAGGTGAGGTTTTGAAGGGAAGCCAATCATGGCTTTTGGCATTGTATAATTGTTTGCTCTCTGAGAAACTGGTGATATTCGCGGGTGCGCAGCCTCCCACAAGAAAACATTCCCCAGGGAGGATGGCCACATGCAGTCTATTCCTCCTCCATTCTTCTTTCCGGGTTTTGGGCATGTCTGCACTTCCTGGTGTTTTTTTCAAGCTGCTGGGTTCAGGACTCAAACCATGTAGTGAGCTCTTTGGGATCCAATTACCTTAAGCACCAAGTCACCATTTGCTCAGGTTTTATTTATTTATTTATTATTTTTTTTAAGTTTTATGTCAAGTATGCTTGCCAGAGAGAGAGAGAGAGAGAGGGAAAGTGAAAAACCATTCCTATCCCTCAAGGATGGCCACACTGCAGTCCTTTTGCCTCCTTTCTCTTCTCAGGATTTTGAGCATGCATGCACACACACCTGGTAAGGTTCGAGACTCAAACTGCACAGTTGGACATATGTGAGTCAGTGCCTTAACCACTGTGCCACCTGTTGGCCCTAGGTTGGTTTGTTTTGTTTTGTTTTCTTATTCTATCATTTTTCCTACTTGTTTTTTTTAGGGGATAGCAAATCAGTTAAACCTTTTGTTTGGAGTTTTACTTCACTAATCTCTAAAATTTGCTCCCAAAAGATTGTTGTGAGCGGGAACCAGCAGTTAGCGTAATGGCTATGTTGCTAGACTCCCACGTAGTCGACCGCGGTTCGCGTCCCGGACCCGGTGGCTTAAAACTCACGCCGGGTGCATGTGCGTGTGTGCCCAAGATCCCGAGAGAAGAATGGAGGAGAAGAGATTGCAGTGTGGCCATCCCCCCTGGGGGGTGATTTCTCACTTTCTGTCTCTATGTCTCTGTCTGGCGAGCGCACGCGCCCTATAGCGAAAATCTCTCCAAAAAAAAGAAAAAAGATTGTTGTGAGGATTTAATGAAATGATGGATGTAGATGTATTGTGACAGTGGTAACACAAATGTAAGCTATTGCTGTCTCCACTTTTTATCAAGAGTTTAAGGGGTTTTTGAGTCTGTTTAATTAATTATAATTTGCCTGAAAAAACTAATAGTAGGTTAATATTTAGTGTAGGAAATGAAAAAATAAGTAATAATTTCTTAGAGCTTTTTCTGCATAGGTCAGAGAAGAGGAATTTTTTTTTTTTTTTTTTTTTGTGTGTGTGTGTGTGTGTGTGTGTGTTTTGAGAGGTTTTTGCTATAGGGCGCTTGTGCTCACCAGAAAGACAGAGACAAAGAGACAGAAAGCAAGAAATCACCCCCAGGGGAGATGGCCACACCGCAGTCAATTCTCCTCCATTCTCCTCTCGGGATCATGAGCACGCATGCACATGCACCCAGCGTGAGTTGAAGCCACCAGGTTCGGGACTCGAACTGTAGTCGACTACATGGGAGTCCAGCGACATAGTCATTATGCCAACTGCTGGTCCCCGGAAGAGGAATTTTAATGACTTACATAGAAGAACCTTTCTATCCTCTACCTCTTCCAACTGGGTTTCTTTTTTCACATGTTATTTTAGATCTTTTCTACTTTTAATTGATCTGCTATAATATTATCCCAATTTTATATATAATATTTTGAACTTTATTTTGTGGCTAACCAACTTTAAGCAATCTAGTGCCTCCCTATTGTGAGGCAAACTTTCTTTCTTTTTTTTTTTTTTTGGAGAGGTTTTTGCTATAGGGCATGTGCGCTTGCCAGGAAGACAAGAGAGAGACAGAGAGACAGAAAGCGTGAAATCACCCCCCCCAGGGGGGATGACCACATCGCAATCCCCTCTCCCCCACTCTCCTTTCGGGATTTTGGGCACGCATGCACATGCGCCTAGCGTGAGTTTAAGCCACCAGGTCCCGGATGCGAACCACGGTTGACTACGTGGGAGTCCAGCGACATAGCCATTACACTAACCGCTGGTCCCCGTGAGATAAACTTTCAATACCTATTCTCCCTTCCCTTATGTTGTCATCTTTATGCTTAAACTTCTGGCTGTTGGACCATTAACTTTAGAAAGTTTTTAGACATTGCCTCTACATTTTCCTCTTTATAAGTTGTGAGAAATTAGCACTCCTCTTCATATTTCCCTTAAATTCCTTGCATTCCCTTCCTGATTTATGTCAACAATAGCATTTATTTTGTATGTCAAGGCTTATAATAGTTTATTTATTGATTCTGAAAAACAGTAACCAATGTTATGATTGTATAAACAATACTCATTGCCAAGTAAAGTGGTGTGACGGAATCCCTGTAGAACAAATGGAGTTTTCATTCTCTATGGGTACTCAAGATAATGCCGTACTTTCGTTTGGACCATGGACTGTCTTTCCAAAATTTTCTACTTGCCATTTTTCCCCTTACCAATAGAAGAACATTTGTTTATAAAGGGTTTAGGTGGTTCTTGAGTTATGGTTAGGTGGCCATCTTCATCATATCACCTAATTATCTAGCATTTTAATCCTACTGTTTGCTAAAGTTGTAAGATGAGCAGACTTCTTTCTGGGTTGGATGGTTTGCTGACATTAACTCCTGGACAAATTCTGTGATTTCTTAGGTCTCATGACTTTTTCTTTTTGTTTTGGGTTTCTTCTGTAGTTTCCTAGAGTTTCTTCCAAAGTAATTTTTTCAGGAAGCATTTGTGTAGTTGCTTTTCAACATAAGGTTTGAAATGTCCTTTCACTTTCATATCTGTTACAAATTTTGGCTGGATATAGAATTTAAGTATAAAATGAGTTTCCTTCAGAATTTTGAAGGTTACATTCCATTGCCTTTTAGTAACCAGTTTTACTACTAAGAGGTTTGATGTTAGTAATAATTTCTTTGGAGAGGTTTTTGCTATAGGGCGCGTGCGCTCGCCAGACAGACAGAGAGAGACAGAGAGATAGAAAACGAGAAGTCACCCCCCAGGGGGGATGGCCACGCCGCAATCCCTTCTCCTCCATTCTCCTCTCGGGATCTTGGGCACGCATGAACACGCGCCCGGCGTGAGTTTGAGCCACCGGGTCCGGGACTCGAACTGCGGTCGACTACGTGGGAGTTCAGCGACATAGCCATTATGCTAACTGCTGGTTCCAATAATAATTTCTTTATTAGGTAACTTATTTTTATTCTTTGGAAGTTTTTTGTGTTGATGCTTGCTTATTCCTGGAATTATGAAATTGAAGAAGATGAATTATGGTCCTTTTTTATTTATCCTGTGAAAAATTTGGTGGACTCTTTGAATATGAAACCTTAGGTTAGTCTTCCATTCTGGGAAGTTGAATTTCTTTATTACTTTCTTGTATGTTCTCTATATTCACTCCTGCTTTATCTATTTATTTTCTGGAGCTTTTATATCAATTTACTGTATCAATTTTTTTCTTTCATTTTTCCATGTTCAATTTTTTGTCCCCTTTGGGAGATTTTCTTCTTCCAGCTCTTTATTGAATTATTTTTCAGCTATTACTTTGTATTTCTGGAAACTGTTTCTAGTTCATACTTACCTGCTGTTAGAATCTTTGATTTTAGGACACTAAATACATTTTAAGTTTTCCTCCCTCTTTGATTAACTGTTTAATTTGTTTATTATGATTCTTTTTGGTGGTAGTTTTTGTCTAGGTATCTGGTGATCCCTGTTTGCCATAAGTGTGTGGGAGAAGGACTGAGTTTACTGGGAGTATACTTGATCTATTTTTACAGTTCTTTTTTTCCCCCTAGGTCTATGTTAGATTCACTGAATGAGATTTGTCATGATAGTATTTAACTGAACCCTTGAAAGTGTTGGTTGAAATACTGAGGGGGCAACTGGATTTGGCATTTGTTCCCTCCATTATTTTTTTTAATTTCTTTAGAGATTCTTGGTGTTATTTTAGTAACAATTTTGTATTTTATTTAAGTAAACTTTATTACATAGCCCAATGCTCTTTGGCTATATTTTATTCAAAGAACTTCCAAAAGAGCATTGTTGCTTACTGCTTGTTTACCCTGGCCAGGTTATTATCACATGAACTTTGGTGTACTTGTTTGAAAATAAGTATGATAATAGCTGCCTTTTCTACTTCACATTATGGTTATAAGATTTTGAGAAAATGAACATGTATGAGTGTTTTAAAATGATGTACTCTATCACTAAAAGGTATTGATTTAAAAAAGTTATAAAATGGGACCAGCAGATGGCATAATAGTTATGTTGCTGGACTCCCATGTTGTTGATTGCGATTCAGTTCCTGGACCTGATGGCTTAAAACTCATGCCAGGTGTGTGTGCATGCATGCCCCAAATCCTAACGGAGGAGAAGGGATTGTGGCGTGGCCATTCTTGCTGAGGGCTGATTTCTTGTTTTCTGTCTCTCTGGCTCTCTCTGGCTCTCTGGCAAGTGCATGTGCCCTATTGCAAAAATATCTCTTAGAAAAAAGTTATAATCTTTACTTCGAATATTAGTCCCTGTTCTCAAGCCTGTATTTATTTTTAAACCAATTTTTATTTGCTCCTTTCCAGATACAATCCAATTTTACTTGTATTTTTAATATGAATCAGTTGGTTTTCAGTAAATATCTTTCTGGAAAAAGAAAAAGGTTTAAAGATCAATAGTGATGGGACCAGCAGTTAGCGTAATGGCTATGTCGCTGGACTCCCATGTAGTTGACCGTGGTTCGAGTACTGAACCCGGTGGCTTAAACTCAGGCTGGGCGCTTGGGTGTGCATACTCAAGATCCTAAGAGGAGGATGGAGGAGAAGGGATTGCAGCGTGGCCATCCCCCCCTGGGGGGTGATTTCTCGCTTTCTGTCTCTCTGTCTCTCTGGCATGCACATGTGCCCTATAGCAAAAACCTCTCCAAAAAAAAAGAAAAAAAAAAGGTCAATAGTGATCTTCCATAGGATAAATGTTTTCCTAACGTAGGTTGTCAGTGATTTTTCAATGGTAAAACCAGTTTCTTTTTTTATACTTTTCTGGAGTGGTTGAAAATGAAATATGTTAATAGAGATAACACATTAATGTAGTATTGTTGGATTTTAGAAACAGCAATAAAAGAAACATGTAGCAAGCATGAAGTAAAATATTATCTGTATTTTCCACCTCATGGACATAGGAGAGCACCTCAGAACTTGGCTGCACATCAGCATAGCTGACATCTCCATATAAAACGTTCATTCAGTGATCTTGTTCAAAGACCAGCCTGTAGGTATATTCTGACTCTAAATCTCTGAACTAATCTAATGTCAGAAGTTTTGCTTTCTTAGTTTATTCCATTACAGCTAATGGTGATATTTGCTGTGAAGAAATTTAATGCATTAATAAAGTGGAAAATTAACCAGTTTAAAAGGTCTATGTTATAGAATTAAATAAATGGCAGTGTATTAATCAAGGATTTATAGTAATTTATAACATTTTATTTGGTAAATAATACTGCTACTTAAAACCTAAGTAGTATCTTTTGAAGAACTTACTTTCTACATCTGTGAGAGACTGTTATAAAGTTTTTTGAATAATAAAGTTAGAATCTCGTGTATTATTGGTCAATTGATAATGTTTTTGTTTTGCAGTTTGTACAAATCTAAGGTGTGGTTTTACGTTAAAAACATTTTGGTTGATGAAGATGCTACTTGTATGTTTTAAGTTTATTTATACTTTTTGTTGTATTAATATTTAACAGATTCAAATTTTATATTGTATTCTGGGTGTGTAACCACTTTGTCTTTCAAGTCATTTTTCCTTTTTTTCACCTCATATTTTCTACCTTAGGGATATCCATAAACTTTGTCCTTTAAATGACATTTGTCTTAGACTAAAGTGAGCTTGTTAGATGAACTAGAGTGTTAGTATTTGGTAATTCAAGCTAAAAATTTTATGTCTGAGTTGTCTCACAACATAGCATAATCTTGTTATGAAAATATACTTTAGCAACATAAAGATTGTGAGCTGAGTTTTATATGTGATTGTAGTGATGAAGTAAAATTTAATAAGCTGTTACAGAAAACAAAGAGCACATTTCTTTTAGTGACATTCTGAGTTAAAGGACCTTTTTATTTCTCTTTTACTTTGTACAACATACTTGTGTTCCTTTTGTTCTTGTTTTATTCACAAAGTGACTTAAAATTTTTTATAAAGTTATTAAGGAGAAAGAAAATGACAGTATGATTTCCTGTTTACTACCCAGCAGCAGGCTTTTTCCATAAAGAGTAAAGAGCTGCGGCAGTGACTGTAAACCACATAGTAGATTAGAGAAGTTCAGTTTGACTGTTAAGTTATAAATGAAAAATAAACATTTAAAATTAAATTTATTTTCCAGTATTATTGAAACTCTGAGATTTAACCAATGTAGTTACAATAATGTGAAATTTGTTTTGCTTGTAGTTTCAAAATACTTGTTTTGAAAATTTTACCCAAGAGATGCATATAGAATCATTAAGAATGATAAGCTTTCATATACATACTAGAATTATTTATAGAATTGTAAAGTTGCTGTTTTAAACACACACTTGCCCCTTCCAAATCAGTAATTGTATTTTGTGTGTTGACTTTGTAACTTGAAATATCATTGAATTCACTTTTAAATGTTGGTTACTTTTAAGATTCTGTATGTACATGGTCAAGTCATCTGCAAAGCTGCTTCTTCCTTTCTAACCTTTTTGCCTTTAACTTCTTCTTCTGGTCATTTTCATTGGGTAGGACCTCCAATAAAAATTGAGTGAAAGTGGTGAGAGTGGATTCGTTTGCCTTATTTCTCATCTTTTTGGGGAAGCATTTATTTTACTCTAAAGTATCTTATTGGCTACTGTTTTTCCATTGCTGCCTTTTATCAGGTTTAAAAAGTTTCTTTCTGTTCCTAGTTTGCTGAGAATTTTTATTGTGAGTGCTTTTTTCCTGTTTTTTGTTTTGTTTTGTTTGTTGTTGTTGTTGTTTTGTCCTACTGAATCAGGGTCAGCAGGTGGCATAGAGGTCAAGGCAGCTGGATCCCAAGTGGTCTGACTGTATAGTTCAAGTCTGGGGCCAGCTGCTTGGAAAACAAATTTGGTGTGTGTGTGTGTGTGTCCTCAAAATCCAGAGAGGAGAAAGGAAGAGAAGGGGTTATGGCATGGCTATCCCCCTTTGGGGGTGATTTCTCACTTTCCTTCTCTTTTTCTCTGTCTCTGGCGAGCACATGAGCCCTATAGCAAACTAAAAAAAAAAAAGAAAAGAAAAGAAAAAAGAGAAAAAAATTGCATTGCATCTGTGGAGATGATCATTTGATCTATTTTTCTCTGTTATTCTGTTAAAAATTCCTATTTTAGGTAAAGTATTTTTGTTGCCGAGCTAAATCCCATTTGGCCATTGATATATTTTTTAAATATATTACCAGTTTGGATATACTAATACTTTGCTAAGGATTTTTTTTTCTTTCATTTATTTATTTTTACATTTTTCCACAAACATTTACTTTACATAGCAAAAAATTTTAGCTCATACTCCATAATTCTTGACAGTTTACAAACAACTTTCAAAATTTCAAAATACTGAATTTTAAAGATAATGTTCAAAATATGTCTTATAATTTTCTGTAATTTTATAACTCTATATGATTTTTTTTCATTTACAATATTATTGCTCTTTTTTATTGCACATTTTGATATCATGGTTACATAGGAGTCATAAAGTAGGTTGAGAAGTACCCTCCATTATTTTAATTTGTGTAAACAGAATGTGTTGCTTCCTTAAATGTTTGATAAAACCTGGTGAAAGCATCTGGGTTTGACATTTTTTGAGGGAAGATTTTTTATAATAAATTCAATTTCTGTAATGTAGATGAGACTACTCATAGTTTCTATTTCCTTTTGTGCCAGTTTTTGATAAATTGTATGTTTGATAAATTGTAAGGATTGCCTACTTTATTCAAGTTGTTCATCTAACTTATTGAGCATAAGATTGTTAATATTTCTTTATCCTTTTAATGTCTCTACAATGCTGTAGTGATATATCCCCTTACTAAATTCTGATGTTGGTAAACTATGTTCTCTTTTTTTTTTTCTTCTCTTTGGCACTCTTAACAAAACAGTAAGCTTTACTTTCATCATCCTTTACTTTCTGTCCTTGCTTTTGCTTCTTAAAATTTTGCTCATCTTTCTCTTACTTTCTAAGGTAGATTCTTAAAAGATTCATTTAAAACTTTTTTTTAAATAAGCTTTTAAAGCTGTGGCTGTATCTTATTGCACTATTTAATTTATTGCACAAGTTTTGAAATGTATTTTCCTTTAATTCAAAATATTTTCTAGTTTCCCATTTGATTTTTTTCTTTTTTGAATCATGGATTTTTAAGAAAATTCTTGTTTAATTTTAAACTGTGTAGGGGATTTCTAGATATCTTAGTAGCATTAATTTCTATTTTATACTTTGTGAGATTTCAGTCAAATGCACTTTTTTATTATGGTTCACCACATGGTCCATCTTGATTTTCTGCTGTTGGGAATATAGTATTTATGTATGTCTTGTCAGAGTGGTTGATAGTGGGTCATATCTTTTTTCATATATTTTTAAAAGAATTATTTATTTACTTATTCATTTACTTATTTATTTATTTTTCTTTTTTTTGAGAGGTTTTTGCTATAGGGCGCGTGCGCTCTCCAGACAGACAGAGAGACAGAAAGCGAGAAATCACCCCCCGGGGGGATGGCCACGCCGCAATCCCTTCTCTTCCATTCTCCTCTCGGGATCTTGGGCACGCACGCACAGGCACCTGGCGTGAGTTTAAGCCACCGGGTCCGGGAGTTGAACCGCGGTCGACTACGTGGGAGTCCAGCGACATAGCTATTACGCTAACTGCTGGTCCCTCTTTTTTCATATTTTTATTTATTTATTTATTTTTTCATATTTTTAGTGACTGATTTTTTTTCCCCCTCTAGTTCTCTCATTTACTGAGAGGGTGCTGCAGTCTCTGATGATGCTTTTGAATTTATCTGTTTCTCCCTTTAGTCCTGTCTTTTTTGCTTTATGTACAAGTTGAGTATCCCTTATCTGAAAATGTGAAATTTAACATACTCTAAATTCCAAAACTTTTCTAGTGCCAGCATCATGCAGCAAGTGGAAAATTCCAAACCTGATTTCATGTGAAAGGTTGTATGAAACATGAAATACAAAGAAAAATTTTTAAATTACCTTCAGTTTATGTGTACAGGCTATATATGAAGCATATATACATTGCATGTTTTGACTTGGGTCCCATTCTGAAGCTGTCTTATTATTTATATGCAAATATTTCAAAACCTGAAAAAAATCTGAAAACCAAAACACTTGTGGTTCTAAGCATTTTGGGTAAGATATGTTCAACCTGTATTTTGCAACTCTGTTGTTAGACATATCTGCATTTATAACTGTCAGATCTTGATGTACTGTTTCTTTTCTCCTCAATACTCTATTTTGAAATTCACTGTGTCTGATAGTGATATAACCACTCTAGATATTTTATGATTGAAGTTTTTGTCTTATGTATTTTTCAAATGACCTTATATTTAACCTGTCTGTGTTTTGTATGCAGACTACCTTTCTTGCAGACAGCCTGTTTAGTTCTTGTCTTTTTTTCTATTTTTTATTTTTTAATCTATTTTGACAGTCTTTACCTTTTAATTGGAGTGTTTAGGCAATTTGTATTTAATGTAACAATTAATATAGTTGAATATTCTACCTGTGCCATGTCTTCTTTGTTCTTTTTTCCTATTTTCCTGACTTTTTTAAGATTTTTTTTTTTCTTGAGAGATTTCTGCTATTAGGGTTTGTGTGCTTGCCAGAGAGATAAGACAGAGAGAGAGAGAGAGAGAGAGAGAGAGAGAGAGAGAAACAGAAAGTGAGAAGACACCCCCAGGGGGGATGACCATACTGCAGTCCCTTCTCCTTCATTCTCCTCTTAGGATTTTGGGCATGCATACACGTGCACCTATCATGAGTTTCAAGTTGCCAGGTTCAGGACTTGAAACATGGTCAGTCACCTGGGAGTCCAGACCTTAACCACTATGCTATCTGCTGGTCCAGATTTAGTATCTTTTAAATATTCTATTAAATATTTATATTAATAGAATATTCTATTTTATCTCCACTCTTGGCTTGTTTTTTTTTTTTTTTTTTTTTTTTCCGGGGTAGGGGGAGGTTTATTGCTGTAGGGTGCGTGTGCTTCCCAGAAAGACCAGAGAGGTAGAAAGTGAGAAATCACCCTCCCCAGAGGGATGGCCACACTGCAGTCCCTTCTCCTCCATTCTCCTCTTGGGATCTTGGGCACGCACACGGCCGGCGTGAGTTTAAGTCACTGGGTTCGGGACTTGAACTGTGATCAATTACATGGGAGTCCAACAATGTAGCCATTACGCTACCTGCTGGTCCCATTGACTTGTTTTTAATTATACTTCCTAGTTTAAAAAAATTATATTTATTTTTAATATTACTTACTGTTAATATGGTTGAACTTAGATCTAGCCAAGAAGATATAGCTAAGATCATTGATGAAGGTGGCTTCACTAAACAACAGATTTTCAATGCAGACGAAACAGCCTTCCTTTGGAAGAAAATGCTGTCTGGGATTTTCATGGCTGGAAGGGAGCAGTCAGTACCTAGTGTCAAAGATCATACTGACTCAGTTATTATGAGCTAATGGGGCTGGTGACTTTTAAGTAGAGACCACTGCTCATTTATCATTCTGAAACTCCTATGACCCTAAGGATTGATACTTTTGTCTCCTTTCCCTGTACTCTCTAAATGAAGCAAAGCCTGGATGACAGCACATCTCTATAGTATGATTTACTGAATATTTTAAGCCCACTGTTGAGATCTGCTCAGGAATAAAAAAGATTCCCTTCAGAATATTACTGTTTGTTGACAGTGCACCCAGTACCTAAAAGCTCTGATGGGGATTACAAGGAGAGGAGATTTCATGTTGTTTTCGTGCTTGCTCACACAACATTCATTCTACAACCAGAGATCAAGGAATAATTTCAGTGTTTGAGTATTATTATTTAAGAAATACATTTTGTAAGACTACAGTTGCCATAGATAGTGATTCTTCAGGTGGATCTGGGCAAAGTCAATTGAAAACTTTTTGGAAAGAATACAGCATTCTAGATGTCATTAAGAACATTCATGGAGCTCAAAAAAATATGTATATCAACATTTATAGGATTTGGAAGAAATTTTAACCCTCACAGATGACTTTGAGGAGTTCCAGATGTCAGTGGAGAAAGTAACCGAGATGTGATGGACATAGCAAGAGAACTAGAAGTAGAGTCTGGAGTCTGAAGATAAGACTGATTTGCTACAATCTCATGATCAAACTTTTTATTTTTTAAAGAGATTTTTTTTGCTATAGGGCATGTGTGCTCTCCAGAGAGACAGAGAGACAGAAGGTAAGAAATGATCCCTCCCCGACCCCCAAGGAAAGATGGCCACCCCACAACCCTTCTCCTCTGTTCTCTCGGGATTTGGGGCATGCACGCATACGCACCCAGTTTGAGTTTTAAGCCACTGGGTCTGGGACTTAAACTGTGGTCGACCACATGGGGGTCCAGTGACATAGCCATTACGCCATCTTCTGGTCCCTCATGATCAAACTTTAAGAGATGAAAAGTTGCATTTTTTGTTTGTTTGCTTGTGTTTTTTTTTGAGAAGTTTTTGCTATAGGGCACATCGAGTTGACTACATGGGAGTCCAGTGACATAGCCATTATGCCAACTGCTGGTCCCTGCATTTTGTTTTTTAATAATTGCCAGAAGGTGTGTGTACTGTCAGGGAGAGAAAGGATGAAGGAGGGAAAGAAGGAAAAAGTAACCCTTAATGGGTGTGGTTACACCCTAATTCTTTCTCCTCCATTTCTCCATCCAGTTGGGATTTGGGGCATGCATGCACATGCACCTGTCATGTTCCAGCTATAAGGCCTGAGGTTTGAACTGCAGTTATCCTTGTGGGATCTGGCTCCCTTAACCACTCAGGCTAGACCAAGGAGATACTTCTTATGCAAAGCAAGTGATTTCTTGGGATGGAATCTACTCCTTGTGAAGATGCTGTGACTATAGCTGCAATGACAACAAAGGGTTTAGAATAAACATAAAGTGGTAGAAGGGTTTGAGAAGATTGACTCCATTGTGGAAAGAAGTTGGTGAAGTGCCATCCAGCAGCATTGCATGCTACAGGGAAGCCTTTTGTGAAAGGAGTCAATTGATTTGATCGACCTTATTGCTGTATTATTTAAGAAATTGCCATATTCATCTCAGTTTTTAGCATCCACCACCTTAATCCATCTGTAGTCATCAGCATTGAGGCAAGACTCTTCCAGCAAAATGATTATGACTCACTCAAGGCCCAGATGATCATTAACATTTTTTAAGCAATAAAGTTTTAAAATTAAGGTATGTGCATTTTTAGACATGTTATTGCAGTTAAGTAGATTACAGTATAATATAAACTTAATTTTATGTGTACTGAGAAACCAAAAAATTCATGTGACTTACTTTAATGCTATATTTGCTGTATTGTGGTGATCTAGAACTGAATTCACATTTTCTCTCTGGTGTGCCTATGTAAAATAAAAGACTTGCAATACGATAGTTACATTTACCTCCATTCCTGACTGTCTTGTAAAGTTTTTCTTATATAATATGCATATAAATCCCATGATATAATATGATAATTTTTGCTTTAGTCATGTCTTTTCTTTAGGATTTTTTTTTTTTTTTTTTTTGTAGGGCATGTATGCTCAACAGAGACAGAGGGGGAAAGTGAGAAATTACCCCCCAAAGGGATGACCATACTGCAGTCATTTCTCTATTCTCCTCTTAGGATTTTGGACATGCATATGCAGTGCCAAGCATGTTTTTCAAGCTGCTGGGTTCAGGACTTGAATTATACAGTCAGCCATGTGGGATCTAGCCACTTTAACCACCATGCCATGGGCTGGCTTGCTTTAGTTGTGCCTTTTTTTAGAAAAGTTTTTTCCATAGGGCACGTGGACTTGCCTCAGAGAGACAGAGAGAGAAAGTGAGAAGTCACTGCCCAGGGAGCATGGCCATGCTGCAATCCCTTCTCCATTCTCGTCATGGAATTTTGGGCACACATGCACACGTACCCAGTGTGATTTTCAAGCCACCAGGTCAGTCATGTGGAAATCCAACACCTTAACCACCATGCTACCTGCTAGCCCCCTAGTCATGTCTTTTAAAGACCATGGAAAATAAGATATTTTATATTTACACATTAATTTGTAGGTTTTTTGTTTTTGTTTTGTTTTGTTTTGACTTGTCAGAGAGTACATGCATTTGTCATAGAGAGAAAAAGAGAAAGCATTCCTCTCCTATGGAGTGTGATCACACCACATTCCTTTTTCCTCCATTTCTCCATCCTGTCAGGATTTTGGACATGCATGCACATATGCTGGCATGTTTTTCAAGCTGCTGGGGCTGGGATTTGAACTGCGGTAGGCCATGTGGAATCTGACTAATTATGCACAGTGTTTAAATGCTGTAGAATGGAGTTGGCCCCTGATTTGCATTTTAAAATTTTTCATTTTATTGCTTTCAATTTCTGACTGATGCTGTTTTCCTTCTGCCTAAAGAACTTTCCTTAGCATGTGTTTTGGAGTGTAACTGTTGGTGACCAATACGTTCACTTTTTGTCTATCTTAAAAATGTCTCCATTTCATTTTCACTTTGATTTTTTTCATGAGAGAAGGAAAGAGTAAGAATGCACACACATGGCACAGACAAACATATTCAGTGTTTTGTGATCCCCAGAACCAGTCCTAGCCAACCTGGATGATGGGCATCAATCAGTGTGTTCAAGGAGGTCCCAGGAACCTAGGACCTTGCCTGTTGTCTAGTTGCATTACCACTGAACCACTTCATGGCCCCTCATTTCATGTTCATTTTAGAAGAATTTCTTTTTTTCATTGCATATTATTCTAGTCTGTTCTGTCATTAATAGCAGAAAATACCTGAAACTGGGTGATTGATAAGACTAGAGGTTTAGTCTGCTCACAGTTTAGAGGTCAAGGTGCAGGGGTCTTCTGGTTGCATAACAGGATGATGGAGGGAAAGGGTACATGCATTTGTGTCCTTGTGTCTGTTTTAGCCCTGTTCTTATAAAGCCATTAGTCTTTAATGATGGGGGCCTTGCGCCAATGACCTTAATCCTAATCTCCTAAAGGCCCCTCCTTTCAACACCATGGTTGGATTAAGTTTTCACCTTCTTAGTCCTATCACATCTAAATCTTGATGCAGATTTTTTTTTGGAAAATACAAACCACAACGTATACAGAATTCTGATTTTATAGTTTTATTTCTTATATAACTTTAAAAATGTCTTTGTTTTTCTAGCCACTATTGTTTCTAATGAGAAGTCAGCTGTTATTTTGTGTTGTATCTCTCTATATAGTATTTTTCTCTGAAAAAAACTTTGCAAGATTATCTGCAGTTTGATTACTGTGTGCCTACGTGTTGCTTTCTTTGTATTTATCCTGTTCAGGATTAACTGAGCTCTTTTGATCTGTAGCTTTGTGTTTTTTTTTTTTTTTTTTTTTTTGCCAAAATTGGGGAAGTTGTTGGCCATTATTTCTTCAGAACGTTTTTTGCTTTGTTTTCTCCTCTGATCTTGGGACTACTATTAACGAATATTTAGATAAGTTGATAATGTCCCACAGGTTGTTGAGACTCTGTTGATAATTTTTAAAGTCCTTTTTCTTTCAGTTATTCAGATGGTTTGTTTCTATTCTGTTAATTTCACTGACTCGTTTGCTATCTCTAGGCTTTCAGCCCATACTAGGAATTTGTTCATTTGGCCCTTTATAGCTTCTGTTTATTTGATGAGATTCTCTCTCTTCATTTATTATGACCACATTATTTTTTTTCGCTCTTGAATATCTTTTTTTCAGAATTATTTTATTTGACTTTATTTATTATTATTTTTTAATTTTTTTTGAGAGGTTTTTGCTATAGGGCGCATGCGCTCACCAGACAGACAGAGACAGACAGAAAGCGAGAAATCACCCCCCCCCCCCGGGGGGGGGATGGCCATGCTGCAATCCCTTCTCCTCCATTCTCCTCTTGGGATCTTGGGCACGCACGCACACGTGCCTGGCGTGTTTTAAGCCACCGGGTCCGGGACGCAAACCGCGGTTGACTATGTGGGAGTCCAGTGACATAGCCATTATGCTAACTGCTGGTTCCTCTAATTATTATTATTATTATTATTATTAAATGTGATCAGAGACACAGACAGACAGAGGGGATATGAGAAAGCAAGCTGCCAGGCTCAGAACTCAAACCATGGTTGGTCATGTAGGAGTCCAGCACCTCTAACCACCATCCTACCTGCTGGCCTCACCCTTGAATAGTTTTATAGTAGTTTCTTAAAGTTCTGTCTGCTAGTTCTTTTTTTTTAGACAGGTGTCATAAAATTCGGTTTCACTAGTTCAATCTCATGTAATTAATCTTTATTTTGTTGAGTTTGCAGTGTTACTATGGTCTGATCTTTCTGTTTAAGTCCTGGAAGTTCAGAAATATGATCTCAAAGTTATCAAAAACATGTATTCAAGAGTACTTATCAGTCTTTTTCATTAATTTCCTTAAAAGAAGCAATTTTTGTATTGAAGCCTATTACGAAATGTTTAGAAAGAGCATCAGAATAAAGTAATTAACTATAGACCATGAAACTTAAAATGGCCATGGTTTGAGATCTGATTTTACCATAACTGAAAATGGACAAATTTGATCCTTCCTATGAAAAACTATGCTAGAACTATTTAGCATGACAAATATGACTAATAACATATTAACACATAATAGATATTTAAGAATCTCATACAATCTTTGACACAGATTTGTATAGGCACAGATCTAAACATCATTTCATATTTGACAGTGTTTCCCATATAATTTCAACATGTCAGAAAGTCTAATCTTTCTTATTTATTTATTTATTTTAAATGGTGGCAATACTCAGCACTTTTTTCTTCTTAGCAGAAGTACATGAAATGTAAATGTAGTGTTAAAAGAAAAGCCACAGGTTTAACCTGAGATTGAATTTTTCTAAAAATGATTCCAAAGTATTTCATTTCTACAACACGCAAAGAATTTAACATTGGCACAAATACTTTTTTTTTTCATTTGGGTCACAATAACTTTTGTCATGTATAAAAACAGCATATTTGGAGATAGTCTTAAATATTAAGAAATCAAATTTAGACTCCTCAAGGAAAGTGAATACATGACTAGTTGCTTGCACCAAAAATACTGAAAAAGATGTCTTATCTAACATGGAATTTTAATTCATTTATGTTGGATTCTCTTGGTGGTTTTTTGTTCTCTTATGTCTGTGGTTTTCTCTTTAATTTTCCTGGAAAAGCACTCCCTTCAGTCCTTCTTGAAGAGCTGGTCTGGTGTTGGTAAATTCTTTCAGGTTTTGTTTATCTGAGAATGTTTTTTATCTTCTTTTCCCACTTGAAGGGTCATCTTGCTGGGTATAGTAATCTTGGTTGAATCTGTGTGCTAATTCTAACTTGAGGACTTTCTTGGAGTTGGTTCCTGTTGACTGCTTTTTTTCTTTGTCTTTAATGACATTTTTCTATTTTTGTCACGTGTCTGGTGATATTTTACCTGTATGCAGTTATTGTGATTATATGTATAAATATTTTTATGTATATATATATATATATATATATATATGTGTGTGTGTGTGTGTGTGTGTGTGTGTGTATGTGTGTATTTATGTATCTATACAGATATATGCATATATACACTTCAACTGTGGTCAGCCATGTGGGGTTTAACTCTCTTAACCACTAGGCCATGGGGCTGGTCCTATTGGGATTCTTTTTCTTTTTAAAGGTTTTTTGCTATAGGGCTCATGGGCTCGCCAGACAGAGAGAGAGAGAGACAGAGAGATAGAAAGTGAGAAATCACCCCCCAGGGGGGATGGCCACGCCGCAATCCCTTCTCCTCCATTCTCCTCTCGGGATCTTGGGCACGCACGCACGTGCCCGTTGTGAGTTTAAGCCACCAGGTCCGGGACGTGAACCGCGGTTGACTACATGGGAGTCCAGCGACATAGCCATCCATTACGCTAACTGCTGGTCCCGGGATTCTTTTTTTTTTAAAGAATTATTTTTATTTAATTTTTTAATTTATTCATTCACTTTATTTTAATTTGACCAGACACACACACTCACACACACACAGAAAGTGAGAAAGCAAGCTGCCAGGTCCGGGACTCAAACCATGGTGAGCCATGTGGGAGTGTCCAGGACCTTAACTACCACGCCACCTGCTGCCCCCCTCCCCCCCAAATTGGGATTCTTTTAAGAAATAGTTTATTAGTACTAGTGGGAGAGGGACTTACAACTTTTTGGGACAAAGGCTACCTACCGCCCCCACACACACATTGCTTGAATAATATTGTTCACTGTTCTGCATACCAGTGGGAATGCAGAGAAGTTAAGTTGTAGCTGTTCACCTTGTTTTATGTCTATCTACATAGTGTCCATATCCTTCGATGTAACACTATTTTAATCAGTATTTGATGAGTGAATGAGGAAGAAAATTATAGTTTTAAGGGCTCAGATAGTGTTATGTCCCAAAGGCAAGAAACTAGAAATTTGGATAGCTGAAGCAATGCAGGAAATACTGACTAGATAGAGTTAGGAAAGTAGCTTGCATCAAGGGCAGTGTTGGGATCTAGAACATGTTATGTATTGGGTTGTTGAAAAAGTCATGGAGCATTTTTGCATAGAAAGCCAAAAAAATACATCATAATTTTTCCTACAACCCAATATTGGTCAAGTTTCCGCATGTAGCAAAACAGAACCAAGAGGGTAGAAATTAGTAGAATTGACTGAATGGTTATTTGTGCCAATGGTGGCTGGCAGTACCATGATGGTCCCAAAAGGGGCGAGTAGTACAGTATGTAAGTCAGGTAAGTAGGAAACTAGAGTGGGAATATGATATTGTTCATGGTTATAGAACATTGATGTCTATTTTTTTTTTTTTTGGGAGAGGTTTTCGCTATAGGGCGCATACACTCACCAGACAGACAGAGAGAGAGACATAGAGACAGAAAGCGAGAAATCACCCCCCATGGGGGATGGTCACGCCGCAATCCCTTCTCCTCCATTCTCCTCTCGGGACCTTGGGCATGCACGCACACGCGCCCGGCATGAGTTTTAAGCCACCGGGTCCAGGACTCGAACTGCGGTCGGCTACGTGGGAGTCCAGCGACATAGCCATTACGCTAACTGCTGGTTCCCAACATTGATGTCTATTTTTAGGGTAATTTTTGCTTTACTCTTAGAACTATAAAATACTTCTGAGTTTATAAAACCTAACTTTTTAAGCATGTAAGAAGACTCTTTTCTACATGTTTCTTTTTTAATTCTTTTTGGAGAGGTTTTCTTTTTTTTTTTTTTTTTTTTCTTTTTTCTTTTTTTTTTTTTTTTTGCTATAGGGTGCGTGCACTCGCCAGACAGAGAGAGAGAGAGACAGAGGGACAGAAAGGGAGAAATCACCCCCCGGGGGGATGGCCACGCTGCAATCCCTTCTCCTCTATTCTCCTCTCGGGATCTTGGGCACGCATGCACACACGCCCGGTGTGAGTTTAAGCCACCAGTCTGGGACGCGAACTGCGGTCGATTACATGGGAGTCCAGCAACATAGCCATTACGCTAACTGCTGGTCTCTCTACTCTGTTTCTTATGGAATGTTCATCCCAGATATGTGGGCAACTAAAACCTCACTGTATAAAGTATGTTTACTTATTATAAATCTGAGCACTACTGGTCTTTGTTTTGTCCACCTAGGCAATATGAAACAAGTTCTGTTTTCCATTTAATAAGCTTTAGATATTATCAAGGTTTCTGTGATATCTTCCCTAATATTTTCTTTTGAAGCTAATGTTCCCAACTCTATGTTTATTGTATGGGATGGCTTCTGGCCCACTCATATGTAATATTGGTGTCCTACTGTGGCTATATCTCAGGTTTTCAATGTCTCTCTCTCTTTTTTTTTTTTTTTTTAAAAAAAAGTACTCATTTCAATTTGACCAAAGAGGGACAGAGCGAGAGAGAAAGAGAGACAGTGAGAAAGCAAGCCACCAGGTCCAGGACTCAAATCGTGGTCGGCTATGTGGGAATCCCACATCCTTAACCACCACGCCACCCTTTGGCCCCTTCAATGTTTCGCTTAAATGATGCCTGGAAATATATGTAATACTGTAAACATGGTTGGTGTAGAGAGAAGTATACTGGGATTTACAGCCTTCCTCTCAGCCTATCACCATAGGGCCATCAGTGGAATCAAAGGCTACAGCTACTTTTTTCAGTTTTACCCTTTAATGGAATTTTTATTCTATTTTGTTTATACAGATAATTTACGTATGTCAGTTTGTTTATATGTTCCCAGTTTACATTTTTAGCAGTAGTATGTAAAGTTTCTGTTTTTGTACACCATAGCCATCATTAGGTGTTATTCTTTTTTGTTTTTCCAGTTAGAGTGCTGTTTTATTTTACATTTCTTTGTTCCTGAGATTAACTTTTTTTTTTTTCTTTAATTTGCAGTATGGTGTGTTTGCTGGCCAGAAAGTGATAGAGAAAGGGAGAGAGAAAAATCCCCCAAGGAGATGACTATGTTGCAATCCCTTTTTCATTCTCTTCTCAGGATTTTGGGTATACATGCACATGTACCTGGTGTGTCTTTCAACTGCTGGATCCAGGACTTGAACTACACAGTTGGCCACGTGGGATCGAACTGCTTTAATAAACTCCATGCCACCTGGCTGGCCTGAGATCTTCTTTTTTATTTTTTTAAAGAATTATTTTATTTAGCTTTATTTATTTTAATTTGACCAGAGAGGGACAGAGTGAAAGAGAGAGAGAGAGAGAGAGAGAGAGAGAGAGAGGGGAGGGAGGGAGGGAGGGAGGGAGGGAGGGAGGGGACGTGAGAAAGCAAGCTGCCAGGCCCGGAACTTGAACCGTGGTATGCCATGTGGGAGTCTAGCGCTCTTAACCACCATGCTACCTGCTGGCCCCAAGATCTGACTTTTAAAAAATGAATTAATTATTCCTGACCTCATGCAGTTTTTAACATATGAAGCCTTTCTTAGTTAAGTTTATAAATTTTATTTGTTCTTATGTAAGAACTTTTTATGTTCAGGATACCTTTTTTTTCCTTACGTTTTTGCCATAAGGTGTGTGTGGTTGCTTGAGAAAGAGAGAAAGACAGTAAAAGGAAAAGTGAAAAATCACCCCTCAGGAGAGATGGCCATGCGCAGTCCCTTCTCCTCTGTTCTCCTGAAACCTTGGGCATGTTCTTTGCACACACGCCCATGATTCTCAAGGCTCCAGGTCAAGGAATCAAACTACATTTGGCTATGTGGGAATTCAGTGCCTAATCACCATGCCACCTACTGGGCCCAGAATAACTTTATTTCATTAATCTTTCTGTTACAAGTATTTTTCCTAGTTTGAATGTAAACCTTTAAACTTTATGGCATATTTTGGTCATGTAATTGTTATGTATTTTAATGTGTCAAACTTTTACCTTCTAAAGAAGTCATTGAAGTTTTACTTAGAAATTCCCTGTTTTCTTTGTACACCAGTATGATTTAAAACGTGAATTATGTAAGTAATATATGAGTTCCCCTTGTAAAGGATTCAAGCAGTAGATACAGAGACAGAGTATGGTATGATTCCTCCACTCCCTTATTCCTTCTCAGAAATCACACTGTCATGTGGGATGTGCCAATTTAATGCCAAAATTTTTCCTAAGTGGTTAAGAACCAGAAAAATATAAACCAAACTGTAAGTGATATATACCTCTTGTCAAGAAATAGAGATTAGGGCCAGCTGGTGGCATGGTGGCTAAAATGGCTGGATCCTATGGCCCAGATGGTGCAGTTTGAGTCCCAACCCAGCAGCATGAAAAGTATGCTAGGCATGTGTATCATGTATGCCTAAAATCCCAAGAGGAGAATGGAGAAGGAATTGCAGCATGGCCATTCCTCTTGAGAGGTACTTTCTCACTCTCTCTCTTTCACTTTCTCTGTCTCCAGCCAGTGCAAAATCCCTATAGCAAACTGAAAAGAAAAAAAGGAATAGTGATTGAAGAGATGAGAGAGGACAAGAAGGGTAATTGAAGAAGTGAGACATTTATGCTTTATTCTATAAAAGTATTCACATCTTTCTGTTTATCTGACTTCTCAGAATCACTTAACAGCATGATAACTCAAAGAAAATATGAAATTGTGATAGTGTGACTTAATTTGCTCCTAGTGAATCTGTATAATATGCGATTAACTCTTACCACAGTACTTGGGGCCTAATAACTAGTTAGTAAATGATAGCTACTTGATAATCTGTTATCAAATGTTGCTATGTTTCACATCAAGTTTATTAATATTGAGATTCATCCACTGTTTTCTTCTATATAAAAAAATCATGATATTTATTAAGATTTTCTTTTTAAAAAAAGTATCCCGGGGGAAACAACAGGTAGCATGGTGGTTAAGGCACTGGATATTCCCACATGGCTGACCACGGTTCGAGTCCCAGACCTGGTGGCTTGCTTTCTCACTTTTCTCCTCTCTCTCTTTCAGTCTCTCTCTGGTCAAACTAAAATAAATGAATGAATAAATAAGTAAACAATTAAAAATAATTGTTAAAAAAAAAGGATCCCAGGGTATTGATGCTAACTGGAACTCAAAGTACCAAGTTACTTGCTAACTATCTTCTCAGGAACTTGGACATCAATGTTTGAGTTTTTTTGCTATAGGGAGCACAGAGAGACAGAAAGTGAGAAATCTCCCCCCAGTGGGGAATGGCCATGCTACAATCCCTCCTTCATTCTCCTCTTGGGATCTTGGGCATGCACGCACACGCACCCAGCATGAATTTAAGCCACCAGGTCCAGGACGTGAACTGCGGTCGACTACATGGGAGTCCAGCAACATAGCCATTATGCCATCTGCTGGTCCCAGGGTTTTCATTATTAATAGCATTTTTATGCCAGAGGGCATATTCTCATGCATATGAGTCACACATACACACACAGAGAGAGGAAGAGGGAGAGGGAGAGGGAGAGGGAGAATTCCCTAACGGGGCCTGGTCATGCCAGAATCCTCTCTCCTTAGTTCTCTGTCCTGTCAAGATTCTTGGGCATGCATGTGTGCAACTGGTATAAAATTGGTGGGGCTAGGACTCAAACCATAGTCAGCCATGTTAGGTCCAGTTTTCTCTGCACAGCACCTAATTGCTGCTCTACAAGGCTGGCCCATTATTTTCATTATGATTTCCCTTTCTGGAGAAATGAGAGTGAAAGAGGAGTTATTAACCCATCAGGATTCCTCTTATCGTCTAACCTAAGTGTTGGGTCTCTTCCTTAAGCTTCATCTTTTATGTTTTTTAAATTTATATTTGTCAATGGCAGTTTTTTTTTTATAATTCATTATTGGATTTTCAAGTTCTAATGGTTGGCTTCAGTGCTAGTTCTTTGTTGTAATACTTCTATTCAATACTTTTTCTTAAATGTGTTTACTGCTAAAGCAGCAAGTACTGTACATACAGTTTTTTCTTTAGTCAGGATTCGGTGAGGCTAAATGATAGTCGTATTTTAATCCTCTGGTTAAGCTTTTATAAGTAAAACTGTTTGCCCTATTAGACATTAATTTTTTTATTTTACACAGTTGGAAGTTAGGCCAGTCTATTTAAAATCCATAGGTAAAGACCCATCTGTGGTGGTACAAAGATAGCGCCTCTGTTTGGGAAACTGGAAGCTGCATGGGAGGCCTGGATTTGGTTTTTGAGTCAATCTGAACATGCAGTGTTCAGTTAAGTTTGCCTGAAATCCTGAGGCTAGGCTAGAATCAAGGAGGCTAGAGCAGAAGGATTTTGACATAAGTGAGACCCTGTTAAAAATACCTATCTCAAGACCAACAGTTGGCATAATGGCTATGTCACTGGACTCCCATGTAGCCGACTGTGGTTCGAGTCTCAGACCTGGTGGCTTAAACTTATGCCAGGTGTGTGTGTGTGTGTGTGTGTGTGTGTGTGTGTGTGTGTGCGTGCCCAAAATCCAGAGAGGAGAATGGAGTAGAAGGGATTGCAGCATGGCCATCCCTCCTGGGGGATGATTTCTCAGTGTCTCTTTGTCTCTCTCTGTCTTTCTAGCAAGCACATGCACCCTATAGCAAAAACGTCTTAAAAAAAAATAAAACCGGGAACCAGCAGTTAGCGTAATGGCTATGTCGCTGGACTCCCACGTAGTCGACCACGGTTCGCGTCTTGGACCCGGTGGCTTAAACTCACGCCGGGCACGTGTGTGTGCGTGCCCAAGGTCCCGAGAAGAGAATGGAGGAGAAGGGATTGTCCGGGATTAGAACCATAGTCGACTACATGGGAGACCAGTGACATGACCATTATGCCAACTGCTGGTCCCCCAGAACTTTTTTAAAGAGAGATATTTTGATATAGGGCTCATATGCTCGCCAGAGAGACAGAAAGCGAGAAATCACCTTCCCTCAAGGGGAATGGCCATGCCACAATTTCTTCTCCATTCTCATCTTGGGATTTTGGGCATGCATATACATGCATCCAGCTTGAGTTTTAAGCCGCTGGGTCTAGGACTTGAACTGCGGTTGACTACATGGGAATCTAGTGACTTAGCTATTACTCCATCTGCTGGTACCTAGAACTTTTTTAAATCAAGGGAATTATACTCATATTTTTAGAATATTTGTAAATGTATTTGTATAGTAAGCATTCTGCTGGAAAAAAAAAAAGATCCAGTTGATGGTAACAGATCAAAGATAGGTTTATTATTTTCTTCACTTAAGGGCAGAGGTGGGCAGTTAGTGGTCAGTGAGCAGATCAAGATTAGAATCATCAGAGGTTTAAGTTCACTCTTTCTGTTTCATTGTGTTCTGAACACTTGTTGCTTCAAGGTTCCAGGCTGACAGAAACAAGTATACCTCTGTTCAAAGCAGATAAATGGGAGGTGGCTAGTGTTGACTACATGTCCTTTATATTGGGAAAATAACAGCTTTCTCAGAACCTCACTTTCAGAGTTCTGTTTATGTCCTGTTGTCCAGATCTGGGTTATCTGCTTCTCTTTGCAGTGAGAAAGCAAGTTTGAGGTTTGTAATTTCTGTGTTTGGTTATGGCAATGGCAAAGGGATTTGGTAATTGATATTGTGTTAGCCAACTGTCAGTGTTTGCCACAAAATTCTTGACAAATATAACAATAATGTTTGTACTTTAGCTCTCAATCAGATTTCCGGGAGAGGCAATAGTCTTTTCAGAGGTTAGATTAAACATTTGGCACACAAGCATTCTTGAAAACACTTTTGCTGAGATGGTGTAGTCATTTTGTCTGGTTTTAGAAGTACTAGGTTTATGCTCTCTTCTTTTTATTTATGTATTTATTTTATTGATAAAGCATGTGTGCTTATCAGAGAGACAGAAGGAGGGGGAGGAGGAAACAAGTACCTCTCAATGGGGTATGGTCATGCCGAAATCCCTCTTCCATTTCTCCATCCTGACATGAGTTTGAGAACATAACACATATGTGCCAAGCATGTTATTTCAAGTCATTGGGGCTGGGATTTAAATCTTTGTTGGCCATGTGATACCTAGTTCCTTTAACCAGTAGGAGTTGGGGTCAGTTCTATATTCCCTTCTTAAAAACATATTTGGTATTCTGAAGCG
The DNA here is from genome assembly GCA_026018925.1 of Tupaia tana. Classification (NCBI taxonomy): domain Eukaryota; kingdom Metazoa; phylum Chordata; class Mammalia; order Scandentia; family Tupaiidae; genus Tupaia; species Tupaia tana. Next base: position 128,100,666 of record JAKSZU010000007.1, on the reverse strand, counting down.
ATAGTGAATTAGAGATAAGTGTGTAAAATGATCCCCAGATTGGCTTTATTCTACTTGTAGAATCCAAATTTTAATTTCTAGCAGTAACCTGATGGTTGTGTATCATTCAGTTTAGTGGATCAGGTCAATTATGTAGAGCTTTTATTTTTTTTTTTTAAGTCAGAGTTTGCAATGAAACCAGTAATCTCAGGTTTTTAGTAGTTACAATTCCAACTACCAACCCAAATAATACTGGGTCAGTGAAAAATACCCAAATTACATAATTTGAGGTATTAAGTATTATATTTACTTGGGTTTTCTTAAATCTGCATATTTTAATGGGCAATATAACTTTTTAAAACTTTTCTAAAACATTTTTATAATACAGATCTATATTGTTGTCATTGTAATGTTTATAGGTTTTTAAAGCATCAAAATTAAATTATTTAAATATGCTACTCTTGTTAGGTTTTAATAGTTGTGTTTATCAATTGATAAACTTCTATGTTAATTTTTTTATAATGAGAAATATTTATTTAGAAATACTTTCTATTCCAAACAGGTGTTTATTGCCTTATGCTTTTTAAGATAGAACACGTGTGCATGCACTTGTGAGAGTTGGTGGGGATCACTTTTCACAGGGTCTGTTCGCGCCATAATCCCTTTCCTTTAGTCCTCCAGTCTGTCAGACCATGGGTACTGGTGTACCCACTGTGTTTTGGCCGATCAGGTTGGGAATTTGAACTGCAGTCACTGTGTGGGATCCAACTTCTTTTGAGCAGTGCATTAAACCTGTGCTATCAGACCTGCCTTGCCTCATGTTTTACTTTAAGTAAATAAACATATTCATTTCTAGTATCTGGATAAACTAATTTCTTTATTTACCTTTAGAGAAATATCTTATGTGCTAGAAACTGAGGGAGATGCTAAAGTGAAGAGACAGGCCAATAGAGTCTAAATCTAGTGGGGGCTAAAGACTCTTTAAGATGAGTCAGTTTCCTTATCTGTCAAATGGGGATAATGATAGTAGCTACCTACCTCATGAGGGTTGTTGTGAGGGTTAACTGAGTCAAATCATCTATAAGACTTAGAATTATGGCAGGTAAATGCTCCATAAAGGTTACTGTTACTATTATTTGTACAAAATAGAGGTGCGTACAAAGTGCTTTGGAAGTACAAAAAGGCAGGTATTAACTTTCTAGAGAGCTTGTTGGGGGTGGGGGATGGTGATAAAATTTTAACCTGCTCTCAATTCTACTTCACAGTTTCCCTGGCTGCTGTAATGTACCTAAGTGGATACTAAGTCCTCAAAAACTGTTGAGTGAGTGACTCAAAGAATGAGAACACACTTACATAAGTGGAATTTTAAAGACTCCTTCTTAAAACATCTTAAAGTAGATGTCAGAAAAATGCAACATGAAAATTTAGAAGTCAATTTTCCCTGCCTGACTTAACCCACAGATAGAATTTAGGATAGCTTTTCAAGTAAGTCAGTAATAGAAGATAATGTAAAATATGGAAAAAACGATTATGTTTTAGCCAGTCTTTTGAAATAAGTTGAATATTCAAATGTTTTCGGATAATATATTCTAGCAAGAGCTTGGTACACAAGTAATACCTGCAGACTGTAGATACATACATTTTGTCACCATTGTGCTATTGTAGATGAGTATAGCTTATATCAGTTATCTAGTGCTGTTTAATATTTAGTAATAGCCATGATTTACTATTTCTCAGAATTCTCTGGTTTGATTCTATGATTCCTTTATTAATCTCACCTAGGTTCAGTCATGTGGCTTCTCTTAGGTAACTGGACTGAATGGGGAGATACTAGACTGTCTTTCTCCCATATGTGGGTCTTGGTGTCAGGTATTAGCTGGAGTGCCTCAATTCTCCCCCATGTTGCCTTTCTCCAGCAGGACAATTGAGACCATTTTAGAGTCAAGGAACTGTTGGACTTAAAATTCCCAGCCTCTTCACATGACCAGTGGTACTAAAATTTAGAAATGGATTCTGGGAAAGATCAAATCCAGGACCCATTCAGGAAAACATGGTCTACAGGTGAAGCTAAGGGTGTGCCTTTAAAATTCTTTAAGCCCTCCCAAAGATCCAAGATATTGCCACAAGGAAGTGTTTAGTAAAACACACAGAAGGAGAAATTCCACATGTTCTCTCTCATGTGGAAATTGAAAAAAAAATAACCTCATATTAGTAGAGATAAAGAATGACTCCTAGAGGTTGGGAAGGATTCGTGGGGGTGGGTGTGTGGAATATAAGGATGTTGATTAATGGAAACAAAATTACAGCTAGATTAGAGGAACAGTTTCTAGTTTATAAAATACAATAGGGATAATATTGTTAACAATTTACTGTAAATATCAGAGTAACTAAAAAGGATTTTGAATGTTTCCAATATGAAGTAGTAACAAACGGGTGAAATAATGGATGTACTAATCACACTGATTAATTCGATCATTACACATTGTATTCTTGTCCTAAAAAAATCACAGGGTACCCTCGGTACCCTCACAAATATGTACAACTATTATATGTTAATAAAAACAAAAAGGATTATAAGAGCCTTACTCAAGATATAAAAGGACTTATTTATGAGTGTGGCCTTTGTCTAGTGGAATAAGCCATAAAAAAGAGAAAGACCAGCAGATGGTGTAGAGGTTATTAAGGCAGTTGGCTCCCACATTGCCTGTTTCACAGCTTGAGTCCCAAACCCCACAACTTGAAAAACATGCTGAGTGTTTGTGTGTGCATGCCCAAAATCCTAAGAGAACAGAGAAGGGATTGCAGCATGACCATCTTCCTAGGGGGTGATCTTTCACTTTTCCTCTCTTCATCCAGCGAGCATGCACACCCTATAGCAAAAAAACAAAACAAAACAAAACAAAAAAACAAAAAAAAAAACGCAAATGAATGACAGTTACTCTTCAGATATATCTTCAAAGATGACTGCTGGATTTCTTCACTGTAAGTATATACATATTTTGCAATTTATAAATCTATGAGGTGATGATTCATTTTAGTTATAACTTCCACTGATGATAATTACTTGAATCAATCTTTACTTTATAAATTATAAGGGAATACCTTTTAAAAAAGTTGATTTATTATCCCTTGTGTGTATGTATATGAAAGAGAGAGAGAATGAGACAGATACCTTCAATGGGATCTCACTATGCCATGATCCTTCCCCCAGCCAGAATCATGAACACTTCTGAGGGAACTCCTGGTGGTTCAGGTAACCCTGGGATCCAAACTCAAGACCTCCCATATGGCTCCGGCATGGCATAGCACCATTCCACTGCCCACACTATCATGGCTGGGCCAGAAATTGCCTTTTTTTTTTTTTTTAAAGAATTATTTTATTTAGCTAACTAACTAATCTATCTTTCTTTCTTTCTTTGACCACAGAGGGATAGAGTGTGGAGGAGGGAAAATGAGAGAGCAAGTCCCCAGGTCCAGGACTTGAACTGTGGTTGTCCATGTGAGAGTCCAGCACTCTTAACCACTGAACCACCTTTTGCTACAGGGCGTATGCACTCGCCAGAAAGAGAGACAGACAGACAGAAAGCAAGAAATCATTCCCTAGGGGGGGATGGCCACCCCATAATTCCTTCTCCTTCATTCTCCTCTCGGGATCTTGGGCACACACGCACATGCGCCTGGCATGAGTTTAAGCCACCGGGTCCGGGACTTGAACTGCGGTCGACTACATGGGAGTCCAGCGACATAGTCATTACGCTAATTGTTGGTCTCTCATAAGTTGCTTTTTAATGGACATATGTAGTAGATTCATATTCCCAAGGAAAGATGCTCTGCCACCACTGAAGTAACTTACTTTTTAAAAATTATTATTTGGATTATGGTTTTGATGATGATTATCGTTTGAGGTCTGTCTATGTTTACATTTGTTAATGAGTAGTTTTGAAAAACTTTGATTTCACTTAAAACAGTAAGGTAATTATAAATCTATCAGATGGTGAGGCTCATCAGTCATGGTATACTTACTGAGTGCTGTCTAAAGTGCAAGAAAATCATAGCAGATAATACAGTGTACTTAATTATTAAAAATAATGTACCTTAATATTAAAAATCATAGCCCTCAAATATTTACATATTTCAGAAGGTAAGACATACATGTATGTATGGTTAGAAGAATATTCACAACTAAAGTGCTCAGTGACTGGTATGGTCAATGTTTATTCATTGTTCAGAAAGCTGTCACAGTTCATTTTGACATATGCAAAGTGAGGCAGGCATGTAAAGTGTCTTAAGATGCCACTGACATTCTGATTCTGAACCTTTCAAGCATTCTTTCCAGTAAATACTTACCAAGTGCCCACCATTTTTTTTTTTAAGAGTTATTTTTATTTAACTTTATTTAATTTGACCATAGACAGAGAGAGAGAAAGTAAATGAGACACAGTGAGACACAGGGAAAGTGAATCTGCCAGGTTTGGGACTTGAACCACGGTCAGCCACGTGGGAGTCCAGCACCCCTAACCATCACACCACCTGCCATCCTCCCATGTTTTAACAACCAAAAACATAAAATTAATAAAACATATCATTTGCCCCTGTGATAGTTATTGAGTGAGATGAAAAGCATAGGACTCTGTATTACCAAAAATAATCATGAAGATTGTGATAAAATAACATTATCTTCTCAGTGCCTATGTAAAGAAGGGGGAACTAGGAATTCATGTTTAATGATAGGTTTGTTGTAGGAAAGGCATCATAGAGGAAGTGCCATAGGCATATTTTAGGTTGAGACTGGAAGAGGGTATTTTAGACAAGAAAGGATGGGCCATCATTCTGAGAAGTGTAATTGTGCATGCCATGATTTTAGGGAGACAAATAATGTCATTTTCAGAAACTTTGGGAGTGGTCTTGATTTGAGAGGGAATTATAATAATGGTTTTCAGCTTTTTGTGTGTATGTACACATGTGTATATAGTTTTTCTCATTTAGGAAGACAAACACAGTTGGAAACTTTTTTAAAAAGATTTTGTTTAATTTTATTCATTGTCATTATTTCACTTTATTTTTTTTTTGAAGCTGACCAGAGAGAAACAGAGAAGGAAAGTGAGAAAGCAGGTTGCCAGGTCTGGGACTTGAACCACAGTCCACCATTTGGGAGTCCAGCCGCCTTAACCACCACACCACCTGCCGGTCCCAATAATTCTGTTTAATTAAGAGATTTTTGGTATAAGGTACATGTGCTCACCAGAGAGACATAGAGAGACAGACAGAAAATGAGAAATCACCACCACTCCTGGGAGGGTGGCCAAGCTACAATACCTTTTCCTCCATTCTTCTCTTGGGATCTTGGGCACTTCCCGTCATGAAGTTTAAGCCACTGGGTCTGGGACTTGAACTACAGTCGATTATGTGGGAATACAGTGATGTAACCATTATACCATCTGCTGGTCCTCACAGTTGGAATTTTAAAGATAGGTATAATTTTTCTTTTTTTTTTTTCTTTTTTTTTAAAAAGAAAAATTTGCCAGAGGTCTTTTGCACTTGCCAGAGAGAGAATTAGAGGAAAAAGAACCCTCCATGTTTTCATGGTCATGTTACCATCCCTTCTCTTCCATTTCTCCCTTCCTTCAGGATTTTGGTCACACATGCACATGTATCTGGCATGTTTTTCAAACTGCCCAGTCTAGGACTTGAACTGCATGGTCGTCCATGTGGGATCTGGGTACCTCTCCACCAGGCCATGAAGCCAGTCTTATAAGGGTAGATACAGTTTTTCAAAAAAGTTTATGGACGGACCAGCAGTTAGCATAATGGCTATGTCACTGGACTCCCATGTAGTCGACTGTGGTTTGCGTCCCGGATCCGGTGGCTTAAAACTCACGCCGGGCGCGTGTGCATGCGTGCCCAAGGTCCCAAGAGGAGAACGGAGGAGAAAGGATTGCAGCATGGCCATCCCCCCTGGGGGGTGATTTCTCGCTTTCTATCTCTCTGTCTCTGTCTTTCTGTCGAGTGCACGCGCCCTATAGCAAAAACAAAACAAAACAAAACAAAAAAACCCAAAAAAAACACCTCTCCCCCCCAAAAAAAAAGTTTATGGAACGATGAGCATCAAACTAAAGAATAAACTTAAAACACACTCTACTAACAATTGTAGAATGAGAATAGGAGACCTCTGTAGAAAAATACAGTAGTAATTATTAGGACAGAAGAGAGCTAAGATAGTAATGTTATTAAGACCAATGGACAAGAGATTTTATAAGAGGAAAGTTAATAATGTCACCTATAATTGAATTCAGGGAAATAAAAGCTATAAAGGTCCATTGGATTTGACAATAAAAGAATATTATGAATTCAGCTTTAGTGCTTTTTTTGGTGGAGTGAAAACCAGTTTTTTGGGGAATAAGGAAAGAATGATTGATGGTTAATACTAGAATTAAACCATTTGAACAATTTGATGGCAAGAAGTAGGATAATAATACAATAAGGACAAATACAGGTTTGACCAAATACAGTTTTTTTTTTTTTTTTTTTTTTTTTTTTTTAAGTTAAACCTTTTATGTGTATGTGATGGCCCAGGGAAACATGCTAATAGAGCAGGAAATACTCTAGTTGGCAGAAAAAATAATTGATGGAGTGAAAAATACGGAGATGAGGACATAGGTGAAGGCACAAGTCTTTGATAGGAGAGAAGAAGCTTCTGGTCAGTTCAAAGTAGAGGTGAGTCTGAAGGAAGAACAGAGGAAAGGAAGAATTATAAAGAAAGAGAAAAGGAAAGGAGGAGGAACTGATTTGTGGTAGCTGTGATACTCTCTGAATTTGAAGAGAAAGAAATCATGATTTTAGAACTTCCTTTTCCAGTCATGGATCCCAGGAGCATGAAAGGAAGAAGTCCCCACTCACCCAGCATAATCTGTAGTGGGAGAGTGGCATGGCAGAAGGCAAAAAGAGCAAGGGAGTGGAGACGTATTTTCTACCGTTAGGAAAACTTTAATACAAAAACAAACAAACCCATACCAATATACTCTAGTATTATATAAAAGTGCAATTATTACTACACGTAAGATTTTAAACCTCATTTAGGAACACTGAATGTATTACATGTTATGGTACCACACATGAGAGAGATTGGTGATAGGGATAGAGTAGGAGGGAAGCACCCTTGACAGTAGGGTCACGCTGCAGTCTCTTTTTCCCAGACCTCCTATTACTCAAGATCCCGGACATCGGTACACACTCATATATTTTCAGGCCAACCTGAATGTCCAGACTTGTGTTCGGTCATGTGGTCTCTTGTCTTGCAGGTCGCTGTGTTGTTGTGCCACAGCAGCAGGGCCTAAATGTAGTACTTTTAATATGCTAATTTAAAATCTTTGTTACTGGGACCAGCAGATGGCGTAGTGGTTACATCACCGGACTCTCATGTAGTCGATGAGGTTTGAGTCCTGGGCCTGGACGCTTAAAACTCATGCCAGGTGCGTGTGTGCGTGTGCCTAAGATCCTTAGAGGAGAATGGAGGAAAAGGGATTGTGGCATGGCCATCCCCCTAGGGGGTGATTTCTCACTTTCTTGCTGTTTCTCTGGCGAGTGCATGTGCCCTGTAACAAAAATCTCTCGAAAGAAAACTTTGTTATTATATGAATTAAAAAGTATATTTTATATAGGTAAACTTTTTAATTGACTTAGCCTTTAAATGTTTAAAAATCTTATAATTTATCATTTTTTTAACTCAGGTCATCTGCCTGTGAGAATAGTCAGGACTATTTAACATTTTAAGCAATAAGGACCCAGCTCAAGCTTAAGCAATAAGTAAAAATTAAAAGAAAAGGTGGTTTCATTAGATTCTGAAAATGGGACTCTGAGATGGGCTGATCTCAGGCTGCCTGGAGGCAGGAAGCCTGGTTATGAAGTCCAGGTTCTTTTTCCTGCTCCATCGTTGGTCCTTCCATCTGTGATGGCCTCGTTCTCTAGCAGGCTTTTGCTCTTTGGTTACTGGCAGCCCCAGGCCAACATCATCATGGTTCACTGTCCAAAAGGAAGATAGAATCTGTCTGTGTTCGTCCTTGTGTCATTTTTTTCCCTCACCTCTAATCTGTTACTAAAACCAGGAGTTATATACTCTGATAATCTAGAGGCTGGGTCATGTGTTCAATTCTTGAAGAAGGTCACCATGACTTAGTTGAAGAGGTGGTAGCATTTTTTCATGTTTCTTTCCAGTGTTATTTTTGTATGTAGTCTTTGTGTATATGTGTGTACATTTGTGGGAGTAATCCCAAAGCGAAGATTCCTTGCACCTACCTTGATGGTTCATAATACAGAGATGAAATGAAGAGGGAGCAGCTCAAGAGAGGACCTTGGGGAGCTGAACGTGGAAATGATGTGTCCTCTGGGGTTTGCTCATATTCTTTCTTTCTTTCTTTTTTTTTTTTTTTTTTTTTTAAGAATTATTTAATTTAACTTTATTTATTTATTTTAATTTGACCAGAGAGGGACAGAGTGAGAGAGAGAGGGAAATTGAGAAAGCAAGCCGTCAGGTCTGGGACTCGAACCATGGTTGACCATGTGGGAGTCCAGCATCCTTAAGCACCATGCCGCCTGCCCGCCCCATATTTTTTTTTAAGAGAGATTTTTTGCTATAGGGTGTGTGAACTTGTGAGAGAGAGAGAGAGAGAGAACAAGAAATTACCCCCCTCCTCGGGAGGATGGCCGTGTCACAATCCCTCCTCCATTTTCTTTTTGGGATTTTGGGCACGCATGCATATGCGTCCAGCATGAGTTTTAAGCTATTGGGTCCAGGACTCAAACCAGAGTTGACTATGTGGAAGTTCAATGATGTAACCATTACGCCATCTGCTGGTCTCAACTCATATTCTATTTTTGGGCTGTTTTATATCTTTCGATTTTATTAAAAGCTTTCTGAGGGTCACAGACTTGTAAAGTGATAAAATACAACACTCTAAGAAGCATTCTCACATGAGGTTCCCAATTCAAGTCTGGTGACCTCTCTCAGGACATGACTTGGGTTGTAGGGAAAGTCATAACACATTTTTGCATGGAAAAATACATCATTACTTTCCTGACAACCTAATGGATGTGTGTGGGTGTTTGTATGTGTGTGTTTGTATATACGTGTGTATATGTTTTATAATAAGTCAAGTAATCTAATGAAAGCCTTATGTCAAAGTCATATTCCTGTGGAAGAATTGCTTATATGAGTCTTTTTTTTTCTTTTTTTAAGAGAGATTTTTGCTATAGGGCATGTGCTCTAGCTGGAGAGAAAGAGAGACAGCGAGCAATCATCCTTATGGGGGATGGCCACAATGCAGTCTCTTCTCCTTTCACCTCTCAGGATTTTGAGCACACACGCACCTGCACCCAGTGTGTTTTAAGATGCCAGATCTTGGACTCTAACCATGGTTGATTACATGGGAGTCCCAGGATGTAACTATTACAACATCTGCTGGTCCTACTTATATGAGTCTTAACAAGCTTCTTTAGTTTATGGTTTTTCATAAAGATACTGTAAAAACATTCAATTTTTTAATGTTTGTGTAAATGTTTTCATAAATGTTTTTTAACAATATTTTTAGGCCTTTACAAATACAGAGGAACTAGACAGGTCAGTTTCAGTAGCAGCAAAAACAAAACGACGCAAAATAACCATCACCGCATGCACACACATGCAAATGTGTACACACACACGGATGTTTGCATGCACACCTGCACACACAGGCATTCACACACCAACCTGGGTTTCTCCTTGGGAGTATGAAGCAGTATGAAGGAAGGAAAAGTACAGCTGGCTTTGGAGTCAAACAGAACTGGACTTTAAAGATTGTTGTGAGGATTCAAGGTTATTACATGTAGGTGCTCCATAAGTGATAGCTATTCTTACTGTAATTCTTATTGGTAAGTATTGAGCTTTTGTGGTGCATGGAAGTGCTGGACGTGAATCAAGGAGTTGTGGGTTTTAATTCTAACTCTTACAGTAACCACACACCAGATGAAAAGGTGTAGTAACTGACTTGGCAGAGGGAAGGTCATAGTACCCCTAAGTGCACAGTGATACCTGTAAGAAGCATGAAATACTTCTGAAGTTCTTCTGAAGCTCCCAAGAAGTTAAGCAGTTAGTGGCACAAGATATTAAGGAAGGCAGGTTTCAGAAGTGGGGCTGAAAGCAGGGGGATTGGTGGGAAAATCTCCATACACCGACAATTGGAATCCTTAGTTTCTCTCCCTGTGTACCCTCGTTGGTAGGTGACTCCCTCAACCACCAAGCTCTGGCCTTGGGAATTTAAGGATTTTTTTTTTTTTTCTGTAAAATTAAAGAAATACCTGGACCCTGAAATCAGGATCATAGGTGGCTGATTGGTTTAAAACAGGAATTTTAAGGGAACTTGATATCTGAACTTGGAACTCTGAGCTCTCTTCTTCTGCTCTCCTTCCAGAACTGAAGTCAAGCCTGTCTTGTCCATCTCTTGGAGAAGACCAAAGATATCAGCATGTTCAGATACTGACAGGCTCGCCACTGAGCAAGCCCCAACTGAATTCTACCAGTTGTCAAGGACTTTCACTCAATCCCCCTCTTTCAATCAGTTCTTTTTCTGGGTCTTGCTCCTAAATGTGAACTAAGCAATCTAAAACCATCAGACATTTAGAAGAAGCCTCCAACATAAAAAAGAGAAGTCAAAATAAACAGATATAAAGACATGGAGGAGGGAGTGATATTTGGAGCACTGGAAGAAAACAGACACCATAAGGGATCAAAAGAAAACTTAAAAACAAAGAAACCTTCAGTTATTAACCGAAGACACATGTAGTACTTCTTTCCCATTAAAATGATAAGAGATTGGAAAAGCACTGATCCATGAGGGTAAAGAGAACAGGAGGAGAAATGACAGCAGATGAACAATATCCACTAAATACTGGACACTGAGAACCTGATACATGAGCAGTAACTGATTTAGTGGAGCTGAAAAAGTAGAAACTTAGTCCTGTGGTTTGGGTAGCTATGCAAGCAAAAACTGATCTTTTTAAATTAATTATATGCTTTGCTCTATTTGGACTACTGGGAGTTATTTTTTGAGAAGTATGCTCTCTCCCAGTGGACTCTGTTAATGGGCTGTACACTAACAGAGGATTCAGAATTGCCAAAATGTATTTCTTGTCTCCTCAGCACTTGTGCCTCACACCTTCTCCTTACTGTGTGAGAGCCAGTGTTCCATAGGAATGGATAGCTAATGGTTTCTGGGTGGCACTGACAATGGGGCTGTAAAGAATGTTGGAAGAGAAAAATAGCAACAATATTCAGCTTAAGGATGTGTTCTAAATTTTTGTGTGAAAATTAGTTGTTTAAAATTTGCTACTACTTTTTGAGAGAATGTGATAAATGGTGGTAGATTGCCAGACCAAACTTTTTAGGTTTGGCCATAGGTATGTGCACTTGCTAGAGAGAGATAGATAGAGGGAAGTGTGAAACCATCTCCCGGGGGGGTGGGGGGTGGGATGGCCACCCAGCAGTACCTTCACTGTGGCCACCATGCCACCTGCTGGCTCCAGCTAGATCAAACTTTAAAAGATATTTTATCAGCTATTAAATGGGCATTGATGAGTTCTCAGGGAAACCTGACCACTTTATATAATACTTTCCTGTGAACAGTTATTTTTTTGGTGTGGTTAAATGTATATATGAATTTCAGAATCAGACAGATTGAAGTAAAATCTTGCCTCTGCCTCTTTTTCTGCTATGTAACCTTTGATAAATTATTTAATGTTTTTGAAATACCTAATTATACCTACAGGATAGTTATGATGATAAAATGAAAAGTAGATAAACCACTCATCCTAGCTTCTGGACCCTGTGGGGTAATAAATCTTAGTTTTCTTCATTTTTACCCTTCTGTAGTATGTGGGGAACATTATTTTTCTAGAGCCTGATGTAAGAGCAGTTTAATTGAAAGTATGTAATTTTTTTTAATTAGCCAATTGATTTTTTATTCTTATTCATTCCTTCATTTATTGCAGGAGGGTGTGTGCACAGCCAGAGAGAGATAGAGGGAGAGGGAGAAAGCACCCGTTTCCCCATGGCACATGATCACACCACAATCCACTTTTCTCTATCTTGCCATTCTGTTAGAATTTTGGGCACACCTGCACATGTGCCCAGTGTGGTTTTCGAGTCATCAGGACCAGACTTTGAGCCATTGTTGGTTGGAACCTGGTTTCCTTAACCACTAAGGGAACCACTAAGGCTGTCATGGGATAGCCCACCAATTTATTTTTCAGACTTACTCTTCACATTACATTCCATGTGCATCAGCTTCACAGCTGGAACCACAGGCATGCACCACCAACCTGACGTTTTGTTCCCCCCAGTCTTATTACATTGTCTAGGCCAAACTTGAGCTTGGAATCTTCCTACCATAGTTTCCCAGTTAGGTGTAACATTTTTTAAATGGAAGTCCTGTGTTCTGAAACTCTTATTTAAAATGTAAATTCTTATTTATATGCAACATAAGTGTTGCAATGCTGGTAGATGAGCACAGGCCGTGGACACAGACAATCCAAGCTCCCTAACCTGCTCTTCTACTGTGAGCTAGAACCATGTGCTACTTTCCCACTTTGGGTCTCATTCTTGATTTGCAAAGTGGAAGTGTTTATTACAGGATGAATTCTAGAAGTTTATTTCTGCTCTAACATTATATAATCTTGTGACCTGTAAAGCTGAAGACATCTTTTTTTGTGACCTGGGTTATATGGAACATTGAGACTTGTGATACATTTACTGTTATAAATTCAACTTAATGTGTTTGGAGGACTTGAGGTGATTGGAGACTGTAGACTATTAGCTCATGTTTGGTTTTATCACTGGAAAAGATTTCTAGCTATGACACCTATTTTTGAGTGGAAATAATAGTAGGAGTGCCCATTGCTTTTCTGTGTAAGTGATTTCTGGATGGTGATCACATGAAGCTATCATGTGGATTTTGTTCTTGCTCTTACAAATCTTATCCCCAATAGTTATAACATTCTTCCTCAGGTGATTTGGAAAGAAAGGGAGGGAGGGGAGAGAGAGGAGAGAAAGAGATGGATTTAAATCATGTTTAATGATTATAAAGTGAATCTCAGCTCAGTTGTTACTGCCAAAGAAATCCTCTGGCTTCAGGCTAGATCATGTTCTTTATTTGCACAACATCTTTTCCTTTTCATAATCTGGATTTTATCATTTCTTCTCAGCTAGACCAAAAGCTCTGAGAAGGGAGTGATTGCATCCCTCGCTGAATTTTGTCTATAATGTCTGGCAAATAATTGGCATTCAGAATATACTTTTTGAATATATGAATAAATTAACATTGTTTCTCCACAAATAATAAATAAGGAGAAATATAATGGTAAATGAAAGCTCAACATGCTTATTAGAATTATGATTGGGGCCTTTTGCTATTCCCAAACAGTGAATTTAAAGGAAAGGAAGGGATAATCAAGGTGGTTGTATAAATGACTTCTATTATTGTTTGTGCAAGAACAGTGAACATTCCCTGGCACAGGAAGCAACTTCTAAAAACTGCTGGCAGAACTAAGAAGTCAGATTGTTCTTGACCCTTACATCAAATATTTTAGAGCTTGAGTTTCCTTAAATCTTCTTCAGTTTAGAATAAACATTTTGACACAATGGGAGATTAATTCTATTAATTTTTGGTTTCCATAAACAAAGAGCCTAACTAAATTTGCTATTAAAAAAACTTTCTAAATTTTACTAGTCTCATGTTTTTAAAAGTTCATTTCCTTTCAAGTGCATAACACTTTAAAACAGCTAGCCCTATTAGCAGATAAACATGTTGATTCATTTGGCTCAGAGCTACTGAATGAAGCTGGGAGGGGCACAGTTTGTTCTTTATCTCACCCAGTGGCAGAATGTTTTTCTTCCTCTCTTCTGTTGAGGGAAGGGGATTGGAGTGAGTGACAAGTGACTGAAGGTTCACCTGAATTGTTTAAGAGGGAAGGGAAAAAGATTTCTTTCCCACTTAGTATTTTTTTTTTTTTTTTTGAGAGATTTTTGCTATAGGTCATGTGTGCTCACCAGAGAGAAACAGAGAGACAGAAAGGAAGAAATCGCCCACCCCCCGGGGGGTGGGGGGGAGGTGGCCGCCATGCCTGGTGTGCTGTTCAAGCTGCTGGGCCTGAGACTTGAACATGGTCGACCATGTGGGAGTCCAGCTCCTTAATCACTATGCCACCTGTTTGCCCCTTTTTGTCTTATTTTAATTCTTATTGTTAGCATGTGCTTCTCATCTACACACATACCACTACTATGTTGAATAATAACTTAATGTTGCATAGTTACAGTTTTTATAAGAAACCGTTTTACTAAATGCCTTATTTTGAGTAACCTGTTGTTTAAAGGCATGATGACTCAGGTGTGTTGCATTTTGAGCATGTACTTATTTTTGTAAGCAAAGTATGCTGTATCCAGTGGAGTTGGGATAATAGATATATTCTCATATAATTAATTTTCGAGAGAGATTTTATGAAGTTTATATAGGATTGTTATAATAAACCTAGGGTGATTATTGGTACTTTGGGATAGGTTTTAGAATGTGACCAAGATATGTGGCATTTACTATTACAGTCATGTGTTGCTTAACAATAGGGATGTGACTGTGGTTTGAGTCTCAGTCCTGGCAGCTTGAAAAACACACTTGGCATGTGTCTGTAAATGCCCAGAATCTAGACAGGATAGAGAAGTAGAGGAAAAGGGTTTGTGGTGTGACCATACCACATTGGGGGTTGCTTTCTCTCTTTCCCCCCCTCTCTTGCATACATGCCCTCTGGCAATTAAAAAAGAAAAGGTACTACAAAAATATGGTTTAAAAGATGAAGAATAGTACATCTTGTACAGGGCATTTACCACGGAAGTTTCTCTGGGTGAATCAGTCAGTGCGTGATGACAGTGAATGTGACGACCTAAGACATTGTTTGTATTTTTTATGAGTTTTGTAGAGACTATACTAAATTTATAAAAAAAAATTCCTTCATAATAAATATTAAGCTTAGCTTACTGTAAGTTGTTACTTTAACAGCTTAGAATACATATAAGTGTACAAAAGTATTTTCTTCTCTTTTTTTTTTTTTTTTAAAGACAGTGTCTCAACATGACAGAGGTCTCCTGTCTTCCCAGTTGGGACTACAGGTGGAGGCTCCCACTCCCTATTCTTCTCAGACAGTGTTCCTCTGTTGCTGAGGCCAGCCTTGAGTTGTGAGCCTCTTGCCTTAGTGTCACCAAGTTGTGGGGATTATAAGTGCAAGTCAGCTTGCTGGCCTTTTAGGTTTGACTAGGTATTGAATCTGGGACTCTCCCGTGCTGTTATGGCTGTAGAACAGTCTTAGCTGTGTGTACCACCACAGCTGGGCCCAGTATATATTCCCCTTTATGTCCTTACTTTGTAAGCGTTTTTTATTTTAAAATTTTTTTATTTTTTATATTTTAAACTTTAAAAAAATTAAATACTAAGACAAACACACATTATGAAAGTTTGAGGGGAAGATCACAGTATGACAAGACCCTGTCAGGACCCATTTCCCACCTTCTCTCTCTCAATAAATAATAAATAGGGAACAGCATATGAAATAATGGTTATATCTCTGGACTCCCATGTAGTTGACCACAGTTCAAGTCCTGGACCTGGCAACTTAAAACTCATGCTGGGCATGTGTGCATGAGTGCCTAAGATCCTGAGAGGAGAATGAAGGGATTGTGGCATGGCCATCCTCCTGGGGGGAGGGGCGTGATTTGTTGCTTTCTGTCTCTCTGTCTCTGTTTCTCTGGCGAGTGCTTGTGCCCTATACCAAAAATCACTATAAAAAAATACATACATGCAAACAAACAAACAAAAACAAAACAAAACAAAAACCAAAGAGAGAGAGAGGAAGTGTTTAGAGAGAGAAATACCACTTTGATTTTGGGATGAAGATAACCAATAAAAGGAGGATGTGCAAGAGCACCATCAGCGGGACCAGCAGTTAGTGTAATGGCAATGTCGCTGGGCTCCCACGTAGTTGACCGCGGTTCAAGTCCTGGACCCGGTGGCTTATACTCACACTGGGCACGTGTGTGTGCGTGCCCAAAATCCCGAGAGGAGAATGGAGGAGAAGGGATTGTGGCGTGGCCATCCCTCCCCCCCCCCGGGGGGGGGGTGATTTCTCGCTTTTTGTCTCTCTGTCTCTGTCTGTCTGGTGA
Source organism: Tupaia tana (assembly GCA_026018925.1). Taxonomy (NCBI): domain Eukaryota; kingdom Metazoa; phylum Chordata; class Mammalia; order Scandentia; family Tupaiidae; genus Tupaia; species Tupaia tana. Next base: position 128,084,456 of record JAKSZU010000007.1, on the reverse strand, counting down.
GCACATGCGCCTTATAGCAAAAACCTCTCCCAAGAAAAAGAAGAAAAAAAAAGAGCACCATCAGCAATAATTAAATTCTTAAAAGTTACGTTATTCTCTAAACAATGCTGATCTGCTTTGCTGACATAGCAATCCAGGAGGGCATCTTGGAAGAGAAATCAGATCATCCATGGCTGGTTATTGCTCCAGTGGTACACTGCAGTGTGTGCTTGAGTAACTTGGGATTCTCACTATGTCAGATCACGAAGGGTTTCGATTTGCATCTGCAACATTGCCCCTAAGCAAGACCTATCCTGTCCTTAAAAGCCTTGAAACCTGGCATCATCTTGGCCTCCTTAGGATGAAAGTCCTTTTAGGCATCCATTTCCAAAACAGAAAGATTTCATCCATAATGAAGATTTGCTGGCAAGTAATTTCTCTTCCCAACCAGTTTATCTATAGTTTCCAAAAATTCTTCAGCTGCCTTAATATCAGTACTCACAGACTTACCACTTACTTTCACATTATGTAATGAATAATAATTCCTGAATGATTTAAACCACCCAGAACTAGCAGTAAATCCTTTTTTTTTAGTTGGGTTTATCCTTTTCTTTCAACATTGCAAACAAATGTTTTGCCTTGGCTCTGATCATCATGATGCTGAGAGGGATATGCTTCTGTATCTGGTTTTCAGTCCAGGTCATTAGAAGTTTCTCCACTTCTGATAAAGACTTTTCTCAAATTTATGTCAGTTTCTTTGCCTTTGACCAACCATTATTATTTTTTTTTCAAGTTAGTTTATTGTGTGTGTGAGAGAGGGATAGACACCCTAGTACAGTAAGGTCCTTAACCACCGTATACTCTCTAGTCTCAGCCAGTCTGGAGCACACATGTGCAGAGGGAGACCTTGGTATAAAAACTGGGACCATCCCATCTGGGTCCAGCACCACTGTGCCACTGGCTGGACCTGAAGCAGATTCTTTAACAGCTTCCATCACTTTTTGGTTCAAGAAAGTCACTAATGGGGCCAGCAGATGGCATAGCGGTTACATTGGACTCCCATATGGCTGACTGGTTTAAGTCCCAGGCCTGGTGACTTGAAAATCACACTGGGTGTGTGTGGATGTGTGCCCAAGAACCAAGAGGAGAATGGAGGAGAAGGTATTGCAATGTGGCCATCCCCCCACAGGGGGTGATTTCTCACTTTGTCTCTTATTGTTTCTGCCTTCCCCACCCTGCAGACACATATACTCTAAGGCAAAGACCTCTTAAAAAAAAAAAAGATAGGATGGTGGAACATGCCTGCTGTGTTGGCTATCACTGATTTTCACCTTTGTAGTCCTTAATCATTTGTAATTTTGTTTCCAGTTCCTCACTCAATGTGGCCTCTCACTGACAACATTAACAGTGGTTTTGAGTGTTTAGAAGCAGGGATGAACAAAAGAGTATGACATAAATCAAGCACTGGGGAAAATATGCAAGCAAGGGTGTGTATCATATGCAAGATATACAAGGTTGCTGCCATTGCAACACAGCATACTGTTTATTGTAAACCTTTTTTTTTTTTTTAATAGGAGTATACTCTAACAATTAAAGTATAGTATAGGAAAGGACTGGTGGCCCTGTGGCCTGGTGTTTAAGAGAGCTGGATCCCACATGGCCAACCATGCCATTTAAATCTTGACTTTTACAGTTTAGGAAACATGCTGGGTGCACATGTGTGTGTGCCCCAAGCCCCAAACCCAGGATTTCTCAGCTCCGTTATGAGGTTATGGGCCCTCTGTTCTGTGTGCAGTCTGTCTTAACCAAAATATCTTACATGGCGGCGCATAGCTGCACATAAACCCTGTAAATGTCCGTTTCAGTGTAGATTGTTGTCTGTGTGTTTCATACCGTGTTAGGTGTCATGAATTTGCAAAGATTAATAGGACGTTTTCTCTGCTTTCAAGTAGCTTACCGTGTCATTTCCCAAAGTGTACATGATTAGTAGGAAGGTGTTCCTCAAAAATAGATTATTGTCTTAAGTTTGAAAAATACCCGGACTAAATAGAGTTGACGTTTTCCTTATAGGATTCAAAAGTGTGTATTGTGGAATTCCAAAAAATGATTATACTTTGCAAGATTTTCCAAACTTAATTGATGCAATTGTTTTTCTTCATGAAACATCTGGACAGGGTTTGAGAGGAACGGGAGGTGAGAAGATAGTGGCAGTAACAGGTTATTAAGTGGATGATTAATATGTCATGGAACATACTTTGGGAAACATTAGACCAATATTATTGTGATATTCTTATTTAGTCCATGTTTCTGAATGCTGTTTTAGAAGTCTGGTATTTGCTACAAATGCTTTATAGGTGGGATGAGGACCTTGGATTTTTTTGTATTAGTAAATTGAAAATGAAGATTAGTAAATATGAAAAATGGTACCTGCCATTTCAAATTAAGCTTGTCTCAAAGCAGACTAATAATTTCTTCCAAAATGGATATGTACCTTCTAGTTTTTTAATTTCAATTATACTGTTTTACTCCTTTTCTAGGAACTTGGGCTTCAAAACACAGCCATTACTGACCTTTTACTTTTTTAGCTTCTCTTACCCAACCTAACTTCAGCTCTTTACCCTTAACTCTTATCCTACTGCCTAATTTTTCCTTAAAATTTGTCATTGCCCCTTCTACCACTTCCTCTGCCGATCATCTAACTTCGATTTACGTGAAGTAGGAAATTAATCTAGTTTGTGTTTATAACTGAATACCTAAAATGGGGTGGTTTATAGAAATAGAGGTTTATTTAGCCATGGTTTTGGTGGTCTGTGGTCAAGGAACTGCAATGTGGTAAGTATCCTCCTGTTGGAGGGGACTCCTTGCAGTCCTGAGGTGGTGTAGGGCATCACATGGTGAGACAGAGCAAGAGCAGAGCATGTCTTTGTGTGTCTGATTTACTCCCTCCTTCTATAGAATTTAATCCTAGGGACCGCACCCTGATGACCTTAATTCTAATCACTTCTCAAAGGCCCTCCTTAAATCCCATAGTTGGATGAAGTTTCACCCTCTTAATTGCATCACTGTGAAATTCCCTTACATGAATTTCTTTTTTTTGGCAGAAAGTAGAGGTTTATGCTATAGAGTGCCTGTGCTAGCCAGAAAGCCAGAGAGAGACAGAGAGACAGAAAGCAAGAAATCACCCTCTAGGGGGGATGGCCACGCCACAATCCCTTCTCCATTCTCTTCTTGGGATCTTGTGCACACATGAACATGCACCTGGCATGAGTTTAAGCCACCAGTCCAGGACTCGAACCATGGATGACTACATGGGAGTCCAGCGACATAGCCATTACGCCAACTGCTGGTCCCAGAGAGACACATTTAAACCATAGCAGTGATCAGTTAATATTAGCCCAGTGATTGAATCTGGGCTACTGTAATATATACTTCTAGGTTCTCCCTGCTCTTTTCAGTTTTTGTACCACTTTGTTTAGTTTACACTATGTGATTCATGTTGAAATTCTGCTATAGCTCATCAGTTGTTCTCTGTTGCCTAGGAATGTGGTGCAGATACCCTAACCTGGTTCTTGTGCATAGTACTAATCTATCATTCCAGCCTTTGATCTCATTACTTTTTGATTTATAGCGTGTGCTCTCTCCAGATGGTGTTACTGCTCACCATTTTCCATAAAGTTTTCACTTTTTCAGCTTTTTTCTTCTTGTAGTGCCCCCTTTCGTCCACATAATGAACTACCTAAATCTTACCCAGTAATAAAATTCACTTTAAGTGTTAATACCACTATGATTTACTCAGCTGAAAATGCTATTATTTTTCTCTGAACATACAGTCTGAGCTTTGGTATTCATGGGTTTCTTATCCACAGATTCAACCTACCTTGGATAGAAAACATTACCTTGTTGCTGACATGTATATAAATCATGATGTATTTTAGGCCTGTGATGGTGGGGTGTGTACTGAACATGCATAGTTTTTTTTTTTTTTTTTTTTGTCTTTTATTTCCTGAACAATATAGGATAGCAACTATTTATGTAACATTTATATTACACTAGGTATTATAAGTAATCTAGAGATGATTCAAAGCAGGAGTCTCCAACCCCTGGGCCATAGATTGGTGGATTGCAGAGCAAGAGGTGAGCGATGAGCAAGCAAGCCAACTGCATTTGTATTTATAGCCACTCCCCATTGTTCACATTATCACCTGACCTCTGTTCCCGTCAGATCATCAGCAGCATTATATTCTCATAGGAGCGTGAACTCTGTTGTGAACTGTGCATGCAAGGGATTTAGGTTGTGAACTCCTTATGAGAATCTGATGCTTGATAAGCTGAGTAGAGGTGAGGCAGTGATGCTAGCACTGGGAAGCGGCTGCATATACTGCATTATGGTGAGTTGTATGATTATTTCATTATATATTACAATGTAATAATAGAAATAAAGTGCCATAAATGTAATGTGCTTGAATCATCTAAAAACTAACCCCTTTCCTATATTCATGGAAAAATTGTCTTCCATGAAATCAGTCCTTGGTGCCAAAAGGTCGGAGACCACTGATTTAAAATACGTGGGAGGACGTATGTAGGTTTTATGGAAGCATTATGCCATTTTGTATCAGGAATTTGAGCATTCATGGATTTTGATATCCTCGGAAGATTCCTGAAACCAATTCCCCATGGATTGGGGGACCACAGAGAGACCACCACATTAGTTTTCTCTGTAAATATAACTTCACACTATCCCATTAGTGTTTTTTATAGATGTTATGAAAGATATTGATATACCTGGCTTATTTACTCCAAGCTTTTATGTTTCTGGAGGCAGTTTGGTAGTGAGGCTGATTACTGTAACCAATCGAGGTGGATTAATAAAATATTAACTTTTTTCCTTGGTAAAGTCGAAAACAAGTACAGTATTTCTAAGTGGTAGGCTCATTCTACCTTGTGACTATACTATCTTAAGCAAATGGTTTCTGTCAGTATGTGAAATTGGAAAGGAAAAGAACATAGATCACCCAGGAGAGATTTTTACTGAACCGGGCCTGAAAATGGTGTTCTGCTTTTCTTACGTTCCAGTAGCTAGAACTCAGAACCTGGGAGAGAAGAACGGACAGTTGGGACCCAGGAGAGTGGTGAGGGGAGCACTAGGATGAGAGCTGTGCACCTGGTCCCTGTGCATCTGGCTGACCTGTCTCAAAGGAGCAAGTCACCCCCTTTTCGAACAGGGTTATATGATAACCTTATGTCACAGCATTTTTTAGTGTCCTTTTGTTAGAACATAAATTTTTCTATTAAAACCTTCCACTTATTTCTTGTCTGATAGATAAGAAAAAAAGTGTAATTGTTCTTGATGATGTGTAAAGTTCAGAATGATTTGCACAGAGGTAGAATTACCAGGAAGCTAATAAGGTTGAAGGCCTCTCACTTGCATAGGACCTTTCCATAGCTGGACCTAACTCAGTTAAGGCCACTGTAACTTTCCACTTTGACTTCCTCCCTGTCACGTGTCCTATCTTTTAAAGTTGTGTTGGAGCGGACACTTAGAGGCAATTTTGTAATGAAAAGGAAAGGGTGAATGGAATTCATTTATAGGATTTGCAGTTACTTTCACCTATAGTTTAGTTATTGCTAGCAGAGCCACTGTAAGAATACCTCCCAGGAATCTTACGGCTGTCTACTCTGGCCAGCTCAGCTGGCATCATCACATGAAGGTGCAGGGCCAGAGGTTACACAGTGATAGGAACTTGTTCTGTGGCACCCATCCAACACTGGAAAAATGTGGGCAATGGAGGAGAAACCAAGATTGACTTTTGCTAGTTTGTTGAACATTCTGCTAATCTTACAGCTCATGTGTGAAAGAGAAGTGAAAGCAGTTCTCACAAATTCAATAATTTGAAGCAATTATACAGTATCACAAGTAGTCTTTAGAAAAGTTAAATTATCAGTAGTAAAATTTTTTAAAATCCTCTGTTCTAAATGTAAGGCTGATTTATTTTCTCTGATCTTTCTCTTTACAAAATTATATTACCAAAGTCGTCATCATATGAAGAGTCAGTCAAGTACATATATAGCAAGGATAGGTAGGGGGAAAAATAGTATTATAAAAGTGTGTTAGGTTGGGAACTAGCAGTTGGCGTAATGGCTATGTTGCTGGACTCCCACGTAGTCGACCGCGGTTCGCGTCCCGGACCCGGTGGCTTAAAACTCACGCCGGGTGCGTGTGTGTGCATGCCCAAGATCCCGAGAAGAGAATGGAGGAGAAGGGATTGCGGCGTGACCATCCCCCCTGGGGGGTGATTTCTCGCTTTCTGTCTCTATGTCTCTCTCTGTCTGTCTGGCGAGCGCACACACCCTATAGCAAAAACCTCTCCAAAAAAAAAAAAAAAAAAAAAAAAGTGTGTTAGGGAGTTAATACTATAAATACGATATTTAAGGTTTTCTGATGTGGTTAGTAACTTCTAAAAATTTGTAATTTGATGTAGTTTCCTTTCTCACTCTAAATAAATACTTAATTTAGGACATAATTTTGTTTTTATAATATTGTTTTTTTTCTTCCCCTCCCCTCCCTTCCCTTTTCCTCTCCTCTCCTCTCCTCTCCTCTCCTCTCCTCTCCTCTCCTCTCCTCTCCTTCTCTTCTTTCCTTTCCAGAAAATAAATGTTAGAATTGAACATGGGAATAACTTAATTCATTAGTTTGACTCAGTTATCATCTAAGTTTTGTTCAGAAACAGTTGAAAGAGTTCAGTCCAAAAAGATTAGGTTTTTTTCCTTTAGTATTCAAGTAATACTTTAAAAAAAAAAAAATCGTATTTAGGGATCAGCAGATGATGTAATAGTAACGTTGCTGGACTCCCAAGTAGTTGCCTGCGGTTTGAGTCCTGGACCTGGCAGCTTGAAACTCATGCTGGTGCATATGCATGCGTGCCCAGGATCCCAAGAGGAGACTGGAGGACAAGGGATTGTGACATGGCGATCCACTCCCCCACCCTCCCAGGAGAGGGGGGTAATTTGCTTTTTGTCTCTATGTCTCCCTCTGTCTCTCTGGCAAGTGCGCATGCCCTATAGCAAAAATCTCTCTTTAAAAAAACTTATTTATCATTATTAATATTTTTCAGTCCTCTACAGGGCACATGTGCTTACCACAGAGAAAGAGTGAGAGAGAGAGAGAGAGAGAGAGAGAGAGAGAGAGAGAGAGATATGCCAGGTCTTGGGGGGAGAAAGAGAGAAAACCTCCAGGTATAGGATTCAGACTGTAGTTGGCTTTGTGGGAGCCCAGTTTCCTAGCCATTGTGCCACCTGCTGGCTCTGCCTTTTTTTCAAACCACTAAAACTTTTTTTTTTTTTTTTTTTGAGGTACAAGAGGAAGAAACATTTGACAGAAAAATGTAAAAAAAAGAATAAAAAAGAAAAATACAACATGTTCATTATGAAATTAAATTCTGTTAAGTAGCAGATTTTTTCCCAAATTGGTTTAATTATATATGTTCATTAGGATTAATGTATACATGATGATATTACTATCATCCCAATAATTTCAAGCTAATTGTTTGTCTTGTATTTTTCATTTGTGTCCTTGATTATACTGTGATTGAATTAAAAAAAATAGTTGTATTCCTTTTCTTAAGAGGGCCCTCCCCCAGTCGCATATGCAGAAAACTCCATTAAAACCTGGATTCTCCTCAGGATTCTTCTTGTCTGCCTCTTCAACCTCGTCTCATATATTTGCCACCTTGCTCACTGCAGTTCAGCCATGTTCTCATGTCAGGCTTTTTGTGCTTACCTGGTGCACCTTCTCCTTAGCTTTTGAAGGACTTTTTATTAGTTTGGTTTCAAAACAAGTGTCTTCTAAGAGATACCTTTCTTCCTCATCTCTACCACATCACCCATTTTGTTTTTATAGCATTTACTAACATCTTTATGTTTGTTTATATTTTTATTGATTATCTCTACCTTTTAGAAGTATAAGCTCTCAGGGCTGGCAGGTGGCCTGGTGGTTGCGGCACGAAACTTCCACATGGGTGACCATGATTTGACTCCTGGATCTGGCAGCTTGCTTTCTCACTTTCCCTTTCTCTCTCTGTCTCTGGTCAAATTAAAAATAATAATAAATAAAATGAAATAAAGAAATATAACCTCTCAGTGTATTAATAGGAGACTTATATTCTCAGAGCCTAGAATAAAGCCTAGACCATATTAGGCACTCTATAGGTATTTATTGAATGAAAAATTATTAATATACTTGGGGTTATATATTTTGCAACATGTTTATTTACAAGTGTAGTTTCTGTTTTTTGTTAGTTGTGTGTGTAAGAGAGGGAGAAAGCAGGAGAAAGATGCTGGTTTTTGTCAGTTTGTATAGACTCTCATTCAATCTTCTCTGCTACAAATATTGGTTAAGCCTATTACGTATTACTTATTTTGGCTAAAAATACCTCATTGTAGAATATTGACATTATCAGAAAACTACAGAGAATTAAAAAAGGAGCATCTGAGTACTCATACCATATCTCTGTCATGTTTTACTGTCAAATCTTTCATTTTTAAATTGAGATACTCTTGGAATTTATGGATCCATCATCTTTTTCCCTATTAATCCAGTTATATACCTAATTCAGTGTTTATTATTTCTGTGCATATGTAGTTCAACATTTTTCTTATGTATAGAGGCTTATGTAAACAGAAGTAGCATGTTTTCAAACTCAATGTAAATGTACACTGCCTATCTCCTCTGCATCATTTGAAAAATATTATCCTTTAAATGTATTTTTATTGATATGTGGAATTCAAGTATCTATGTTGATACATTGAGTCCTAATTTCTTTATTTCTGTTGTCATGTGGTATTATATGAATAAAATACATGTTAGTGGTTTTTCTGTTGAAGATTTTTTAAGTAGTTGCCAGTTTTTTTTTTCTCTGTTACGAACAATGGTTCAGTGAATGTTTTGTATATACCACTTTTATATGTGAATAATTTTTTTCCAGGATTTGTTATTTTGAGTAGAAAATTTCTGGGTAGCATGGTATACTTATCTTTCACTTTTGGCAGATTTTTTACATTGCTTTACAAAATGGTTGTTACCAGTTTACTTCCATCAGCAGTTTATGAAACTGTCTTTTTCCCATTTTTTGCTGTCGCTTTGTCATCCGTAATTGTAAATCTGATGTGTGAGAAATGATATTTAGTGTTTTAAATTTGCATTTTTCTGGTTAGTAGTTCCTTTTATGTTTATTGACATTTAATTTCTCTAATAAAGGACATTTTCTATCCTTTGTCTCCCATCTCCAGCCTCTATTTTATGCTGGGTGATTTGTCGTCTTCTTATTGACACGAAGAATCCTTCATATGTTAGATATTAATCATTTGTTACTGAAATGGCAGCTATCTTCTGTCAGTATGTGGCTTTTCTTTTCAGTTGTATTTGTATGCAGGTTATACCACAGTTTTTCATTTTAATGTAGATACATTTGCCAATCTTCATAGTTTTGCTTCTGATACAATATTTAGCAACCTCCTTCCCTACATAGAGATTATTATGATAAGGTCTTTATTGCTGAATAACAAATTATCATCAAAACCTATTTGATAAGAAGAAACAATAAACATTTATTATACATACAATATAAATAATAAATATTTGCTCTGTTTTTTGTGGATCTGGATTATGACTGCGTGATTCTAGTCCTGGTTACTGGTGAAGTTGCAGTCAGGATGTTAGGCTGCAGTCACCTTGAGGTTTAACTAAATGTAGAGGGCTTGCCTTTAAGATTAGTTTACTTGCATGGTTCCTATCACTCAGGAAATTACAGAAGTTTTAGGAGTTCTGTGCCAGGATCCCAGAAGCTGGGGACAAAGACCAAAAAATATTTCTTATGATATCACAGTATCACAGACTTGATAACAAGGTCTGAGGATCATTTGAGGCCATCTTGGCATCTACCTACCAGAGTCTCTTATATTTTCTCATAAAATACTTAAAGTTATTTCACATTAAGGTCTTCAGTCTACCTGGACTGTGTGTGTGTTAAGAAGGGAATTTGATCTAATCTTCCAAAGGTGTAAGAATTGTCCCAGTTCCATATACTGAATAGTTTATCAACACTGTTCCATTTATTTGTGGGTTTGTTTCTGGACTCTCTCAGCTTTCTGCTATGGTTTGAATGTTTGCTCCACCTCACCCAAATTCATATGTTGAAACCTAATCCTCAATGTGATAATATTAAGAGATGGAGCTTTGGGGAGGTGATTATTTTCTTTTTTTTTTTTTTGGAGAGGTTGGTTTTCGCTATAGGGCACGTGCGCTCGCCAGACAGACCGAGAGAGACATAGAGACAGAAAGTGAGAAATCACCCCTCAGGGGGGATGGTCACGCCACAATCCCTTCTCCTCCATTCTCCTCTTGGGATCTTGGGCACACACGCACATGCGCCCGGCGTGAGTTTTAAGCCACCGGGTCCGGGACGCGAACCACGGTCGACTACGTGGGAGTCCAGCGACATAGCCATTACGCTAACTGCTGGTTCCGTGATTATTTCCTTCATGAAAGAGACTTCCAGTGAGCTAGTTAGCTCCTTCCATCATTTGAGAACACAGCAAAAAGGTGCAGTCTTTGAGTAATGGACTGTCACCAGACACAGAATCTGCCGGTGTCTTTATCTTGGACTTCTCAGCTCCCAGAATTGTAAGAAGTAATTTTTTCCTCGTGTTGCCACCTAGTTTATGATAGATGCCTAAACAGACTTGAGATACTCTCTTTTAGCCTATTTTTCTGTTCTATACCACTTTATAGCCAGTCTTGATTTAAGGCAAGGCTCAACCAATTTTTATTCTTCACATTCAGCTTGATTCTTTTGTCTCCAAAAGGCCAAGCACCCTCAACAGGTACTCACACTGGTCATCCTCCAATATGCCCAGCCAGCCAGGGTAATGGTCATGTACCTAATGTGTACATGTCAACCCGGTAACTGAACCTCTGCTCTTCCGTATGGATCCAATGCTGCATTTGCAGGCATGTTACCACTATGCCAGTAATCCCCCTTTTTAAATTAAAGTATTGGGTTATTGGAAAAGTTGACGTATTTTTCAATGCAAAAATGCATCATGACTTTTTCAACAACTCAGTAATTGGTAGTCACTAATGGTTCATGAAATAGAGATACATTAAAAAAAAACTTATTAAAAAAAGCTCCCATGGTCCCATCATTCAAGCATCATCACTAGTGTAGCATTAGGAATCCTTAAAGATTTGGTATTGTAAAAATGAAGTCTTCTGTATAGCAAAAGGCATCATATAATGGAGAAAATAATGGTTGATATTCTTAGATATGTAGTGTGCTTCTAGAAATCATTAAGAAAAGCTGGTTAGCCTCATAGCCTTTGGTAGAGGGAGCCAGAGCCTACATGACTAAATGAGGTTCAAATTCTAGCCATGGAGGCTTGAAAAACATGCCAGACGTGTGTGTGTGTGTGTGTGTGTGTGTGTGTGTGTGTGTGTGTGTGTATGCCTAATGGCTCAACAGGATGAAGAAAAGAGAAGTGTTTACAGCATAATCACATCCCATGGGGGTGGGGAGTATACTTGTGCACCCCCCGCCCCCATCTCTGTCTCTCTCTGGCAAGATGCTGTGCTCTCTGGCAGTGAAAAGAGACCAAAAGATAACAACCCAAGAGAAAAAAATGGGCAAAGAGTTAAGAACAGGCCTTTGATAGGGGAGGGGAATAGAAATGACTAAGAGCAAATGAATAGACTGGGAAAATGTGAAATAAATTTAAAAAATTAACTAGCCCTTTCTCACCCTTAAGCATCATATATCAAAAGAAAGAAAAAGTGGAAGTAACCTTAAAGACTCACTGAAAAAGGAATATATTCATATGTACTGTAGGATTCTAAGCAACTATTTAAAAAAAGATTGCTTCATTATTTAACATGAGTGTCTTTTTCCCACCCTTTTCTTCCTTCCATGTTTCCTCTTTTTGTCCCTTTGGAAGTTCCCTTCTATAATATATATAGTATTTTAATTATATTTATCTTTATATCAAGTAATTTGAAATTTATGCTCAAATACATAATTTTTTTCTCTGAACTATTTTTGAGTAAATTTGAGATGTGATACCCGTATTTATTCTTACATAACTAAGTGTATGTTTTCCAAAAGAAGGACATTATTTTATATAAATAAGGTACAGTTATTAGAAAATCAAGAAATTATCCAGCTATTACCAAAAATGGCTTCTCATAGTGCTCCCCCAACTAAAAATCTTGGGTCATGTGTTGAATTCAGTTGTCATATCTTTTTAGTTCCTTTTGATGAAGAGGTACAGGATGTCAATTTGTCTCACTCCTGGTAATTCCAACTTTGATTATTTGGTTATAATAGTGCCTACCAGATTTCTATTCCATTATGTAGTTATTTTTCCTTCTTTGTAATTAGTAAGAATCTTTGTGGTACTTTGAGACTGTGTAAATATGTAGTTACTCCTCAAACTGGACCAAAATTTTAGCATTATTTAGGGTTCCTGCTTGAATCAGTTATTAATGATTCATGTTAATTTTCTAATTCTGTCATTTCTTTTTTTTTTTGGAGAGATTTTTGCTATAGGGCGCGTGCGCTTGCCAGACAGACAGAGAGAGACATAGAGACAGAAAGCAAGAAATCACCCCCCAGGGGGGATGGTCACGCCGCAATCCCTTCTCCTCCATTCTCCTCTCAGGATCTTGGGCACGCACGCACAGGCGCCCGGCGTGAGTTTTAAGCCACCTGGTCCGGGACGTGAACCACGGTCGACTACGTGGGAGTCCAGTGACATAGCCATTACGCTAACTGCTGGTTCCCCTCTGTCATTTCTTTTTCATTGAGTTTTTTTTATTACAAAGAAATTTCTTTTTCTCTCAGGAGTAATATTTTATTCAATTAATCTTTTACTACAGTTATTTATTTTGAGTTGCTTAAGCGATCCTAGATTGGGCCCATGGAAACTCCTTCAAGTTGGCTCCTATTTTCTAGTGTCTCCATCAATTTTTGAGAATTTTCTAATAGAGCAAGATAGTCTTGGCTCATCATATACTTTCCTTTTCCCCGCTCTAGAATCAACTGCTTCTTAGAGAGCTCTGATTCCTTTTTATGGAGAATAGTATTTCCTTCCCTTTATTCTGTTCTTTTATTTTTAGTTACTGCATTCTTCATTACTGTGTGTTTCTTTCTTATGCTATCCTGATTCATTTACTTTTGCATAACTACTTTTCTGCTTTAGTGAAGTTTTTGTGTTTTTAGTTAATTATTTATCTTTTAGGTGACTCTGCTAAATATTTGATATTGGTAAGCAGTCATCCTTGCTTGCCCTTTAGAACTCCACAACTTTCTGTTTTTCTCAACCTCTTTGAGGTCATTTTATTTATCTTTTGTGTTCTTCTACCTTCATTAGGGTTTGAAGAGTAGAGTTCCCTCAGATTGTGCTCTTACTCTGGGGAACCAGGGCATTGTCACTGCCCAGACATTGCTTAGGAGGATTTTATATCGGTTCCATCCCTCCGAGAATAGTTTGGTAGTACATATCAAAATTAGAAATGTATCTTCCAGCTTCTGGGAGTAGAGTCTATAGGTATTCCTATGAATATTTGTAATGATGTATATGCAATGTTATTCATCCAAGTATTTTATGTCACAGCAAAAGAGTTGAAGATTAACCACGACAATCTGAAAAGTGAAAACATTTTTCTCCCTTTTTTCTACTCATACCTGCATAAGGCTAGATTTCTTTTATATAGATAAATCAAAACAATGTATCGCAACAGAATGGGAAAAGCCCAAATGTCTATTATAGGAAGTCAGTTAAGTACATTTTGATCAAGCAGTAGAATGCAAAATTAATCAGCTGAATAAAAAAATAGTATTATTATGGAATACTGATCTCCATTAAACAGAAAAAGAACAAGATACAGAACATATTATATATTACCTTTTGTGTAAAGGAGACCAAATAAAATTATGTAGTTGTATTCGCTTATGTTGTCATAAAGAATTCTAAAACAAGAAACTAATACTTTATCCCAAAAGGTAGAATATGAACTGGATAGAAGACAGACGTGTGATGAGACTTTTTACTCTAGACCTCCCACCCTTTTTTCCCCTAATTGCCAAAGGGTCTGCTTGCTTGTCTCCAGAGAGAGAGGGGAAGGCAGAGGGAGAAAGCGTACCTCAGCCGGGCCTGGCCATGCTGCAATCCCTTTCCTCTGTTTCTCTCACCCTCAGGATTGTGGGTACCCAAGCACATGCAACAAGCATGTCCTTCAAGCCTCTGGGGCCAGAACTTCAACTGTGGTCAGCTACATGGGATCCAGCTCCCAATGTGCAGAGCTTAACCACAATGCCAGCCTACTGTGTATCTTTAATATTTGATTCTTGATATATGAGTGAACTGTGTTAAATTAGATTTTTAAAAGAATTATTTATTTAACTTTATTATTATTTTAATTTTCTATAGGGCACTTGTGCTTGAGAGAGAGAGAGAGAGAGAGAGAGAGAGAGAGAGAGAGAAAGCAAGCCATCAGGTCCAGGACTCCAACTGTGGTGGCCATGTGGGAGTCCAGCACCTTAACCATGCCAAGGCTGGCTCCAAATTAAAATTTTAAAGGACTTCCAGTATAATTTAAAACTAGTTTTATCATAGCAAATATTTATACTTTATAGTTCTAACCACTGGCCTATAGTATAATGTTCCGTAACACAGTATGTACAGCAATTATCTATCTCCTCAGAATCATACTTTGCCATTTCCAGCTTCATCTTTTACATTTCAGTGACACTGAATTTTTTGTAGTTCTATCCCACAGATGGTATAATTTCATATTTGTGTGTGTTTTGCCTTTTATCTTCATGTTAATCTTTTAAGAATCATTTTGTTTATTTGCTCTGGGAAGCTGTTCTGAACCTCTGCAAGGCAAGAGTTAGGTGATTCTCTCATAGTATTTGCCTATTATTACTTTTATCACATTGCATTGTAACATTTAACTGCTTTATAGTACCTGACAAAGACACTCAGAGATGTGCTTTAATGTATTTCCTTGGATATTGTTGCCTGTAGAGTAAGTGCTATTCCTCAAGTAACTTATAGTCTTTAATGTAGACAGACATGCAACTAATGTAAGACATAGAGCAATAAGTAAGATAATAGGCAAAGATACATTTTCAAAGGAAGTCTTTGACATCAGTTTTAAAGATGGGCCCAGAGTCTGGATGGAAACATTTTACCAGGGCCTGTTTAGGAACAGCAGATAATCTGAGGTAACTTCAACATAGAGGATTCATGATTCATGGTGAATGGAGAAAAATATAGGAACAGATTGCTAGAGGTCTACCATTCCAGTATGTAAGGAATTTAAATACTACATTGTAGGCAGAGTAGAACTACTGAATGTTTCTGAACAAGGAATCAATATAATTAGATCTATGCTTCTAGGTTTTATGTTTTGTGTAGGGGCCTTTGAAAACGAAGATGAGGGGGTACATATTAAGATATTTTATATTATAAACCACAGTGTTGAATATGGGACCAATAAAAGAACAACCAGCCACATTTTCAAATTCTATGCATTTGTCTATATAGTCCATTCAACCTAGGATTATTTCTTAGCTTAACAATGAGAGTCTATTACTCTTTGAAGAGAGAGTTTATATCTTACTTTTATTGGTAACCCATGACAAATTTCTTCCAAACTTAATAGGTCCCCTGTTCTGACTACATTTTGACTGCATTGCACTTATTATTATTTTTTTAAAGAATTTTGCCAGAAGGTTTGTGTGCTCACCAAGCAGAGAGAGTGAGAAAGAGAGAAGGCTGGGGCTAGGAGATGGCATGGAGGTTAAGGTGCTAGATTGCTAAATTGCCAGCCACAGTTTGAGTTTTGGACCATTGGCTTGAAAAATCATACTGGGCTTGTGTGCATGTGTGCCCGAAATCCTGAGGAGAGGATGGAGGAGAAAGGACTTTTGCATGGCCTGTTCTAGGAGGTGATTTCTCTTTCTCTTTCCAGGAAGTGCATGCGCTCTGTGGCAGAAACTAAAACAGAAGAGAGCGCATGAGAGAGAGAGAGAGAGAGAGAGAGAGAGAGAGAGAGAGAGAGAGAGAGAAGGCATGAAAGCACCCCACATGGGGAATGGTCGTGCTATAATCCCTTTTCCTCCATCTCTCCTTCCTTTTGGGGTTTGGGGCAAGTACACACTCATGCCGGGTGTGTTTCTTGCCAGTGGTTCCGAACAGGACTCCAACCACATGGTCAGCCACGTGGGATCTAGCCATCTTAACCACCATGCTATGGGCTGGGCTATACTTATTTCTTATATAACTTTTCTTTTGTTTCTCCCTTTTAGTTGTTGCCTTAATTACCCCACAACTAATTGCTTTGTTTTGGAAGCCTTTCTATTTTTAAACTTTATTTGACCCATATTATTGTCTGAATGGTTTTCTATTTATTTCAGTAAACATTGAAATTGGCGTCAGACCTCAAGGAACTTGTTCTTTGGCAGCCCACGTGCTTGCTCGTACTATGTGATTAGATGTGTGAGTTCTTCAGGGCAACCTTACTTTTTTTTCTTGACCTTAACAAAGTCGGTGGTACATATTAGGTAAGAAACATCAGTGGAACAGTATTGGTTAAAAGTTGACTTTAAATCTTGGCTCTACCACTGTCTTCTGGATCCAGTGTAGAGAGGTTATGTAGGAATCTAAGCTATAATTTTGTCATGTATAAAATGGGTAATAGTTCCTTCATCTGTATTCGTCTGCTTAGACTGCCATAACAAAATAAAATAGACTCAGAGGCTTAAACATTCATTTTCCCACAGTTTAGGAGACTGGATGCCCAAGGTTAAGGTGTCTGCTTATGGGGTACTGGTGAGGGCTCTCTTTTTCTGGCTTCCTGCTTTGCCCTCACATTACAGAGAGAGAGATAGAGGGAATGCATTCACGTGCATGTGCTCTCTTGGATCTCTTACAAGGTTACTACTAATCCCTGTCACAAGGACTCCAGTCTCATGACTTCATCTAACCCTGATCTCCTCCCTAGGCCTCGCTTGGAAATACTGCCACTTGGGTGTTTACAGCTTCAACATGAATTTTGAGGGGGTATAAACATTCAGTCCATAGCACTACTCTTTATTGCAGCCATAGAGTTAAATAGTTTATGAAAAATATTTGGCACTGTGCTTCTAATGTACAAAGTACTATATTTAACATATTTTCACCATTATTATTATTTTGACTTGGCATACATTTTACTTATGGGTAAGTGGAGAGAAATGAGAGGTTTTGCTCTTTGTTAATGGAGAGTATGTGATAACCTTAATTTAGAAGAAAAATGTAGGAAATATAGCAGGGTTGCAGGCGTACTGTTAAGGGATGTAGAGAAATAGGTGCAGATATCAGGTTTAAAAGGATGTACCCTAACTATTGTTAAGAATGGAGGAAAGAAACTTTAATGGTTTTTATATGTATGGGACCTTTAAAATACAGTTTTTTTTTAAAACTATTATTTTATTTAACTTTATTTATTAGTATTATTTTCCAGTTTGATCAGAAAGAGACAGAGAAAGAGAGAGAGGGAAAGTGAGAAAGGAAGCCACTGGGTCCAGGACTTGAACTGCGGTCAGCCATGTGGGAGTCCAACACCTTTATCACCACACCACCTGCCAGCCCCGAAAATACAGTTCTTTATTTAAATCTTGATTTTTCTTTTCTCTGACTTCATTGATAG
The DNA here is from genome assembly GCA_026018925.1 of Tupaia tana. NCBI lineage: Eukaryota > Metazoa > Chordata > Mammalia > Scandentia > Tupaiidae > Tupaia > Tupaia tana. The sequence goes on along the minus strand of JAKSZU010000007.1, from coordinate 128,066,731 downwards.
GTTTGATTTTTCTGTGAGTCCAGGGAACCAGATATTTACTATTTAGATCTTTACCTATAAATAATACCAACTTTATGTAGCTGAATTCTTAAAAGTTCTATTTCAGACATTTTTGATCTTTAAAAAAATTATTATTATTATTATTATTATTATTATTTAATTTGAGCAGAGAAAGAGAGGGAAAATGGTAAAGCAAGCCACCAGGTCCAGGACTTGAACTGCGTCGGACATGTGGGAGGCCAGCACTTTAACCTGCATGCTATCTTCCAGCCCCAACATTTTGGATCTTAAGTATATATTTTTTCATTGGAAGAGGGCATGAGCACTTGCCCTAGAGACACAGGTTAGGAGTGGGAAGAAGTGTTCTCCAGTGGAGTATGATCACAGCACAATCCCTTCTCTATTTCTCCATTCTGTTGGGATTTAGGGCAAGCACACATACATGCTCAGAATATTATTAAGCCATTGGGGCTGGGAGTCAAAACATGGTCAGCCATGTAGGGTCCAGCTCTTTTACTTGGCTAAAGAGCTGGGCGAAGGAACAAATATATTTTAAAATCAGAGTATAATCTATTCTTTCTAGCCTTTTGATTTAGGCTTTCTTCTTTCTAAGTTAATGAACCAAGGACAGATTTTATTAGCCTTTCTGGAACTATTAAGAATCCCTGTTCTTTTATTTTTTGCAATAATTGTCTCCACATTTACTTTATAGAATCCTCTTTGGTGGAGTCCACAGGCGGAGAGGAAGCACGGGATTCATAAGATGGCGGGCGGGTGAGTGACTGAGAATCTGGAACTAGAACTTGGGGGAAAAAAGTAGTAGGGTTGTTCCTTAAAAATAGGAATAAAATGTGAAGTGCAAGTTTGCAAATTACATTGTCTTGGTGAGGTATATAAAGATAATATATTGTTTTTGAGTTTTTCTGTATGCAAATTTTATTAATAATTTATATGGCATAGCTGTCATGCCATCTGTACTATGATTATATCAAAATTCACCCAGTGACTTGGCATACATTGACAGTTTAGGGAAATACAGGGCAAATAGTATATCCCAAAACAGATCTTTGGTGATAGTGGTCAAAGATGCACTACTAAATTGTGGTTTGAGGCTTTTTCATTTTGTAACAAAAATTTCAACTCTTAACTGTAAATGCTATTTTAATTGTACTAAGCAAGCACATATGCTTCTGGAACCACAGAGTCAAACTTGAAAGAAAGAAAATATGAACAGTTATAGAGGCAGTCTCTTTAATTAATAGGAACATAAAATAATCAAGTGACAAATACTTTTATTCAGAAAATGATCTTTTCCCGAGATCAGCTTTATTGTACTATACATCATATAAACTCAAAGTTGTGATTTTTATGCAGCAAAATCAGTATTGCAGCAATGGAATAAGCAAAAAAGGACAGTAAATTGTAGTCATGAAAGGAGTGGAGTCGGTAAAAGTGGAGCCATATGAAAAAGCAAAAAAATCTAAAAGGCGTCTATCCATTTCTGATGTTGATATTTCTCAATATAAAAATAAACTTCAAAGTGTCATACTGGTTTACTGATAAATTTGTGTATTTTGTATGAATTTATGGAATGGATTGTAAATAGTATTTTAAGATAGAAAAAGTTTGTCTCTAGGATCCTTTCATGGCCTTTCCCCCCCTTGTTCCTTATGTTGTAGTTCCTCACCATCACTGTCATTGTCAAAAGGGATCCCTAGGGCCTGACAGATGGCATGGTAGTTAAGGCACTGGACACTCCCACATGGCTGACCACTTTTTGAGCCCCAGACCTGGTGGCTTGCTTGTTCACTCTCTTTCTCTCTGGTCAAATTAGAATAAATGAATCAATAAATAAAATTAAATTAATGCTTTCAAAAAACTCTATTAAATTGGCTAGTTTATTTAAAAGAGAGAGAGAGAGAGAGCACTAGTCCTTTAAGTGTTGATAAGTTATCATTACAAAGATGAGCAGAGCCAGTGTTGCAAGTGGTTAAGTGCAGTGCACTGGGAGCTGTATCCCACATGGCTTACTGTGGTTTGTATCTCGGCCTGGCAGCTTGGAAAACACGCCAGGTGTGTATGAATGCATACCCAAAATCCTGATGGGAAAGAAAAATGAAGGAAAAGGGATTGTGGCTTGACATACCCTACTGGGGCGTGTTTTCTTTCTCTTTGCGCGCTCTCTCTGGCAAGTGCACATGCCTTTTAGCAAGTATAGAGGGAAATAAAGATAAATAGACACACTAACCTACTAATAGACTATTTTACATTTAAATAGGGCTCTTAACAAACAGAATTTCCTCATGATAAAACTTTAAACATTGACATCTGTTGGGAGAATGATTTTTGGGAAGAGAGTTTTTTGAGTCTGTTCCTTAAATCACAGCTTATTGCTAGTTATGAAGAGGATTAACATTACTATAGGCCTGTTCTTTGTTGGTGTCTGGGTATGTGTGCTAGGCCCTTTAGCTATATAATATCATTTGGGTTCACAATGAGCTTGTGAGATCAACATTCTGAATCACATTTTACAAAAGATGAACAGAAAGAGATGCAGAAAGATGAAATGATCTTTCTAAAGAGGTCACAGTGGGGGTACATCTTAAAATTAAGATTTTCAGATTCCAAGGCCTTTGCCTTTACCCCTAAACCAATGTTTCATAATTTTCCTCTTTTGTTTTTCCCATACACAGTGAATATAACAATATCTTTTTAAAGAAGTTTATTTGATGTGAAGAAGAGAGAGAGACACACACACACGTGTGTGTTGCACACACATGCACCTTGGACAAGTTCTCACCGTGTTGCAATCCTTCCCCAAGCTTCCCAGTGAGCTAGGTCACAGGTGCATGCAGGTGTGCCCAGTATGCTCATATCAACCTAGGATCTGAATCTGGACCTTCTGTGTGGTTTCAGTGTCAAGTAGTTGGTGTTCTTCTGCCTGTGCCACTGTGGTTGGGCCCATGATTGTCACTTTACTTATCCTTAAGAGTTCCCTTATGTGCCCCTAGAGAACTAGACCAGGCTGTGGTGCTTGACTAGTCTTCCTTGACCTTTTTATTGTGTTCTTGGCTGAGAGTATAGAAATGCCTTATTAGCAGAGAAGACCAACAACTACAACATTCACATCTAACTATATTAAGTAAGGTTTTGTGTTTTTTTTTGCCGATTAGCTTACTCTGAAGTTTGTACTTAGAGTAAGGAAATATTGGTGAGTTATGTGTGAACTGTAATGTTTGGGAATTATCACAGCAAAAATTAACAAATTTTCTTGTTATTAACACTTTTGAACAGATGTATTCAGTATTACAAACAGTTTGAAAATATTCATCCAACAAAGAGTTATAAAATGATTACCATGTGCCAGGGATATGCTAGATTCTGCAGTGGATACAACACTGAAAACACAGTGTCTGCCCTCACTGTGTTTTCAGTGACTCATTTCTACACTAGATAGGAGACAAAAGGTGAGGAAATTGTTAGCATACAGTGTGATCATTACAGTAATGGAGGTGTGCAGAAGGAAGTTTGGGGGAAGGAAGAGTTAACTGTGTTTGGGAGGACTCGGAACAATTCAGAGAAGAGGTAGTTTAAACTGAAGCTGAAATATTTTCTTGATTACAAGAAAATTCATGGTGTTCTTATACATATTGCATACACAGAATTTGCACATACAGCACTTCTCTCACGTGTACATATAAATGCAGTATTAAGCTTGAACATTCAGCCTCTTCCCTTTTCCTTGAAATCATACATAATCATATATACTCCCCCCCCCCCCCATATCTTTCAGACAGTTTTTCTTGTAACTGCTCATTTGCTTCCATTTATTTTTCTCCTTGTGAGCTCTTAAATTTCTTGGGTTTATGAAAGCAGGCAGACCCTATTTCTGCATTCTTTAAAACCTTTAGTAACAAGCAAAAGATAACACTTGTGTTGATAAATGTGGAAGAGAACAGGACACCTGATTGCTTTACTGTTTTACTGTCATATAAATACTTTTCCACTATTTCAAACAATCTGATGACTGAAAGTGGGATTGTAAAACCATGCAACCACTTTGGAGAACAGTTTGTGTGTTTCTCAGAAATCTAAACATGGGTTGTAGGATTAGCATTTCCACACCTAGTTTGTTTTTTTTTTTTGGGTGGGGAGGAGAGGTTTTTGCTATGGGGTGAGTATGCTTGCCAGAGAGAGAGAGAGAGAGAGAGAGAGAGAGAGAGAATCACCCCCTGTGGGGAATGGCCACGCTGCAATCTCTTCTCCATTCTCCTCTTGGGATCTTGGGCACGCATGCACATGTGCCCGGCATGAGTTTAAGCCTCCAGGTCTGGGACTCAAACTGCAGTCGACTACATGGGAGTTCAGCGACATAGCCATTACGCCAACTACTGGTCCCTCCACACCTAGTTATATACTTAAGGGAATTGAAACTGTATGTTTGTATGTGAATGTTCATAGTAGCATTATTCATAATGGCCCTAACATCTCAACTGTTCAATTAATTGTTGAATAGATATGCAAAATGTGTTAAAATATCCCATAAAATGGGATATTTTTCAGTCAGATAAGGGATGAAGTATAGACACATGCTGTAACATGTAGCCTTGAAAATCTTATTCTAAATGAAAAAGACTACACACAAAAGATAACATGTATGATTTAATTTATATGAAATAACCAAAATAGGCAAACCCATAAGAAAAGAAAGTGGTTTTGCAATTGGTAATGATAGTTCAGCTGCCATGTGTCTATACTAAAAGTCACAGATTATATACTTTAAAATGGTGATTTTTACAGTATGTGAGTCATATTTCAATTTTAAAAAGCCGTAACACTTAACTAAAATGAAATATTTATGTAGATACAGAAAGGGGTTTTATGAGGTGTCCTACTGTGAAGTTGGGATAGACTTTTGAAATAAGTAGTATATAAGTAGAGAGCTAGAGAAAGAATTGGTATTACTCAGGTGAAAAACTGGCAGTAGTGGAAATGAGAAAATAGAGAAGAATGTTATCAATTGGAATTAACAGCTTCTGTCACTGTATAAGATTATCACAGATATTTTGTCTTAAATAATTATCTATTCCATGGAGAACCAAAGCAACTTGTTTATTTATGTACTTAATTTTATAGGTGTATTCATTTTCTTTGTATGAGAGAGAAAGCATCACATAAGCATCCTCAACAGTCTTCACACCAGCACCCCATCCTAGCCCCACAGTCAAGGCAAGCCCAGCACATTCAGGTAGGCCCAGATGCAAACCTGGAGCCTTCTCATGTGTTTTCCTGCACAGTTCAGCAGCATTGCTTGCACTGCTATGGCTAGGCCTATAATGATACTTATTATTGGGTTGTCAGAAAAGTCATGACGCATTTTTGCATAAAAAACATGTCATGACTTTCCCAATGACCTAACACTACTTTTGGATTACATTGAAGTAAATCTCAAGAATCATATTATTTTATACGTAAGTATAAAATAATAAGAATTTTTTTTTTAAAAAAAACACACCATTGGGTATTTTTTTTAACTTGAAAAAAAATTTAAAGCAAAAAGATGGTTAAGAATGCTATTAGTTGGCCAGCAGGTGGCCTGGTGGTAAAGGTACTGGGTAAGTGATTTCTCAGTTTCTCTCTCTCTCCAGCTAGTGCATATGCTCCGTAGCAAAAAACTTCAAAAAGAAACAAAACAAACTGTAAAAGAAAATACTACTAGTAGGGCTGGCTTTGTGGCCTAGTGGTTAAGGGAGCCAGATACCATAGCAGTTTGAATCCCAGCTCCAACGGCCTGAAAACATGCCAGGCGCATGTACATGAATGTCCCCAAATTCTGACAGTATGGAGAAATGGAGGAAATAGGATTATGGTGTGACCATACCTCACTGTGGGGTGTTTTTTCTCTTTCTGTGCTTCTCTGTCTCCCTTTGGTGAGTGTATGGGCCCTTTGGTCAATAAATAAACAAACATATAAATAAAAGGCTCTTAGTGGAAATGAAAAGTTACTGTTACGCATTGGCACATTTAAAACATTTGTTTACATATCCATTTCCTCTAATAAATATTAGATATGCATATAAAATAAAATTCATGATATACTAATATGGTTCATATATTATTAGTTTTTATGCTCATCTGTGTGATTAATTATGATTAGCAAGGACTTAGGAATGATAAAACTCTTCTCTACAGCTAGTGATTATCTCCTTTTACCACATTCAATGGTTGTTACTCTGTTGTCTTCTGAATGTGTCTGTCATTTAAGGTTATTGATTACCTGCCCTACTGAAACATGTGCCATGTGCCTCCCTTAGCTTCCCTGAATTTGACTTTCCTAATCCGTCCCTGTATGGGTGTGCTTTTACTGGCACCCTTTTCTTTTGATACTCATAAAATGTGACTGTATCCCATCTTCCTCTGTTCTTGAGCCACTTATGTTCTCTCTGCAAACTCTTTGTTTTTCTCCTGTCATGGCTATCAAACTTATCTGTGTATCAGTGAATCTCAAATGCTTGTTAAGCTAGTGAATGTAAGAGCGCTCTTTTAGTAATCTAGTTGAATATTAAAAGCTTGTACATGGATATCCCATTGTCATCAGAAATTCAGATGTTCAGAAATGAGGCCATATTGTTTTTGATTAATTCCAGTTTTATTTATTTATTTTTTTAATTTGCTACAGGACATGTGCAGTTGATGGGCGAAGGGTGGGAAAGGGTAGGGAAGAAGAGAGAGTGAGGGAGAAAGTGAGAAAGCACCCCCCTAGGGCTGATGGCCACAATACAATCCCTTTTCCTCCATTCTCACCTCAGGGTTTTGGACATACATGCACATGTGCCCAGTGTATTTTTTAAACCATTGGATTTAGGGCTCAAATGATGGAGGTGGCCATGTGGGATCTAGCTGCCACAACCTTCACATCACGTGTTGGCCCAATACCAGTTCTTCTTAAGCTTTCCTCTGTTGGTAAATTACTAGGCACCTTCTTCAAATTAGTAGGCTAGAAATATTGATAATTTCACTTTCTTCAGTCTCTTAAGTGCATGCTATTATCTTGTACTGTTAAGTATTCCTTCAAACTATGTGAGTTATTTGTATTTTTATTATCTAGGCATTTTATTCCTTTGGAGAACTTCTCCTCAATATTTTTGGTTTGGTTAAGTATTCTTCTCTGTGGTTCAATAAGCCTCACAGATTTCCATGGTCCAGATCATGTTTCATGTCTTTTCTTCATTAGAACTCAGCTCTATCACTTCTGGGTAGTTGAACATGTGGAGATTCCTGGACCATGGCTTGCCCAGGGAGGGCATTGAAGCTCCATGCTTCTTCCCACATATCTTCTTTTACACTTCTCTTCTTCTTTATCCTTTGCAATATCCTTTATAATACACCAGTAAATTTGAGAATTCTGACCTCTCCAGTGTAGAAAGGATCTCAGGAAGACATCAGTTGGAAGAGAATAATCTGACCCCAGAGTCAAGCAGATGATCCCATGGAGAAGAAAAGCTTTCAACAATGCAAGTAATGGGTGAATGAAATGCCACTTGTGGAAGAAAAGCAAGAAGAGCCTCTGATGTCCACCATAGTTGTCACATGGCCCACCAAGGATCTCTAGTCAGTGATGCATAAGTTGCCAGGGTTTAGCCTAATTCAATCGGTCTTTGTTTGTTGATAGTCAAAGTGCTATCCTTGCAATGCAAGATACAAGTCCAGCTTGTAATGCTGTGAATTCTGTTCAGAGCAAGGAACCAGGCACAATATTCCATTATTGTTGGCAACAGTGATTCATGTTTAAAGACAAAAGCTTATTCTAGAAAATATATTGATATGACAATCTAAATATAAACAGGAAAGTGAAAGAAAATGCCAACCAGTTAAGGACCCAAAACAGGAAGGTCACCGTGCCTTTTGGATATATAGACACTGCCTGAAGCTCACACGTTCTACACAAAGAACACCCAACTTTGTTGTATGTAGTGGCCACAATTACTAGTCTTCTGCATAAATACAACATGGTATCAAAAAAAAAAGGATTGATGCTGAAACTCCATAGCTCTTGAGTGAATCAAGTAGAGGAGGAAAAAGAAACCAAGGCAAACTCCCAATGCAGGTAACATTACCTGAGTGCTGATGGTATTTTAAGAATTTTTTTTTGGTGGGTCAGTTTAACATGGTCTTCATCATGCCGTCCTTGGAGTTCACCACCATGGTTTCATGTCCAGGTCGTTTCCTGTTGGCTTCAGACTCCACTTGGCTGAAGAATTCAAATGTAGAATGTAAACTGGATACCAAATTCACACAGTTCTGTTTGTCAGTCTCCTGAAGAGAAGAAGGCAGATACTGGATTGTCAGAAAAGTCATAACTTACTTTTTCTGTACAAAAATGCATAATGACTTTTCTGACAACCCAATAGCTTCAGTCCATGAACAGTGAATAAGCATTTTGAGGAATTTACTATACTAATAAATAGCACCTTAAAATTAAATGAAAAAGAATTAAAGCTATAAGTGGTTACATTATTGTTTTGTTTTTCTTTCACCAAGTAGTATAGGAGATATTGTAATAGTTGATAAACATGAATAGAATTGAACTCCTAATCTCTTTACCTATATTCCTGCAGTATTTACCTAAAGTCTTGCTTTTTTTCCCTTGCAATACATCTTATATAAAGTAATCTTAACCCCCCCCCTTTTTTTTTTGAGAGGTTTTTTGCTATAGGGCGCGTGCGCTCACCAGACAGAGAGAGAGAGACATAGAGACAGAAAGCGAGAAATCACCCCCCAGGGGGGATGGTCACGCCGCAATCCCTTCTCCTCCATTCTCCTCTCGGGATCTTGGGCACGCACGCACACGCGCCCGGCGTGAGCTTTAGGCCACCGGGTCCAGGACGTGAACCGCGGTCGACTACGTGGGAGTCCAGCGACATAGCCATTACGCTAACTGCTGGTTCCCAATCTTAACCCCTTTTAAAATATAATGGAAAGCAATAGAATTTCTGTCAAAAGACCCTATACATTTTTACATATCATAGAAATAATTGCAATATTAAATGATTATTTATTTTATTTTTTGTTTTGTTTCTCTCCAGGACTGATGTTAGGGCTGTGTCAGTTTATTTTTGTTTTCTTTAATATAAATTTATATATAGTAGGATCTTAATAAATATTTATTGAATATGAGTGGATACTTCCCTTCTCAAAAGTTGAGAACAATGTACATACAGATAATACAAATAATTTTGCAGCAGTTACAAACTGTAGATTTTGAAATTTTGGTCTATTGTTTCCAGACTGGTCTTTCTAAAACCGTACTTTTATTAATGGAAACTTCTTTTGTGCCAGGCTTACGATAGATTTTGAGAATATAAAGATGAATAATGTCATTTCTACATCTCATGGAATTTAGAAATAAAGAAAAAGAAATGTTAAGTCTCCTTGGAGAGGCCCAGGAAGACTTCCTAGAGGACATCTGATATTTCTAAAGCTCTTTTCATCTAGAAAATTATATAATTTAGAGGTGCCATTTTCTTTGGCACCTGGGTATGCCGGGGTAGTTGCAAAGAAAAGACTGATGGCTACCAGCAGGATATTTTTGGCTGTTCCAAAACTGCCCTCAGTCTGATCAAAGTTACTTTAGTCTGAGTAATAACTATGAATTTAAATATAATATCTTGTTAGTTATAGATTATTTTTAGATTACCCATTATTTTGTTAGGTAGTTAAAGACCCTGGACTCTCACAGGGCCAACAGTGGTTCAAGTCCTGGACCTGGTAGCTTCCTTTCTCTCTCTGGTTAAATTAGAAAATAATAATAATAATAACAATAATAAATAAAGTTAAAATAAAAATATATATATTTTTTAAAGACAATTCATGAGTATTCTACCTGGCTTTACTAAAGTCAGCATGAGCTTTGTTGTTGATTTGATTTTTGGTTGGTTAACAAGGGAATCAGGAGATACTAGCATTTAGCACTATTAATATACTATATAATTCACTTATATGTCATGTTTATTTTCTCTTTCATTCCCACAAGACTGTATGCTATATATGAACAGGATTTTTGTTTGATTTGTTCATTGCTCAGTAAATATTTGTGGAATGAATATTTGGAAGTCATTGCTGGCCCTGACAGAATGAATTAATTAAAATAGTGGAGATGGAAGCTGGTTTGCATAGTTAGGGGTAGCTAGACAAGTGATTAAAAAGAAGACAAATACTTTTTTTTCCCATTTGAAAAGTTTGATGATAAAGAGGATATTTATGAAAAAATTTTTTAGTCATTTTATTTCTTATACTGCTGGAAGCTTGTACAGTTTTTAAAAATTAACAGTCTCTCAGGTGGTTTCTTTTAAATACAGATTTTATTATCATTAAATTTGCTTATTACTATAAGTCATAACTTTCTAAATTTTGAGAAAGTGAAAATCTTAGATATTTTCTTTTTAACCTACATACAACTGTGAAATAATGTACCAATGTGGTTTTAGACTTTAAATTAATCTTAGTTTTAAAAATTGCTAAGCAAATATTCACCCAAAGTAAATATATGTGAAAATGAATTTACATTATTCAGAATTCTAGAATTAGACATCTGTCTAATGCATGCTGTTCTAAATGTTGCTAAATGATTAATAGTAATTAAAAGGTTAAATACAAGCTGAAGAAAGCTTTGAATTTTGAAATGTTTGCAACAGCTAGTAATCTGACTGATGCAGACGTTTTTGTCAAAGTTGAAGAAGTTAGAGCTAATTAATTTCTTGGGAGACATATGATGAAATTGTAGGTGTGATAACATATTTGAGTAACATATGGTAGTTATGGGGCACCTTTCTAATGACTGAGCAGCCAGTTAAATATAGACTTTTTTGGTTTCTTTCATTACTGTCCTTTGTTACTGTGTGTTTTTAAACTAATTTTGTTTTCTAGAGGTCAGTACTCAGGATTTAACTATTTATATTTAAAATGTTATTATGACTGTGTCATTCTCTTCTAAATTGGCATAAATCTTATTAAAATTTTTCTTAAAAATAAAGCCATTTCTTCCCAGTGTATATGTGTATTCCAGTTGTCTGGTTAATAAGTCAAATGTATAGAGAATTGTACTAAGCATGCATCATTTCATTCAAATTACCCTTGAATGAAGACTAAGAAAGTGTTCCCTTTGATAAGCAGTTCCGATGTATTTTTCTTTCATAAAGATTTGCTCTTTGCATTTTACTAATTTCCTTCTAGTACCCTTTTGTTTATAGAGTTACAATCTCAGTTTCAGAATATTGCTTGATAATGACAACAGATTAAAAAATATAATTTTTGTATCATTCTATTATTGAAATAGTATCTAACACCTTGTAAAAGAAATTTTTAAATGAGAATTTTACAAATAGAGGTAACTTGAAATAGTGACTTACAGTTTATATTTTCATATTTTAAAGATTGGATTTTTATAAAAATTTGCATGATTGTAATCTGATGTATAGGTCTAAAATTTTCTATCATTCAAAAATATCCACAGTTAAAGAAGAGTTCCGGGTAAAATATTTCTGTTGTACTTCAGAGTCAGCCACTGGAGGGTGTTCATGTTAACTTCTCTTAGTCTTGATGTTCTGCTGATTAGATTGATGAAGTGAAAAAGTAAGTGAAGCCTGTATATGATAAGTCTTATGAAATTAAATAAAAGCACAAGTAGTATTTATATCTAAGATGGAAAAACTGAAGGAACATAATTTTAAACTTTAAAGGAAAGATAATAGATAAATTCTGGAATTATTAAGCAAATAACTAACATTCCTTTGATATCTACTCTGGGACACTACATAGAACATTACAGCATTTTTCAATAAACTTACTTAAAAAACTGTGTACAGCTATGCCATTCTAATACGTATAGAAATGTCCTGACTTGATTTACTAAATGTTTTTGATATTGCTTAATTTTGTTGATTTTAAATTTGAGTATCCTATGGAAAAGGCTGGTATGGAATCTGTTTTTTGAATCAGTCTTCCTTGATTCAAAACTGCTGCACAGTTTACCCTATCAATTGACATACTTTTAGGCTCTGGTGATAAAGATAAATTTTTATATATACCTGATAGAATATTTTGCCCTGAATGGGCTCTGAATTCAATAATTAAGTAAATAATTAAGGTGAACTTTCAAGTCATTCACAGTAAAGCACTAGCTTCTCATTTATTTAATAAAATTTGAAATCTGGATTATTACATAATTATCTGTGAACTCTCAGTTTTAAAGATAGTAGGATTTTCTGAAATATAGCTTACCAGTTTGAAAAATGACTTTTGTGATTTATTCTGGGCTATAAACTTCAAATAATTTTTAATTGATAAGATTGTTACAGTGGTTAGGATCTTCAGAAACAGAAATCCTATTGAATAGACTGACTGACTTTTAAAAACTTAGGGGTTTTCAGTAAGTAGAGTAAAACTGATTCAGAAATGGACTGATTTTAATTTACTAATTACCAACAATGATAAAAGACACTATAAATTGGATGGTTTTTCAAATTAGAGTAATAAATTATATAATTCTTTGTAGCTAGTAGGGAATATTAATGACGAATAGGAAGATGATAATTTTTCATTCAGGAGGAAAATTTGATATTTGATTTAATTTCATAGTTGAGTTCTTTTTTGCTTTCATAAGTTGTTAAAATATTTGCTATTCAGATAAGTATGTCTTTATGTTACAAAGTAAGCAAATGACAGATATCAGGTCTATAAGCCAATATTAAAAAATGACTATAAAGTACTTGGCTTCAGTTCTAAAAGCTGTGGTTCTTTCTAGAAATGTTTTTGGAGCAGTAAATGATTTTGGAAGATTGGAAGATTTACATTTTAAACACAGTGTCAACAATCTTTACCTTGCCACGCATAATTTGTGTTGTCAGATGGGCCAAGGTCAATGTTTCAGCCATTAACATACTTATTTCCTGAAACTACTTAGTAAGTTTTCTTCGAAGGGACTTGAAATCGAAAAAGAAGGTTTGAGAGAAATTGTGTTAATAGTCTTAGGAAAAAAAATAGGAAAACAGTCCGCATTGTGGAGCATGGTGCACTTTGTCACATAGAAACAGTTTTTTTGGATGATTTTGTAGCCATCTGTAGAGGGTGGATCATATTGATTATACATCAGTCAAATAAAAAAGATAATTTTGACCTTATCTTTCCTTCTCTAAATACCTTGCTTCTGTAAAATGGTGTGTTAACTTAATCGAATCATTGCATGAGAGTTTCAAAAAGGGCAATTAAAAAACATTACATAGTAAATTTATTGTCTGTGATTTTATTTTAGTGTTTTCTGTTGACATGAAAAAAATTTTAAGAACAGATGATCAACAATTTAGCCTCAGAATAAATGATTATTTTTTTCCTGTAGGAATGAAAGATTAATTTTAATAAACATTATTTAAATCTATTCATTTCACATGATTTAGTCACTAAATACATTCCAAAACTTCTCAAAAACTCAGAGTTACTATGAAAATATTAAACTTATTCTTAAGAATTTGGAGGTAACTGTAGATGATTTTATTCATTTACTCATTTACTTACCAGGTATCCTGACAAAAATCTGTTATTTTGACTTTTAGAAGTTGTCCTAGCATCTTAATTTCTTTTGACATACTGGGTTTGGATTACTGTCAATAATTCAGAATATAAGAGAGATTCCAGGATAAAGGAATGAAAATTCTGTGCATTTTTGCTTTTTTAACAACTAAATGCTGTATTTATTTTTATTTTTATAATTTTTATTTTTATGAGGGATGAGAGAGAGGTAGAGAGAGAGATACTTTTGACAGTCTCACCATGTCACTGTCCTCCCACCCTCACCTCCTTGTTAGCTAGGATTACAGCCAAGCAGGATGCCTCTTGTGTCTAGATTGGTTCAGGGTCTGAACCTGGGCCTTCTGTGCAGCTCCAGCATGTGCAGCAGCACTGGGCCTTATTATTTTTCTTAAAATGCAGGGGCCAGGGACTAGCAAATGACATAATGGTTATGCCATTGACTCCCATATATTCATTCCACTGTGGTTCTGTACAGGCAGCTTAAAACTTACACTGGTAGCTGTTGCCCACATGCCCAAGATCCCCAGAGGAGACTAGAATAGAAAGGATTGCGATGTGACCATTTCCCCAGGGGAGGGGTTCATGGGGTGATTTCTCACTTTCTGTCTCTCTGTCTGACTCTTTCTCGGCAAGTGCACATGCCCTAAAGCAAATGTCTCCCTAAACAAAACAAAAAACAACATCCAGCAAAATGCAGGGACCAGCAGATGGCGTGGTAGTTAAGGTGCTGGATCCCACATGGCTGACTCCATGGTTCCAGTTTGAGACTGAGCAACTTGAAGAACACGTTAGGCACGTGTGCGTGTGTACTCATGATGATACTGCTGTGTGGCCATCCCCCCTAGGGGGTGAATTTTCAATTTCTGTCTCTTTCTTTCTCTCTCTGGTGAGTGTATGTGCCCTATGGGAAAAAATTAAGGAAAAGAAAATCATATGCATTCCTGGGCCACTAGGTGGCATGGAGATTAAGGCAGTGGATCCCACATTAGAATCCTGGACCCAGCAGCTGGAAAATCATGCTGGACGTATGTGCATATGTGCCCAAAAGTGACTGGAGGAGACAGGATTGTAACATGGCCACCTCCCCACTGATTTCTCTCTTTCTCTCTCTCTAGTGAGTGCACATGACCTGTAGCAAAAGAAAGAAAAAATTGTTTGTATTACTTAAAGTACACTTGTTATTTTCTTTAAGAATTTTTAATGTGTTTAGGTTAACTGGTATCTCTTCCCAACTAACATTTAGTCCCTACTATACATGTCATCTTCAAAATGTTAATGAAACATACATATTATGAAAATCTATGCATAGATTTTAGATTTTTATTGTATCAAAATAAAATTGTACTTTAATTCCATTTTCCCATGAACTTTTTGAAGTCCCTGTGTATATCAAGCATAATGGTTTTACATATGGTTGTTACTTAAGGTGTTTAAATGGTTAAGGGTAAGGCCCTGTGTCCCATATAAGTGGAATTACACAGTTTTTGTCCCTTTTTTTTTGACTGGCCTGTTTCATTTAGCTTGAACAATGTCTTCAAAGTTTGCCCATGTCATAGTATGTGTCAGATTTTTTTTAGAAGGAAATTTCTTCTCAGTGTTCCCTTGTATATACCACATTTTGTTTATCCATTCATCCATTGATGTCTTTTAGTATTTGTGTGAACATGTATTTGTTTTTCCTGTATTCTTGAAGGATATTTTAACTGAATAGGCAGTGCTAGATCAGGGTTTACTTTCTATTAATCTTCTCTTTGAGCTCCCATTATAACCAATGAGCTGTTAGCTGTTAATGTAACTTGTGCTTTGGAATCTTTTGGATACTCTTATTGTTTTTTTATCTAGGTGTGAGTGTGTCTATATCTATCCCGAATGTACCTATTAATACCTTTCATTGGCTCAGTAAATTCTTAGCCATTGACTTTTCCACTAATTCCTCTGACTTATGTTCTCTCCTTTTTTTAGGATGCCGATTAAAAACGTGTATAACTTTTGTATGTATACACTGTTTTCCTTTTTTATTTTTTCCAGTTTTTGCCACAGGGTGTATATGTTTGGGTGTGGGTGAGAAATGCACATGTGAGAAATCACCCTCCTGGGGGATGGCCATGCCACAATCCCTTGTTCTCCATTCTTCTTCCAGGACCTTGGGCGCACACACACACACACGTGCCTGGTGTAATTTTTAAGCTACCAGATCCAGGACTCGAACCACCTCAATCATCCATATGGGATCCAGCTGCCCCAACCTCCACACCACCTGTTGGCCCCTTTTGTCTTTTGTAATCCTTCTTTCTATATTAACAACAACTGTTTGTCAGTTCTCTATTTCTCTTTATCTTAGTGTGTAATATGATATTAAATTTGTTTATTGAGTTATTTTTGGACATTGTATTTTTCAGTTCTCAAATTTCTATTTCTTTTTCAGAGAAATGCCACTTACATGATTCTATATTTCACTGTTGAAAATTTTTTTATCTTCTTAAACATAGAGTAAATATAGTTGTTTTATTTGCAGTTTTTGTCTGCTACTTTTCAGGATCTCAAATCCCTGCAGGTCTGTTTCAGTAATTTGTTGTTTCTCTTAATTCTTGCTTCTGGTGTCTTAATTCATCAGATGCTGATTGTAAATACTGTTGATTCTTCTTAGTCACAGTAGCTCTGAATAAGTAGTTGCTACTCCTAAATCATTGCTTCTAGGGGAAATACAGTTTCAGGTTCCTGCTAGCCTCTGGTCACAGTTTTCATCAACTGATCCCTACGTAACCTATTTTATTGTGTATTTCTCTATAAAGACTTATTCTTTAATTACCATTACTGATTATTAACATTGAACTCATAGCCAGCAGCCCTGTAACTCCTGCATGAAATTTATTTAAATGCACGTATCTTCTCTGTAACCTTCTTGTGCTGAGGAATGCTAGACTGGACTTGTGTTTTGCATTGCGCTTGGGAGTCATTTTAAATAGTGAAACCACCAAAAGAAAGCACAAAAATGCAAAAGAAAAAAAGCACATGAAATAACTGTGAAAAGGACATTGTTTATAGCAGGAGAACTGAAGCAAAAAGGTCTAGTGAAGCCTTGTTCAACATTATCTGGGAAGATGGGCATATAGTGATTCCATTGTTTTACCGCTCTGCACATTAGTACAGATGATCTGGAATATTGATTTTTGGGTCACAAATAATTTTTAGTGAGTAGGCAAACTTACTGGATGTAATATTTGGGAATATGAAGTCTAGATTAAAGTTACCTTTCCCCTGGGACCAGTAGTTTAGCGTAATGGCTATGTCGCTGGACTCCCATATAGTCGACCGCAGTTCGCATCCTGGACCCGGTGGCTTAAAACTCACGCTGGGTGCGTGTGCGTGCATGCCCAAGATCCTGAGAGGAGAATGGAGGAGAAGGGATTGTGGCGTGGCCATCCCCCCTGGGGGGTGATTTCTCGCTTTCTATCTCTCTGTCTCTGTCTCTCTGGCGAGCGCACAGGCCCTATAGCAAAAATCTCTCCTAAAAAATAAAAAGTTACCTTTTCCCTGAGGGGATTTTATTTTGTATCTCTAGATGTCTTGGAAGTATTAGCAATCCAGGAGCACCCTAATCCAAATTTAAGGCCTTAGGTTTTCTGGACCACAAGATGGCATGAATCTAGACAATAGATCTGTGCAAGATCTGGTTTATTTTTTGTTTTCACGTAACCATTAGAGAATAGCCATTTTGATTCCAGCTTAACATGGGAGTTGATCTGTCAAAGGCCTCATTTTGTCTAATGTTTTTAAATTATTCTTAATGGATTATCCATCTAAATTTCTTAATTTGACATTTACCAAAGTATATCTTCTCTTTCTTTTTTCCATAATTTTTTTTTTTTTGAGAGGTTTTCGCTATAGGGTTCGTGCGCTCGCCAGACAGACAGAGAGAGACATAGAGACAGAAAGCGAGAAATCATCCCCGGGGGGATGGCCACGCAGCAATCCCTTCTCCTCCATTCTCCTCTTAGGATCTTGGGCATGCAGGCACATGCGCCTGGCGTGAGTTTTAAGCCACCGGGTCCGGGACGCGAACCGCGGTCGACTACGTGGTAGTCCAGCAACATAGCCATTATGCTAACTGCTGGTTCCCTTTTTATCCATAATTTTTTAAGAGAGATTTTTGATAAGGACGTGTACACTCACCAGAAAGAGACAGAGAGACAGAAAACAAGAAATCACCCCCCCAGGAGGGAATGGCCATGCCACAATCCCTTCTCCCTTCTTCTCTTGAGATTTTGGGTACAGATGCACACACACCTGATGTGAGTTTTAAGCTGCCGAGTCCAGGACTTGTACTGAGGTCAACTACTTAGGAGTCCAGCAACATAAACATTATGCCATCTGCTGGTCCCCCTTCTTCTTAATTTTAATATATTCTTCTCATAATTTTAATATTACTATCTTTTTTTTTCAGACATTTTCTATAACTGGTATAGATTGAATAACTATCCACTTTTAAATACATTTCTTAGATTTATAATAAGATGTGGCCTTCAGATTAGTAATACTAGAAATAAATTCTTGCATTCTTTCCATTTTTTTAAATATAAAACATGAACATTGAAATAATACCTTGAATTTTTAAATTTTTTCTTTTTAATTTACAAAGTAAACCCTTACCCATTATTTTAGAAAAGGTGTAGCATAAAACATGATTTCTTAATTTAGCTTTTGTTTAAGTTTCTATTGTATTTTATAATATAGGTCTGGCCATGATGGAGAAGTTAAATTTAATTGATGTTACCCTCTTTTCTTACCGTATCTGTCCTTGTTACCCTTAATTCTATCTTCTCAGCAGCAGCCTCCGTGATCCTATTAAAACTTAAGTCCAGTGATGTGGCTCCGCTGTTCAGAAACCTCCTGTGGCTTCCCATCTTACTCAGAATAGAAGCCAAAATCCTTTCCAGGATCTGCGAGCTCTGGCTGATCTGGCTCCTCATTACCTTTCTGACCCGATTTCCTCCTAGTCCCTCCCTGTTCTTCAGGCTCTAACCATTCCAGCTTTTTTGTGTTCCTGGAACACATCAGGCATTTTTTCATCTCAAAGCCTGGCTGTTCTCTGTGTCATGAAAGCTCTTCTCCTGAGTATCTAGATCAAACTTCCTCAGATCGTTTTAATTTTTCTTAAAAGTTACTTTTTCAGTGAGGCTTTCCTTGATTATCTTATCTAAACTTTAGTTCTCTTCCAGAGTTTTGTATTCTCTTCTTTCCTGTTCCTCTTTAGCATTTATCATACTGTACACTATATGTACTTCTTTCCCATCAGAATATAAACTCCACAAAGGCAGTGTTTTTGTTTTTTGTCTACTTTTTCCTGTGATCTCAGTGTTTGTTAAATGGTAGAGCAGTTAATATTTGTTGAATGAGTAATAAATAAATGAATGAAATTTATTATGAGTACTAATTTATTAAGAGCTGTAGTTAACTACATTAATTTACATTGAAATCCAAGTAGAAAATACAAGTGTAAGAACCTTCACATTTTATTTTTATTTACATTTTCAAATACTTTCCAACTTACAAGCCACTGGGTCCAGGACTCAAACCACAACTGACAACATGTGAGTCCAGCTCCTTGACCACTATGCCATCTGCTGGTTCCTCCAGTGATATCTTTCATTGCAGAATTCTAATCCATGAACTTGCATTTGATTTTAAGGGCTCTTTAATCTCTTTTTGTCTATAATGCCTCCACAGTATTTACTTTCATGTTCTTGGTGATTTTGAAGATCATATGCCAGTTACTTGGAACAGTGTCCTGCAATTTGGGTTTCTCTATGTTACTTTATGATTGAATGTAGGCTATTCATTTGGGCAGCAATATCACAGAAGTTAGTGCTGTTCTTACTATGTCCTGTGAGTTGATAGTCAGTTTTGGCTTATCTCACTACTACGGTTAACTTTGATCACTTGATGAAGGTGGTGACTGCTAGGTACCTCTACTCTACTGCAGAGGTAGTCTTTTCCTTTTTGTTTTTATTTTCTAAGGAGATAGAGATTCTGCCTTAAGGAATCTCCCCATTCATCGATTGATTATATCAACATGGATCATGGATTCTTGCTTTATTCATCAAGTTAATAGTATTTTATTTTTATGTATTTTGATGTGTAAATTGTCTCATATTTGGCCTCTTCAGACTGCTGTGTGTTGTTAACATGTCTCTATCATTCTTTGAGCACTTTCTTACTCTCTGGCATAATAAGGTCATCTTGCAGTATTTCTTTCCCAGCCCTGGAATAATTCGTTTTTAGGGACTCCTGATTCTTTTTATATAGCCAATACTTATTATGGAACCCAGAAACTGGGTACCAGTTGTGTTTATTGTATAGGGTATCAGTACTCTCAAGTCCCTTCATTAAAAACAGAATTAGAAAATACAAATAAGTATGTACACATTTACACTTAAATATGATTTTCTGCTTCTACAATATACATTGAAAACTGAGTTTGCATCAATTTCTCAAGTCCTTTCTATCACAAAAAGGTTTTTCCTAGCTTCACCTTTTTTTTTTTTTTCTTTTTATTGGGGGGGAGAGATTTTTGCTGTAGTTTTTTCTGTGTGCTTCCAGAAGGACAGAGAGACAGAAAGCGAGAAATCAACCCCCAGGGGGGATGGCCACACCGCAATCCCTTCTCCATTCTGCTCTTGGGATCTTGGGCACACACGCACATGCGCCCGGCCTGAGTTTTAAGCCACCAGGTCCAGGACTAGAACCGTGGTCGGCTACATGGGAGTCCAGCGACATAGCCATTACTCTAACTGCTGGTCCAAGCCTCACCCTTTTTAAATTGTAATTTTTAGTGAGAAACTGGGGTCTAGTCATCTACTGTGTACAAGAGGTCTTTAGAAAGTTAATGGAAAATGTGTATTATAAAAAAAATATGGTTGGAGTTAAAAAATTTTTGCACCAAAATAAATCTATATTTTAATTCCATTTTTCTATGAACTTTTGGAATGTCCTTTCTATTGTTAATGTGATCAATCTCCCATAAAGAACCAGTCTTGGGGACCAGCAGTTAACATAATGGCTATGTCACTGGACTCCCACGTAGTCGACCGCAGTTCGCGTCCCGGACCCGGTGGCTTAAAACTCACGCCGGGCGCGTGTGCGTGCGTGCCCAAGATCCTGAGAGGAGAATGGAGGAGAAGGGATTACTGCATGGCCATCCCCCCTGGGGGGTGATTTTTCGCTTTCTGTCTCTCTGTCTCTCTCTGTCTGTCTGGCGAGCGCATGCGCCCTATAGCGAAAACCTCTCCACAAAAAAAAAAAAAAAAAAAAAAAAAAACAGTCTTTTAGTTATACTGGCTACCATTCCTTTTGGCCACTACCTTGATTGACTCATTCTCCTTGCTCCCTCCTGTGGTACCAGCAGATTCCTGACTCCCTTGGCCTCGTCTAATGACTTAAGAAAGAAAATGAACATCTTTATATTTTGTTTGTTTGTTTGTTTTTCAGGTTTTTGCCACAGATGTGTGCACTTGCTGGATCAACACAGAGAGAGAGAGACAGTGAGAGTGAAAGTGAGAAATCACCTCCTTGGAGGGGGATGACCATGCCACAATCCCTTCTCTTCCATTTTCCTCTTGGGATTTTGGGCATACATGCACATGTGCTCTGTGTGAATTTCAGTCTGCCAGGTTTGGGACTTGAACCTTGGTTGGCCATGTGAGAGTCCAGTAATTTAACCACCATGCCACCTGCTGGCCCCCCCACTTTCATATTTTAAAGTATACTTTGGAATTCCATAGCCATATGCTATGAGAGTTTAGGTGAAATTACCTTCTATTTTTTTTTTTTTTCCTTTTTTTGGAGAGGTTTTTGCTATAGGGCACATGTACTTGCCAGAAAGACAGAGAGAGACAGACACACAGAAAGTGAGAGAAATCACCCACGGGGGGGGGATGGCTACGCCGCAATCCCTTCTCCTCCATTCTCCTCTCGGGATCTTGGCCACACACGCACACGTGCCCGGCTTGAGTTTAAGCCATCAGATTTGGGACTCGAACCACGGTTGACTGCATGGGTGTCCAGGTAGATAGCCATTATGCTAACTGCTGGTCCTAAAATTGCCTTCTTCTAAGGTGTTGTTTCAGTGTTTTAATACCTGTTCATCTTTGATGATGTGTATAAATCTTAAGAGTTTCATTCTGGATTTTATGAACAGTATTCACAGTGTTCTGAACTTTTGTGATGTCTGACTTGAAGCAAAGCTTATTAAAATAAAATGATGCTAAGTAAAAAAGATAGTTTGGAGAATCCTTAAATTTTCTTTGTAATTTAGTTTATAAGCCTACTTTAATAATGTTTTAGTCCAGGACCAGCAGGTGGCGTGGTGGTTAAGGTGCTGGACACTCCCACATGGCTCAACATGATTCAAGTCCTGGACCTGGTGGCTTGCTTTCTCACTTCCCTGCCTCTCTCTCTGCGCCTCTCTCTGGTCAAATTAAAATAAATGAATGAACAAATAAATAAAACAGTATTTAAAAAATAATGTTTTAGTCCACTTTTCTGTCACTAATAGCTAAATACACTGGGTAATTGATAAAGAGCACAAGTGTATTAAACTCACAGTTTTGGAGGTCTGAAGTCAAGGGGCCACATCTGATGAGTATCTTCTTATTGGAATTCTGCAGAGTCGAGTCCCAAGGTGGCACAGAGAATCACTTGGCAAGCACTTGAATCTCATGGCTGTGTCTCTGCTATCGTCTCTCTCCTATAAGGCCACCAAGATAAAATTGTGGGGTTCCCACCCTGATGGCCTTATCATTCTTAATGACTTCTTGGCACTGCCTTTCAACGCCATAGTCAGATTGGATTTCCATCCTTTTAATACCTTCATGACACGACCAAATTTCAACATATGAATTTTGGTGGGACACTTTTAAAACCATAGCACATGGAGAACCTGATAAAGGTAAAGCTCTCTTAGCTAATAGTTTTGCTGTCTTACCAGCTAATTTATCGATATACTAACTGGAGCATTCCAAAGATGCACTTACACTTTTAATTTTCACTCTTTCTGATGGGTATGTAAATGTGACAAAGGCAGATTAGGAACAAGAAGGAGCAGAATTAATATAGGATCTTGAATGATGTATTTATTCATTAATTTAGAAAATATTTATTGACTTTCATGTATGTCACGTTATTTTGCTGGGAAGATTGTCAGTCAAAACAGGGTTCTGGCCTTTTGGAATAAAGTTTTTTAATCTCAGCACTTTTTTCTTTTTTTGGAGAGGTTTTTGCTATAGGGCGCGTGCGCTCGCCAGACAGACAGAGACAGAGAGACAGAAAGCGAGAAATCACCCCCCAGGGGGGATGGCCACGCCGCAATCCCTTCTCCTCTATTCTCCTCCTAGGATCTTGGGCACGCACGCACACGCGCCCGGCGTGAGTTTAAGCCACCGCGTCCGGGACTCGAACCGCGGTCGACTACGTGGGAGTCCAGCAACATAGCCATTATGCTAACTGCTGGTCCCATCTCAGCACTTTTGAATCAGGTAATTCTTAATTTGTTATAGAAGGCCATCCTATGCATTGTAAGATGTTTAGCAGTGTCCCTGGTTTCTACCGACTGGATGAAGTTGACCCCTCTTACCCCTATCATCAGCCCCTGCTGTTGTAATAACTAAAATTGTCTCTTGATTGCTAAATGTCCACTGAGGACAGGGAGCAAAATTACTACTCCTGGTTGAGCACTCGTGCTCATGGTAAAATCAATTGCCAATACAGACCTTCAACAGCTATATATATATATATATATACACACACTAAAATCAGCAACTGTAATAAATGCTAGTTGTGAGAAGTATAGAGAACCCTGAGACTATAGCCTAGCAGCTGATGATTCCATAGTGAATTTGGAACTCAGTCAAAGTGATGAGAGTTTTTATTGAGTATATGTAATAGGCACATGATATGAAAGGAAACTTAAGATGTGGGTATTTACTTTATAGACAGGCTGCTTGGGGAAGTTAAGGCAGATTAAGATGTTAGGACACTATGGAAAAAGAATAAAGGTCTTAAAACAGGTAGAAATAACAAAAGGGTGCATCAGGCAAGCATGTAGTAAGAAGGAGGTAGGAATTATACTAAAGGTATATTTGCCCATTTCTCATATCTGCTTATGACCAATACTATGTCTAGGAAGAAGGATGAAAACTTAATTCCCCGCCCCCATCCCATAGGCCTCAATTTGGGGCTACTTTAGCTGGTACTGACAAGTACTGTTAACTGAATTAAATAGACCTTTGTGACTAAAACCTCAAATTTAGCAGCTATTTATTTCATTATTCTCTGGAACAAAGCATTCAGAATACCCAAAAGCTGCTAGTGAACTTAATAGTGCTGATCACTTATAAGCCCATGGACTACCTATAGTTTTATTTTTTAATAATTATTTATTAATTATTTTTTTGTTGTTGTTTTTAAATTTGGCCAGAGAGAGACAGAAACAGAGAGAAGGGGAGGGAAAGTGAGAAGGCAAGCCATCAGGTCTGGGACTCAAACCGTGGTCGACCATGTGGGAATGTCTGGCACCTTAACCACCACGCCACCTGCTGGTTCCTCCTATAAAGTATTTTTATTATTTAAAAATGTTAAATATATTTGAGTTTGAAAAAATAAAAAGTTGAAAATGCCAAAACTAAGGCTTTTGTGTAATTGAAATGAAGTTGTTGTAGAAAATTATATTTGGAAAGTGATAATCCTTAATATGGAGTAATTGTTTTATCTATTTTAGGAAAAAATTAATTTAACAAACCTATTATTATGTGAAATTTAGGTAATGAACATGGGCAGTACATAATTTCCGTAACATTTATAGCATCAACCACCAAAAAAAAGGCTGAATTAGTGTCATTAAATAGAAAGAATGATCACTTCAGAATCAAAGCTGTTCAGGAAGCACTGCCCGTAGCTATTATAATTAATTAAATATTTCAGGACTATTTAAAATTGCTGTGCCATATCACTTTAATAGACATACATTTCAGATGCATATGTACTTGATTTTGGAGTGTCATATTTTCCGTATTTGTCATTATTGAAATTCTGTCCTAGTTAAAAATGTTTCACCGAGTGATTTTTGATGTTATGTTAAATAATAAAACAGAGGTCTCCCAACCAGTGTGGTTTCAGACCCTGCATACAGGATGAAGCAGCTCAGCACTGGCTACAGTTGGCTAACCAGATTTCTGTAGTTTTCCCCACTTTTTCTTGAAATTAGTTGTTTTGGTTGGGTGGAATATCAATGTGAATAGCAGGTCGGCTAGTCAAAGTGCTCTTAAGGGAGCCAGCAGGTTGCGTGGTGGTTAAGGTGCTGCACTCCCACGTGGCCAACCGCAGTTGAGTTTCAGATCCGGTGTCTTGGTTTCTCACTTTCCCTCTCCCTCTCTGATGAATGAAAAAAATAATAATCATAAATGAAATTAAATAATTCTTTTAAAAAACAACAGCAAAGTGGTCTTAGGTTGTTGGTTCCAGGGCTGAAGTTCCTGGTGGACAACCAATCTTCTAAAACCCCCTTGATACCAAAGAACTTGATCTTTAATGGCCACATCCTGTTTTTCTATTCTCCTCCATTACTGCCCCGGTTCCCCTGTGGACTGGGTCCTCTTTCAGCTCTCCCATGCATGTCTCAGGCCCATTCCTGTAGACAAAGGTCCATTCAGCAATAAATATTTTTGTCTGCTCCATTTTGCATTGCAGAATCTCTGTAATGTACCTCTGAGATCTGAGTGCTTCTCTCCCAACAGTGGGCTAGATTTGCCAGGGCCACGTGGCAGAGTATCCTGACCCTCTCTTCATTAGACTGAGGAGAAAAAACAAAGCCAAATAATTTATCATTTAAAAAGAGAAGTATATTATTCTCCTTTTTAAAAAAGAAATGAGATACATAAAATTTTGATGAAATTATACTTGTTACAAAATTACCCATTTAAGCTTTCCTGTTAATACTTAAAATCTAAGCATTTGGCAAGGATGTCACCTTCATTTGTCATTGCCTTGCATATACTTTAACAGTCTGTCATAGGTGGTCTCCAAATGGATTTTTGCACACACTTAAGATTTATCTTGTAGCAAATGTCTTTATACTATAAAAGTTGTATACAAAAGTTCTTCAGAAAGTTCATGGAACATGCATGTTATGAAAAAAACTATGTATGTATTTTAAACCTTTTTGAACCAAAATAAACCTGTACTTTCATGCCATTTTCCGTGAACTTTCTGAGATTCCCCTCAGTGTTTAAATGTACTGTAGCTTATGATTCTGTGCTTACAATTTTCTAGAAGTCCTTCTTTCCTTTTGTAGTCTTTTTTTGGGGATGATATTTAAAAAATGTTTAACTAGTTTGGTATAAATTAGAGTTGTAACAAATTGTAGAACAATTTCCTCAAGAAAACTGGCCCAGGTGTCTCAGAATTTGAAAAGTAATAGTTTTTCCTAAGTATTATCTTGCTTCCTATATATATTTATAGCCTAGTATCAGTACCAATAGCTAAAACAAAGGAAGTCAGGTTCTTTTTTTAAAGACGTGATTTTACCATTTCTTTTTAATGACTTGACCAGTTATTGAAGTATTAGACTGTCTTAATGAGTAATTATTCACTAAGAACCTATTGTATAAGGAGTAGTCTGTCCAGATTAAAAGTATTTTGAAGAAATACCTGGGATTGGAAAAGAAAGACATTGAGTTTGGATTGAGTTTGGTGTTCTTGTAAAATATTGTGTGCGTGTGCGTGCATGTGTGCGTGCATGTGTGTGTGTGTGTGTGAGAGAGAGAGAGAGAGAGAGAGCGAGCGAGCTCAAAAGACTGAGACAGACCAATAGTAATTGCAAATAAACATGGTATAGTATTAAAAAGATGCTAAGAAACATCTAAAGATGACATAAAGTACAATAACACAATATAAAATGTGGTTCATTAGAGAAAGTGAATTTTTGACTCAGGTCAAGTTTAAACGAAGTAGGTTTAAGCACTGTTTGGAAGGAAGGCAGGGTCAGTTACCAGAATGTAAATTTGTGTTAAATTCATGGCCTCGTTATTTCTACTTACTAACTGAGCCACTTTCTTCATAGAAACAAGACTTTTGCCTCTTTATTTTACTGAAGTATCTATAAGGCAATGTTGCATTGAGGCTGCATGAGAAGGAATAGTCAGAGAAAGAATTATGAAAGAGGTAGAAAGAGAATAAAAAGATCTCTGTAGCATAGAAGCCAAGTGAGAGCAGTTGTCACAGCATCATCCAAGAGAATAAGGCCTGTAAAGAGGCCATTGATGGAATCATTGGTGACTTTCTATAGATCAGTGATAGAGTAGTGAGGATAAAATGTAAATTGCCGGGAGCTGGTTAGAGAACTGATAATGAAGAAACTGAGAAAATTATTATAGATTTCTTTCTTTCTTTCTTTTTTTGATAAAGGAAGGAATACATTGAAGCAGGTCAGAGAAATGTATTTTGGATGGTGTGTGTTGAGCAGTTCATAGGTTATAGGGAAGGAGTCAAAATGCAAGGGAAATTCTGAGGATTCAAGATAATAATCATTTGACATAACCAACTCTTAGAGATGACTGTAAAAATGGGACACAAGAAGAGAGTTTAGCCCTTGGGAAGGAGGATTATATGATATCTTGCTTCAACAGAGGGAGAAGTGGCATTTCATATAGATCGTTTGAAATAGAGTTGAAAAGTTGAGGTTATTTACATTTAGTGGTTTCCATGTTTCGTAGGAGATATTATAAAATGAGAGACATGTGGTTTGGGAGACACATTTGAATAGTATAAAGAAAATGTGGCACGATTACTTTGGAAAATAATCATGTGATCAAAATCAATGAGAGAATAAATGAAATAGTTTCTTGAGGTTGTATGAATCAATTGGCTTATGGATTCATTTGGCTTAATTTCATGATATAAAATAGAAATACTCAGGAGGGTTAGACTAAAAATTTATTATATAATATAGCTGGAGTGGAGATTGATAAAAAACATATAATGAAAGAAAAAGTAGGTGAGAAAAAATATAGGCTGATCATGAATTCCATAGAGAATGAGACAAGGGAACTTAGGGACACAAAAAATAGAGAATGAAGGACTAGATGTGGTAAGGAAATTGAAAAGGAAGGCAGTGTAAATGAGGAAATAAAAATACTAGCTTAAAATATTAAAAGTAGGGTGTTCATGGAACAATATTTGGGTAGTCACCTTGTGCTAGGTACTGTTTATATTTATAAGATGAAGTACCAAGTATATATTGTTCAACGGAGTTGCCACTAGATGTCACTCTGACTCATATGGTAAAGCAAGTTGTGACAGTTGAAGGTACAGGACTTTGGAAATCAGTAACCTGTAAGAACTTATACACGAGATCAATTCTTTATTATGTAGGTATCTTCTTTGCACAACTCCTTTTGAGAGACTACTTCCTCTGGAACAAAAACAAACCCTCAAATTTGAAAAGTTCTTGTTATTAATACTGTCTTTGCATTGTTGATTTATTTTTAGTATGTTAATTGCACTAAATAGTAGTAGTCCTTCAGTGAACTTTTAACACTTAAATTTTCTGAAATTTTATATCAGCAGTTTTGAAGTTATTTTCTTTTCCTAACATTGTTTTATTTTTTTTGTCTCCTAAGTTGTTTCCTATCTTATAGGGAGTAAGGAATTTTTGTATGACCTAATGCAGCTGTTTATTTCTGAGTGGTCAAGATTGAGCACTTCTATACCCAAAGCTATGAGTGTAAATATTTACTCGATGTGACTTTTCTGTCTTCAGCTAGATGTAAAAAGGCAATCCCTAGGTAGCTCCTTTTTATTCTCCACTATTGTTTTCTATCTCAGTCTGTATAGTATTGCTTTTTTTATTTCATGTTCAAATAAAGTGGTCATGTTTCGAAAGTTTGTCAGACTTCACAACTACCTATAACTTTTTCCATCCTAGTTCTTCCTAAACCAATGAGCAATTTTGGACAGTTGTGGAATATAATTACTAAACAAATATGCAAAAAGCAGACCAACAAACTCTGTTGATTCTTTGAGAAACATATGTCAATGATGCCTAGGTACTCTTATCTATTTTGTAAGATATATTTATGTCCTTATATTTTCATTTATGTCTATTTTTTCTTCATTTACCGAAAAAGGTATGTGAGATTATATAGCATTGGTAGAAATGGTGCGTCTCCACATAAAACAATTTGCAGATCATTAAGCTAGAAAAAGCATAGTGTTACAGTTTTTTCATGTATTATGCCTACCTGTGTGTCCCAGTGCTTTATACAAACCTCTTTTCATTACCAACTTTTACTGTAGTTTGTAATCCAGTCTGATCTTTAAATATTTTTAGCTATGTTTTGCAAAAAAAAAAAAAAATATATATATATATATATATATATATATATATGAACACACACACACATAGACACACACACACACACACACATGCACACACTATACTAGATCTAAGTGAACTGAACTGTCATAAATTTATCCTTTTTGAATTAAATTGTGTTTATGGACGAAGATTATTTCAACTTTAAGAAATTATTCAGACAGGTTCTCCCTGTTACAGTCTTGCTTAAACCTCCCAGCTGGGACTACAGGCATACCACCTCGCTCTTTCTTGACAGGGTCTTGCCGTACTGACCAGACCAATCTCAAGCTCATTTTCCTCCTGCCTCAGGCTCCTGAATTGCTGGGATTGATTATGGGCATCCATCACCACACCTGGCCTTTATGTTCGACCAGGAATCAAACCTGGGCCTCTCATGTCATCCCATCCTGTGGAGCACAGTGTCTTAGCACTGTGCACCACCATAGCTGAGCCTTACTCTTTCTTTTTTTGGGGAGGGGATTAATTAATTAGTTAATTAATAGTAAAGTGTGTACAAATGCACGTGAGTAGTGGGGAAATGCCTTCCATGTGTCATGCTTTGATCCCCATCTACCAGTCCCCTAATCTGTCAGATCCTGGGCACTCGTGTACCAGTCCCCTGGTCGGTCAGTTCCTGGGCACTCATGCATGCCTGGCATGTTTCAGGTGGACTAGGCTGGGGACCTGAACTGTGGTTACCACGTGGATATAGTGTCTCTTGAACAGCATATTACCTCTGCATCATGAAACCAGTCCTTCATTTTTATTTTGATTTTTAAAAAACATTTACTCATTTACTTATCTATGTATTTGCTGTGACTTTCAAGCCACCAGGACCAGGACTTGAACCGTAGTTGGCCTTGTAGGAATCCAGCACCTTAACCACCATGCCATCTGCTGGTCTTCCTTGTTGGTTTTTAAAGACCAAATGTTAATAGGTAATGTTTTGGTCTACTTATCAAAAATGTCTTCCTTTAATCTCTTCATCATCTCTTGGGAAAAAAAATCACTTTGCTTTTTGGATATGTTGAAGACAAACATGATTCATTTGCTGAGGTGTACTGGGTAGGATGCTTACAAAACAGGTTAGTAAAAATTTTCCAGAAGTGGCATCAGAATTCTACTTTTCCCAAATTAGGTTGAAGTAGTCATTATGAATTAGAAACTCTATAATAAAAAAGCATTAAAGTATGAAGCAAAAATACTCCATTACTGGAATTCCTCTTGAAATTATCCTAGAATTCCCTTTTTATCGTCAAATTAACTTTGCCATATAGTTTTCAAAATGAAGCTTCTTTCTGAAATTTTCGTACATGGAAAAATAGTTAATTTCATTACTTTGGAGTTTTATATTAGAAATATTATATATTCCTTTTAAGGATTATATTCCTTTGTTGTGTTTGGAACAATAAGTTTATTTAGGCAATAGCTATCTATACTCTATCTCTAATCTCTAAAGGCCTTAACCTCCATTACGAACAAATGTAGATTTTTGTTTGCTTGAAATAGCTTCCTGGGCATGTAAAAACCCCTTTGACATCATTATTTAGGGACTCCCATCCTCCCAATGGAATCACAACCTAATACAAAAACTTTGCAGCTGGTGAGCTCCCAAAGCCCCTTTTGATGATTGTTGTTAAACTCAGCATGGCAGCTTGCATTTGTTTCTTTCCTGTACTGGCCCACCCCACCCCTATGTTCATGTTTTTCATGACAATAAGAATTCTCCAGAGGTAAAACACAGGATTCAAAATTTCTGATGCCTTCTTCCTCCTCTGCTCCTCCCAATTCATTTCCATTCTAAGCATATTCATAAAGTTTACTGGAGGTTGTAAAGGGAGAGACCATGATCCCTCTCAAACAATTTCTCTTTCTGATGCTTCACTGTCTCTGATAAACTCATTTCTTAAACATACACACAGACTATTGACTGTCAAAGCATTAAACATGTAGAGGTTATAGGATTCTTCATCTTTTTTTGTAGAGTATGTTATGACAGGTTCAGATAGACTAGCAATCAGAGGTTCAATCTGCAGTTTTGGCTTATGGCCTAGTTCTTTAAATTTGGAGTTTATGTTTTACTGGGCTTTTTATTGATAAAATGGGAGTATAAGCAAGTGGTAAGTAATGATTTATTAACTCAGTCACTCTGGTTCAGAAGAATTTTTTTTTAAGTTTTTGTTTGGGCTTTAATTAGCTTTATCAACTATAGACTTGAGTTGGTATTAGAGGAAAAAACATTTATTAAGATAAGACATGATTAACTCATTGAAATGTGAAGATAGTATACTCTTTTTTCTTTTTAAGAGAGATTTTTGCTATAGGGTGTGTGTGCACTTGCAGAGAGAGAGAGAGAGAGAGAGAGAGAGAGAATAAAAAATCATCCCCTCCAGAAGCAATGGCCATGCCATAATCCCTTCTCCATTCTCCTCTCAGGATTTTGGGCACCCACGCATATGCACTCCATGTGAGTTTTAAGTTGCCAGTCTGGGACTCAAACTGTAGTCGACTAGGTGGGAGTCCAGTGATATAACCATTGTGCCATCTGTTGGTCCAGTTAGGATACTTTTTAAAAAATGATTTGCCATAGGATGCATGCACTTGCTGGAGAGAGACAGAGACTGAGAGACAGAAGTGAGAAGTCTCCCCCTCTTCTGAGGGAATGACCACACCTTAGTCCTTTCTCCTCTATTGGAATTTGGGGCATGCATGCACATATACATGCCTGGCACGATTTTTATGCCACCAGGTCAGGGACTCAAATCACAGTTGGCCTTAGGAGAGTCCAGCACCCTAAGCACCACGGCACCTGCTGATTCTGATAGGATACAATTTAATTGAACGATTAAATAGGATAGATTTAGATATTATGAAAATATAATTGTTGAAGATCTAAAAAGTTATGGGAATGAAAGGCCAAGTTAGGATGTATGTTAGATTACTGAGAAAATATACAGATGTAAATATGTTAGAATATAAAGTGCTACCTATAGTTTAGTAAAATAAACATCAAAATAGGGCTAAATGGAATTAGAAACAAAGCTAAGTGAAATATCATCCAGTTAATTAGAAAGATCTTTTTATTTGATTTTACATAGAGAATTTGTTTCTTTTGCAGTCTGTTGATACTAAAGTTGTATTCTGAAGTCAGGGTAAATTTTGCTAAGTAGATTTTTTTGAAGGTCTAATTGATACATTGAATTAATTAAATTGAATTTCAGAGACATTTTGTAGGAAATTCCTTTGCATAGTAAAGCCTCCATTTCTAGTGCCAGTAATTAAATGGGCAGGGATATGGATTAGAGAGAAAAGTATAAAATTGTATTTTGGAGAGCTAAGTGACTAATATGATCTATTACCAATAACTTTTGTGATCCTGGGCAAATCGCTTTACTTTTATTTGGTTTTGGTTTTTTAAATAAGAGGAATGAACCTAAATCATCTCTAAAATTCTGTATGTTTTACTATGTTTATGTGTAGATGTGTGTGTGTGTGTGTGTATGTTTATATATATTGAAGATTTTTAAAATCTGATTTCTTCTGAGAGAGAAAGAAAGATAGGTATCCCCAACAGGACCTTCATGCAGTGATCCACCCCCAGCCACAGTCATCCTGGCTCATGAGCATGCATGCCCTGTGTGTACTGGGAGATTTCCCTACATTGACCTGGGACCTTCCCATGTGGATCTAGTATCACAGAGCATTGTGTTCCACTGCGCCATCACTGTGAGCCCAATACGCTGTGGTATTTTAAAATACTAAATTTTTTGGATATCATATCTCATTTTCTTAAAAATGGATATGTCCCCATACTTTTGTTTTAAACCTGAGACCTTAAACAAGATCATTATAAGGAAAGTTTAAAACCCCAATATTTGTAAAACCATACCTTTTTAAAAAGCGAAATAACATTTTTGAGAAATTAAAAAATACATACGTGTGTGTATGTGTGTATATATATATATATACATTTTCACTTTTTTTTTTTTTTTTTAGCTATTTACCATATGATGTGTGTGCTTGCTAGAGAGAGGCAGAGACAGAAAGACAGGAAGAGTGAGAAATTACCCCCCTAGGGGAGATGACCATGCCACAATCCCTTCTCCTCCATTATCCTCTCAGTATTTTGGGCATGCACACATGTGCACCTAGTGTGTTTTTCAGGATTTCGGATATGGGACTTGAACTGCAGTCCACCATGTGGGAGTCCAGTGCCTTAACTACCACATCATTTGCTGCCTCCTCAAAAAATATATACTTTTTTAAAAATAATGAGGTCTCATGACAATAGTCCTTCGAGGTGATAAGAATAAGTCATTTCAGGGACCAGCAGTTAGTGTGATGGCTATGTCACTGGACTCCCTTGTAGCCGACTGTGGTTTGAGTCCCGGACCCGGTGGCTAAACTCACGCCGGGTGCGTGTGCTTGCGTGCCAAGATCCCGAGAGGAGAATGGAGGAGAAGGGATTGCGGCATGGCCATCCCCCCCTTGGGGGTGATTTCTTGCTTTCTGTCTCTCTGTCTGTCTTTCTGGCAAGCGCACATGCCCTATAGCAAAAACCTCTCCAAAAAAAAAAAAAAAAAGAAAAAAAGAATAGTCATTTCAAAATTACCGTTGATCATAGCACAGTAGAACAAAGGATCTCACAGATGGTGGTATAAAATACAACAAATTGAGAGTCTATTCCCATTACCAATAATAGTATTTTAAGGTACACGTTTAAAGTGTGAGATACAGAGAAGTAAACGAAATTTTAAGAATTCATCTCTGTGAACGTTGACAAACTGAGTATGCCATGTAACTAACACCCATTAAAAAATGGAATATTAACACTACCTTACAAGTTTTTGAAGTTCCATTGTGTAATATTTCTACTGCATGACTAGATTATAGTTTTTTCTCTTTTTTTAAATTGTCAGAGGGACATTTGCTGACCAGAGAGTCAGAGAGACATTCGAGAGGGAGAGAGTGAAAGTGCCTCTGCAGTAGGATGTGGTCATGTCCCACATGACCTTTTCTCCTCCATATCTACATCCCGTTGGGATTTGGGGCATGCACACACATGTACTCTTGTTCCTCAAGCCGCTCAAGTCAAAGTATGAACTGTGTGATCATAAATAAACCATGGTCTAGGGATATGGTCTGTTGGCTATTTGGTTTGCTTTTACTTTTTGGCTATTATGTCTTCTGTTGTGTGTACATACACATTTCTGTTAGATATATTTTTTTAAAAGTAGGACTGCTGGATTATAGACTGTGAATAGCTCAGTTTTTGGTTAAATTGTTAGTTCTTTACATTCTTACCAGCAGTTTCTGAGTTAATTTATTCTGTACTTTCCTCAGCACTTGAGATTATTTTTTCCATTTCAGCCATTCAAGTGGGTCTATGGTGATATGGTCTATGGTGTTGTGGCTTTAATTTGAATTCCCCTGATGGCTGATGAAGTAGGGCACTTTTTTTTTTTTTTTTTTTTTTTACATTAGTATATTTGCTGTTCCTTTGGAATACTAAAATAATTTATGACACTTAGATTTGTTTGTTTGTTTGTTTTTAGGTTTTTGCCATAGGGTGCGTGCACTTGCCAGAAAGAGAGAGGGAGACAGTGAGAGGGAAAGTGAGAAATCACTCCCCTAGTCCCTTCTCCATTCTCCTCCTGGGATCTTGAGCATGTATGTACTCGTGCCTAGTGTGTTTTTCAAGCCAGCAAGTCTGGGGCTCAAATCATGTTTGGCCATGTGGAAGTCTAGCACTTTAACCATCATACCACTTGCTGGTCCCAACTCTTAGATTTTTAAAAGTTACAAAGAAGCTTTCAGGGGACCAGTGGGTGGCGTGGTGAAGGCGCTGGATAATCTCTCATGGCTGGCCAGAGTTCAAGTCCCGGACCTGGTGGCTTGTTTTCTCACCTTTTTTCTCTGTCTCTCTCTGGTCAAATTAAAAATAAATGAATGAATAAATAAAGTTAAATAAATAATTCTTTAATAAAATAAACTTTTTTGTGTTAAGATGGAACATTATAAATTAGATGATATCTAAAACATTTGGCATATCATTTGCTTTGTTTCTATGTTGGATAAATTGTGAATTTTTTTTTTTTTTTGCTGTAGGGCGTGTGCACTTGCCAGACAGACAGAGAGAGACAGAGAGACAGAAAGCGAGAAATAACCCCCCAGGGGGGATGGCCACACCGCAATCCCCTCTCCTCCATTCTCCTCTTGGGATCTTGGGCATGCATGCACACGCACCTGGCGTGAGTTTAAGCCACTGGGTCTGGGACTCAAACCGCAGTCGACTACGTGGGAGTCCAGCGACATAGCCATTATACTAACTGCTGGTCCCAAATTTTGAAATTCTTTGAGAATATTTTCTAACTTAAACTATCTTATATTTTAAACCATAAAATGTATTGTAAATTCTTTCTAAGTCTAATTAAAACTAGTTAATTATACTATTTCAGAAAACAAAGCTATCAAAATGAAGTAGTTTTAGCAAATAGTAGAAGTATTTTTCCACCAAGAAAAAAAATTACTAAACATTATAGAAAGTACAGTTTAAAAATTGATCCAACTAGTTTTAGTTTTAGTGATTATTTACAACTTCATGTCTTGTTTTGGTTTTAGATTTTTGCATCCACTTG
Organism: Tupaia tana; assembly: GCA_026018925.1. Taxonomy (NCBI): domain Eukaryota; kingdom Metazoa; phylum Chordata; class Mammalia; order Scandentia; family Tupaiidae; genus Tupaia; species Tupaia tana. Next base: position 128,031,100 of record JAKSZU010000007.1, on the reverse strand, counting down.
CTGGAGGGAGACAGAGAAAGACAGTAGGAAGGGAAGTGAGAAATCACCCCCCAAAGGAAGTGGCCCTACTGCAATCCATTCTTCTCCATTCTCCTCCTGGGAGTTTAGGCATGTGCATGCACCCAACATGATTTTCAAGCTGCCAGGTCTAGAACTCAAACCATGGTCAACTGTGTGAGAGTCCAGTGTCCCTACCACTATACCACCTGCTAGCCTCCAGCCTTATGTTTTAATAAAGAATTTGGAATGTTCTCAGCAATATTTTACACACTTGTTTCTGAAGTAGAGACCAACTTTTCCACATCCTGCTAAATTTTCCAGACTTCCATGCAGTTCTGTTGGATGTATATAACTATTTCTGGCCAACGTACTGAGCAAACTGTTACGTATTACTTAGGAACGAGAAGCTAAGAGTTAGTGAACTCCTTCTCTGAGTTCTAACTGCCTGCTTGAACATGTATGTATTCTACAGTTTATGTATTAAACCAGCATTTTGTCTGCTATAGTGTCCATCTGTTATAACCTCTGTATTAAGTAACCTAACATCGTTTTATTTCAGTAAATGATCTACACGTTATTTTTATTAATTGCCAGAGGGCACATTCACTTGCCAGAGAGAGAGAGAGAAAGCACCCTCCCATAGGACATGGTCTCTCCCACAGTCCCTTATCCTTCTTATATGTGTGCCATCAGGATTTTGGGTACTCATGTACCCATGCTTTTCATGCCTCTCGCACTGGGATTTGAACCATGGTGAGTCACGTGGAATTCAGACTTCCATGTACAACACTTAACCAGTGTACTATGGGGCTGGCCCTAGGCAGTTTTGATAAAAGATATGTTGAAGCCCCTGAAATATTTTTGTGCCCATGATTTTCGTGACTGCTGCCTTTCTTAAAAAAGTTCAGAGAATATTCTTAGGAGGACAAATAGGTTTATGTTGGGATAATAAAAAAGGATAAAAGTTTTGTTATACTACCAAATAAGAGGTAAGCATAAAACAAAATTTTAAGGTTTCTGATTACCAAGAGTTTTAATTATTATACACATGACATCTCCTTGTTTTCATAACATTAAGAATGATTTAAACTAATTTGCTTTTTTCTAAATTTTTTTTTCAATCTAGGAAGATGACAATTATAGGAAGGCATCTGACACAGAGTATACTGTGGATTATGAAAAGCATACTCTACAAGTAGTTTTTGAACAGTAAGAATACAAAATACTCAACCTAATTGAGATGAAAATATAAAAAGAATATCCTTTTCATTTTTAATTTCTTTCATTTTTAATTCTTTGCACAAATGTAGTTATTTTTGGGAAAGCTTTCATCTCTTTCTTATTGTTGGTTTTGTCCTAGAAAGAATTCTTAGCCAAAAATAAACTTGAGTTAGTACTAAGGTAGGAAGAATTTCATTTCCATTATGCCTGCTGTTCTTCTTCTTACTCTAGCAGCTTTAGTAGAAAATGTGAGATGTGTAGAATGAGGAAATTATCTTTTTTTGGGGGGAGGTGGAGAGATTTTCGCTATAGGGCACGTGCGCTCGCCAGACAGACGGAGAGAGACAGAGAGATAGAAAGCGAGAAATCACCCCCCAGGGGGGATGGCCACACCGCAATCTCTTCTCCTCCATTCTCCTCTCGGGACCTTGGGCACGCACGCACACGCGCCTGGTGTGAGTTTTAAGCCACGGGGTCCGGGATGCGAACCACGGTCGACTACGTGGGAGTCCAGCGACATAGCCATTACGCTAACTGCTGGTCCCAATAAGGAAATTATCTTAAATAGGACAAAATTAGTTAAGAAATTATAAAGCATGTGATGAAAATATGCAGCAGCAACACTAATATTGATCTAATTAAGGATCTTTAAAAAAATCTTTTTTTTTTTTTTTTAGTTTTCTGCTCTAGGGCGTAGCAGGTGTGCTCATGGGAAACAGAGACAGAGAGAAGGGAAAGTGAGAAAGCAGTCTCCAAAAGAAATAAACATGCCGTACTCCTTTCTCCTCCATTGTCCTTGTGGGATTTTGGGCATGCATGCACACATGCCTGGCATGTTTTTCAGGCTGTCAGGCCTGGGATTTGAATTGCGTAGGCTGCCCTGTGTGATCTAGCTGCCTTAACCTTCACACCATCTGCTGGCCCTCTTAAATATCTTAATGTAAGTTTTTTTGTTTATCCTATAATCTTAGAAAAGGAAAATCTTGACTTCCTGTTTAATCTCCCTTTAGTTGATGTCAGATTAATATGCTCTCATCCAGATTCTAATGAAAGAATTAAAAAAAATCATGAGAAAAAAGATGAATGCTCCTTTATGATTTATTAAAGTAATTTTTTATTATTGGGTCATTGGAAAAGTCACGACTCATTTTGGATAGGAAAACACAGAAAAATACATCATGACTTCCCATGACCCAATAATATTACTGAAAATAGATGATCTAATACTATTTTTTGCATGTTGGTTTTTTTGTTTTTGAAATAGAGAATCAGAATCAGAGCATTGAAAAAAACAAAAATCACTGATGTCCAAAGACTAACAAAATTTCTGCTGAAAATATAGTAACATGTTTTCATGAAACAAAGGAACTAACATGAAAACACAAAGGAACTCACATGAACAACTAGGTTGAAGTTTCTGTTGTTAGTATTCTTTATTTGATGAAATTAACATTAATTATGTAAATTCCTAGATGTATAAGTAACACTTTAAAAAAAAAAACTGAGCTCCAGGCACTTCATAGGTTGAACAAGTATTTGACAAGTATTGATCCTTCCATAAAATTTTATACCATAGAACCTAATAAATATGCCTAGAAACTTTACGTATTTGTTGGAGTTTTTAGAGGACATAGTATAAATAATGATTCTTCTCTACCTCTCATTCTGTACAATATTAAGGGTAAAGATGGAGGCTGAAATACTAACTGCTAATTGGGGGTTGATAAAGGTTAGTTGGAAGTCTTAGAATAAGAGTCCAACGACTGGCTGAATTGCAGAATTAGGCAGACTTTCCCAAGCATATTTTAGGCAATATTTTTGAAATCGTTTTCTGTAATGGTCAAGATAGTAAGTATAGTAAGTATCTTTTGCAGGCTGTGTGGTTTGGTTGCAATTGCAGCTACTCAACTCTTGTCACTACAGTGTAAGTCCACAGCCGTAGACAACACATAAACAAAAGGGTGTGACTGTGCTTTAATAAAACTTTATTTAGAGAAACAGGCTTTGGGCCTTGTGTAGTTTGCAGAGCCATGCATAAAGAAGCAAAGGCAAATGTACTGAAGCCAGTTTACTTCATAAGGAAGAAAAGAGGCTGAACTGAATTCTGAATACCAAGATTTTCTCCCCACATTGATTCACCAGATAAAATATTCTATCTCACCAGAATAAGAATGAGAATAGGAAGAGAATAACTCTAGTGAGCTCCACTTATAATAAGTGAGGGAAAAGCTTTCCTCACTAGCTCCTCAAGCCTAGAGTTTGCTCTGATTATCAGGTTGACCGCCCTGTCAATGCACTCATAAGAATCTCTGAGCCCGAAGTGTTCTTTGTACTGCACATCTCAACTTGGGCAGTCTTGGTGTTTCAGTGTTAATTTTGTCATAGTTTCCCTTACGGTCAGTCTATTTTGGGTTAGTGATAGAAAAATCATGTAAAGAACTCCCAAGAGGACCCTTACCTTCTGCCATGTGTGGGGACATGAGGACATACCTTTAGCATACTTAGGATAACTCAGATGACTCTGGATTGATTCATATTTACTGAGTGCTAACAAAGTGGTAGGTGTTTTGATAAATGCTAGGGAAACAACAGTGAACAGGAGTTGACATGGTTCCTGCTCTCACAGGAGCTCATGTGGTGTCACAGAAAGTGCTCCAAGAACGGTAAATGATTTCTCAATCAAAAGCTGAGGGATGAGCTAGAGGTGGCAGTTTGACAGGGATGAGGAAGCAGAATATTGAGGAAGAAGAAGGTTATAGTAGAACGAACAGCACATGTCTAGGGAGTCTAGCCCAGCATGTTCCAGGTTCTGGAAGAAGCAGTGTTTGCTTGGAACACAGCAAGAGGGGAAGTGGGAATAGATGAGGCTGCAAAAGGAATAGGATCCAGTGTTCTGAGACTTCTCTTGGAGTTCGGGTTTGTCAGGAGATCAGTGAGCAGTGGTAATAGGCATTTGAGCTATAGGAAGATGTGAACAATCTGCATTCTTTAGGTTTTTGCTCTAGGGTGTGTGTGCCCTCTGGAGAGACAGACAGTGAGAGAGAAAGTTAGAAATCACCTCCCAGAGGGGTGGCAATGCCATAGTCCCTCTTCCTCCATTCTTCTCTTGGGATTTGGACATGCATTTTGAGTTTCAGGCCACTGGGTCCGGGACTCAAACTGGAGTTAGCCGTGTGGGAGTCTAACAACTTAATCACCATGGCACCTGCTTTCCCACAGTCTGCAATCTTGAATATGTGGAGTCTGGGTTAGCATAGGTAAAAATGAAGACCTGTAGCTACACTGTCCAACAAGATGGCTGTGAGCCATAGAACTACTAAACAATCAAAATGTGACTAGTGTGACTGAGGAACCAGTTTAAACGTTTATTTCATGTTTAATTTAAAAATTGAAGCAACTAAAATATTTTTTAAATTTAATTGGTGTCGTAGGACTATATTTTACTTAAGCTTTGAAAATTTAACGTCTTAATTAAGCTCTGCTGTAGGTATAAAATACCCCCTGGATTTTGACTTTATGATACATATTAAAAAAAGGAATGTAAAGTACCTCAACTTTTTTTTCTGAGATTACGTGCTGAAATGGTTGTATTTTGGGTATATTTGGTGGAATGTAATGTATCATTCAAGTTAATCTTACCTATTTCTTTTCACCATTTTAGATATAACTTTAGAATACCTTTAATTATATATAAGGGACTTCCAAAAGTTCATGGAAAAAGGGTTTTAAAGCAGAGTTTCTTTTGCTACAGAAACTTGTTGAATACATGCATAATTTTATAACAATACACATTTTTCACAAACTTTAAAAACCTCCTCATATATACATTCCCCTATATCATCTGTTGGACTCCTTTGCCCCAAAATCTCTCATGGGAAACCAGATGAGAGATAGTCATGATCTGAACTAGGAGTGGCAGCAGGATGAGGTGGATGAATTTAAGAGCTGTATAGGAAGTAAGTCAGAATGAATTTGTCATTTGATTAAATAAGAGAGGTGGTAAATTAGCTACAAGGAAAAAATTGGGAGTTTCTGCATACTGAAATGCAAGGAAATGTATATAAATAGCAAATTCAGACATGTAAACAAATAAAAACACTATATGTTATTTTTCATTGGCAATTTAATTAAAATTATGTAGTTAAAACAGTGTTAGTCTGTGAATAGTTTCATCATTGGATTTTTAAAAAGGGTTTTTAACATTTGCTATTTCATAAGCCCTCCCTACCAATTGGTTCTTTAGTTATGTGAGTGCATTTTTACTTTGTAGCTGAACGCTAAATTTTACAGCCTAATGGTTTGCTATCTTTTATTTCTTTTTCATTATCTGTTCATCTCTTTCTCCCAATTACCAAGTGGGAGGTGGAATGCAAGGTTTTTATATACTTTGAGCATATAAATACTCTAAACTTTTTCAAATTTGATGTGAAACTAACTTACGTTTTTCTTTATGATTAAACATATCCCTACTTTTAAGTTTATTCCTATTTTATTTGTATTTGAAGGTTTACTAGATCTCTTCTTAAAGTTGAAGCCCTGAAGTTTCAGATACTTATTTAGTGTTAAATACTTTTCTCCTGTTGTCCTCCTAAGAAATAAGATGCATTTCTAGCTTCATTTTCCAGTCTCTTAAGCTTATGAAAGTAGTCGAGACAGTTTGTTGACCCCAAAGAGACCTTTTAGTCTCTGTCTTGTTAGACAACAGGGTCTATACTCTTCATTGGCATTCAGATCACAAGGCTGCCACTGGGCTCAGTGCAAAGCCAAGCACAGCTTTAGGATTTAGACAAAGCCACTCTGGCAAAGGAACCCAGTTGTCAGGGTAGCTGGCTGTATTGTAAAGAACTGTTGCATAATGGGGAGACCAAGTAGAACTATTAGGATGCAAATGTGAAAAAAAATGGTGGAGCTAACCTGCAAAAACAAACATTTCTTTTTGGTGAAGAGTCTATTCAATGTTGCTTTCTTCTTTTTAACTTCTCTGGGCGATAGATGTAGTTGGTGCAATTTGAGTATATTAGTTTATGTCTGGTCATAATGCTGCTCTATATTAACTTTAAAATGAACAGCTAATTTGTAGAAGAAATCAGAATACTTCAGTGCTTTGGAATCTTTTCATAATTTACACGTGTGTCCTACTTTAGAACAGTTTTCTGTGTGATTTTCATTTTAAATTAAGGTGTATCTTTTTTGTTTTTATTTATCCTTTCGATTTTATTTCATCTGGTTTATAATAAAATAGTTTCCTCATCATTGCCATCCAATAACTTTCCAGTGGATTCTTATCTATTTTATCTTACTTAGTGCAGAATCTTTATAGTCCCAAGAGGAAAGCTGTTGAAATCCTTAAAACAAGTTAAATTTTATTTGACAATGCTTAGGAGAAGAAAGAAGTGTTTTGAATTTTGGATTATTTTGGATTTTGTAATATTTGCATATACATAACGAGCTATCTTGGGGATAGGACCCTAATCTAAACATAAGATTCATTTATGTTTCATATATAGCTTATGCATATAACCGAAGGTAATTTATGTACTATTTTGTATTTCAGCATTTTGACTACAACCCATCACATGGGTTGTTGTTGTGTTGTTCAACTCTTTCTTAATACCCACTTTGCCTTTTTGCCTATTTCATAGGTTTTACCTCTCTCTTTCTACTTTTCATCTCCCTTAGAAAGATATAATGGAGTGTACACTTTGATGTGAATGCTGTGGTTGGGAAAGGGAAGTAATAACAAATAGGAATAGCAGTAAAAGGAGATCCTAACATGGATTTAGGGGTCAGGAAATGACGTGATAGATATGGTTTATTGACCAGTTACTATATGTAAGCACTGCTTTAGGTGCCTTACATGAATGATCTCATTTAATTTTCAAATAACTGTATGAAGTAAGCACTGTTATTATCATCTCCAGTATACTGAGGCACAGAGTGATAAAATGACTTGTCTGAGCTAATACATCTTTTATCTGTGATTGAGCCAAGAAAGGCTTTGGAAGGTTGTCAAGGTCAAACTGAGACCTGAAGGAAGAGTAAGAGCTACCTGGTTCAATGTGAATGGAAGCAGGTTATGGAAGAGGGATCAATAAAAGTGTGAACAAAAGGAATCTCTCCTTTTCAGAAGTGAAAGTATAAACCCAGAGGGCTGGAAACAAGTCTGTGGGGAAAGGGCACTACCCTGCTTTGAGATACCTGCTATTTAAGTGTGCCATACATAGTTCCTTTATGTGGCCAATACTTCTAAGTGTCAGCGAAGTGCCAGTTATGCAGGTGTTACCTATATGGTGTGTCCGTTTGAGTGGAATTAGATGGACGTTGAGGTTTTTGTAATGGAGGTGGGTCTTGAGCAAAGTTTTGGATACCTCTCTGTTTTGATTTAAATTGGCATATGCCTTGACTTTCTCACTTTGTAGTTAGCAATTAGCACTTCCTGCTTTTCATTTTTTCACAAGAGTACTTCTTTCAGCCTTTAGTACCTTTCTTTTCTAGTATAGCCCATTAACATTGGGTATCAAATATAGCCATGTGAAGCCTTTTGCCCTTTTTTAACTTCAGTGTTCTATAAGATGAAAATTGGTTATTACAACTGATAATTCTTGGTGCGTATAATTTCTAACATACAGTGACTACTCACTATAGTATGTGCTACGCACTGTGCTAATTGCTTATATTGGGTCATCGGGAAAGTCATGATGCATTAGAAAAACAGGAAAATTCGTCATGACTTTCCCAACTACCTAATATATGTTATATAACTTTCTGTGTAGGCATTACTACTTTATTATCTACTTTTATTGTGAAAGAAGTTGAGTTTCAGAGATATAGGTTACACGGATAATTCGAATCCTGGTATCTGAGTATAAAGCACACACTTTTCACCCTGTCTCAAGCTTTCTGTTTGGTACTTGCATTTTCTCATTTTTACAGTTTTTTTTTTTTTTTTAAATAAATATGTGGCAGATGGTTTAGGCTAAATATAACAAAAGCTAAATGTATCTCCTCTCAAACTACCTACTACTATTCTTAATATTTATTTAGGGCACATTTTTGTTTAGCACTAGGAAAAGGAAGTAATTTCACTTTTCAATAATATTTGAAATATTTATTTCCAACTTTAAATTCATTCTGCCATTCTACTTATTTTCCCATGGCACTTTCTCAGATGCCTGTCATTTCTTTCTTTTCCTGTACCTCTGAAGTTTGACCTATTAATTGTATTTACATTTTGTTTTCCACATGTGATCATGTGATTATGTCCAACATGTAACCAGTTCTGTAGCTCAGTATTAAAAAAAAAGGAGAGAAATAGTCAGACAACTGGTAATAATGACAGCTACGAGGATAATGGTAACAATGATGATGATAAGACCTAGGTACTCATATGCTAAAATTTGTTGCTGGGTATGTTATAGTAGTCTCTACTAATTAAGAATAGTGGTGGCCTTCCTGAAGGTGGTAGACACTTCTAAGACAGTTGCCTTGCAAACTGGGACCACATGGCAGGCCTAGGCTTGATTCTTGGTCTAGTCTGAAGATGGCCTGTAATGCTAGGAACTTGGAGAGCTGAGGCAGGAGCATTGTGAACCCAAGGCTTGCCTGGGTAATTTGGTGAGATGCTGTCTTAAAAAGAGCTGGGCAAGGCACAATGGCACATTCCTATAGATACAACTGAGAGGAATCAAAGGAAAAAAAAAAAAAGAAAAATGGTGAAAACTACTACAACAAAATCTTTTTCTAGCTTTACAGATAATGTTAGCTGTTATTTTCAGTGTGCGTACCCTGTTAAAGTTTCAAATCTTATGATATTTTAATAAATATTTAAAAATAATAGAATAACATGTTTTTTCTTTTTATAGTTTGTAGTATATTTTTGTAAGCAGTATTTTAGCATTTGAGTTTATTTGTAAATTATTATTTGTGCATTCATTTTCTCATCCAAAAATTCTTTATTAGTTGAATACTTACCTTTTTTGTTTTTCAGAAGATTTTCGCCTTAGGGTGTGGTGCATGTACTTGCCAGAGAGAGAGAGAGACAGAGACAGTGAGAGGTAAAGTTAGAAATCACCCCCCAACAGGATGGTTACACTGCAATCTCTTCTCCTCCATTCTCCTCCTGGATCTTAAGCATGTATTCACACGCTCCCAGTGTGAATTTCAAGACACCAGGTTCAGGACTTGAACTGCAATCAGCTATGTAGGAGTCCAGTGATGTAACTGCTATGCCATCTGCTGGTCCCTGAACTCTTAACTCTAGTTGCTGGCCAGGAACAGGAGCTAGAGTGTCATATGAGACTAGCACAGTCCTATCCCTTATGGATTTAACAGTGTATCTGTCACTAGATTAGATTTAGGACCATCAGTCCAACCAAATTTTTCTTGTTGTTGATGTATTTGACCTGTATATTTTCTGGGATTTATACTAATACATTTGAAAGTTCTGACTTTATTTTATTTTTGCGATTAATTAATTGTTCTTCTGATATAGACTGCATGTGTGTATATGTGATACAGAAACACTCAGCAGGGTCCCACCTTGCTGTGATCCCCTTATCCTGATCCCTAGCTCCTCAGTATCTTTTGTGCTTGTGCGCATCTCTAGCATAGTTTAAGGCTGACCCAAGGATCTGAACCCATGGTCAGCCATGTGGCTCTCACCCTTGTAGGGCACTGTGTTACTGCTGTGTTACAGTGGCAGGGCCTGAATCCTGTAATCCTTCAGAATTCTGTTTATGATTATGTTTTATGGTTATAAAGATGTTGATTTGGGGGACCAGCAGTTAGTGTAATGGCTATGTTGCTGGACTCCCACGTAGTTGACCGCGGTTCGAGTCTCGGACCCGGTGGCTTAAACTCATGCCGGGCATGTGTGCGTGTGTGCCCAAGATCCCAAGAGGAGAATGGAGGAGAAGGGATTGAGGCGTGGCCATCCCCCCGGGGGGTGATTTCTCGCTTTCTGTCTCTCTGTCTCTCTCTGTCTGTCTGGCGAGCGCATGCGCCCTTTAGCAAAAACCTCTCCAGAAAAAAAAAAAAAAAAGATATTGATTTGGTTACTGTGTATTTTTTATGGTGATTAGATTTTAAATCTTGACATTCTGGAATTCTGTTTATTTCATTTACCGTTACGTTTTTGTGCCCTGTTTATACTATGGAGTCACAGCCACAGCTATATTTTTCCTGGGTCATGCCTTTTAACTGCCATATACTATTCTATTGCATATGTATCACTATATTTTTACTTAGCCTTTAACTGATCTTTTAGAACATTTCTTTTTCAGTTTTATTCAATCAATGGATAATAATTTAGGCCTTTCTGAGTCAAAACTTTAAACAGCATTTGAAGTAGATATTTTGTCTAAGTGATGTATGTTTTACATTAGAAGTTTTGATTTTTACCTTTAGCATTTTTTAAGGTTTTTGCTGTAGGGCATGTGCACTTGCAAGACAGAGCGGGAGACACACACATACCGAGAGAGAGAGAGAGAGAGAGAGAGAGAGAGAGAGAGAAAGAAATGATGCCCCAGGGGGGATGGCCACTCCACAGTTCCTTCTCCTCCATTCTCCTCCTGGGATTTCGAGCACACAGTCACATGTGCCTGGCTTGATTTTCAAGCTTCCAGGTCCAGGACTTGAACCATGGTTGGCCATGTGGGAGTTTAGCACCATAACTACCATGCCACCTGCTGGCCCTTCCTCTAGCATTTTTGATGGACTATTTTGCAGAGGTTCTGACTAGATTAGTTTAAATTGAGTCTAGTATGATCTCTTTCCTATCTTAAGAGTGAAAGTCCTGAAGTGGTTTTTAGAATTTGAGTTGGCATAGCATAACTGTACTGGACAGGTAAAAGGGAAGAAAGTGTAGGAAAGCAGCTAATTATAGTAATTGCAGCTGGTTTCAAAGTACTTCTAACAGTTTGTGCATAATGCTTACTTGAAAGCATCAAATGGGTGCTAGTTGTGAAATAGAACACCTGTTTGTTGTTGAGCATGTGTTTATGCAGATGATTGTTGTTGTCAAAGCACCTTGATGTAGAGTAGTCCTGTTTACATTTACATTCTCCCCAAAGGATTAACAGTGTTCTCTCAATAAATTTGCAGTCTATTCTCTTCTCAAAGGCTGCTGTTTGGAGGGTGGTGTGAAAGAGGCAACAAGTGCTTGCTAATCACTTGAATATACATAATTAGCTACAGTCTGGTGCACTGGGTTCTTTGTAGAACCCTAACAATGCTGATTGGCAAATGCCCGTAACAATAGATGTGTCACCATATAGTTGTTGAGAGTACTTGTTTCTTCATTGATATTTATTCTTTATTTTTTTCTGAACTTGGGTTAAGTTTTTATTATCAACATATACTCTTTTCTTTTCTTTCTTTTTTTTTTTTTTAATGAACTGGCGTAGTTATATACCAATTCTTTCAAGTCACCACTAATAAGTGTTGTATATTTCTAGACTAACTCATGTCTGAGGTTATTATTTCAAAGCACATTTGGCATATTTATTAATTTCAAGGATTGAGAAATATCCAGGCTTGTGGGATAGCTCAGCTGAATCCACATTGGAGGATTTTTAGTCTAATTATATAAATAAATAAAGAAAGACCACTGTAGTTTTAAAATGTACAGATATATCCTTTAAGCAACGAAAAAAATTCCCTAATGTTCTAGCTTTGCATCAGAATGTTGAATGGCCCAGTTGTAGGAATATTTGACCTCAAACTTGTCATTTTAAAATATGGGTGCAAGTAAGGGTCAGTGGCCTTCCATAAAAGCTGTTAAGCTGTGGTAATTATTTTCCTTTCCCTCTTCCCACAACACTCAGATCCACTCAGACTCTCGTGCCTAATTTCAGTGACTTCATGAGTGGAAGGTTGCTTACGTAGCATTCTAGAGGCCTGTGTATGATTTTCTTCCTCAAACAAAACAAAAACAAATATAAAAACAAGATCTGATAGCATTATCAGACTTCAGAAATTCTGATTTAGAATTATTAGCGAAGATACTTTTTATACAGATTAGGAAGGAAGTTTGTTAACTCTGTCTCCCTAGGAGATAAATGATGTTATATTATATTGCTGGTCTATCTGAGTGAGAATCCTGCTAGTGGCTGGCTAGCTGTCTTTGTAACCCAAGTGCAAATGCAGCATTTCCCAAATGTGACATGAGATTATTTTAGGTGGAACTTGGGGGAACATTTTTAATTTTATCAGTTATTCATGTTTATATATGAGAAAGAGTATGACCAGCCTGTCAAACCTGTTCTTTCATGGTATGTTATCAACACAGATCATGCAAGTGAGGACAAAGACTTGGAATAATAGCAAAGAGTGGTTAGCTACCATCACCTCCCTTTGGTAGAGGCTCAAAGGTAGGCAGGGGAGTGGGAAAGCTTCATATTGGAAAATGGGGAAGGCTTCAGGTTTGCTCTGATTGGATGCTGCTGGCATGCAAAAACTGGAGCTGGACTATATGACTGATATGGGAAGCATCTTTAGTTTTCTTTGGATGGTAACTTTGGATTCAGAGGTGAAAATTAGGGAAGCTGATAGTCATGGACAAGTCCTGACCATTCTGGACTCATTGCAGCAGAGTCTGTGGTTTGGCTTCCTGCTCTGGTTGCAGGAGTTGTGGGTCAGAATTCTGTGGTCATATGTGATCTGTATGTTGTCTGTTTTTCTATTTAGCTTTTCAGTGGATAGTGTTTTTAAGATGAGGCCAATAAACTTTATTTAGGAAAAAAATAAGTCAACCTATATAAGGAAGAGTATTTTAAATAAAATAGCATATGGATATAACAAAAATTGTAAAGGTGGGAAGTGAATGAAATCAAGGGAAGGAAACTAAAAATTGATAAATTACAGTTATGTATCAGGCATTTTAGTAAGTATTTTCCGATTTTATTTTATTGCAACATCCTTAACAGTCTTACTAGTAGGATATTATTTATAATCCCAAAATTAAAAATGAGGATCCTGGCCCAGCCCTAGTGGTAGGCCCCCCATTGGAAATAAATAAATAAATGTTGGACAAGGTGGTACACTCCTTTAGTCCTGACTGCTTGCTACTTGGGAAGTTGAGGCAGGAGGATCAGGACAGAGTGAGAGATTCTGTCTTTAAAAAAAGAGAAAGAGTACCCTAAAGATTAATGAAGTAATTGGTTCATGGTTGTACATCTAGTGGGGCTACAATTCTAACCCGTAGCTTTCTAACTGGAAAGATACTATAAAAAGAGACCCTTTTGAAATACAAATGTGATAATTCCATTAACTGAGATATTTGGCTGTGTAAAATTTATCTTTTAGTCTTCTACTTCTAGTCTTCTATTTTTCTTCTTCTTCAGAGAACAGTCTATTTGGGTAAGGGGGTGCCTAAAAAGTAATTTCTTCATTGAGTTTCAAATGTCTGTGGCTCCTAATTTCCAAGTCTGTGGTGCTGGACTTCTTGTTTAAAGTTGTCTTACTGTGCTCACAGAGGTAAATTTAGCTTATTCCTTGTTCCTCTTGCTCTGTTGAGATCATCAGTAAGACTGACACACGTCTTGCTTGTTATGTCTTCTTGCCTCCTCAGTTCTCTGTGTTGCTGTATCAAAACAAGTGTTCTCTAAATTCTTATTGTTTGCTGTTGCTTTGTTGTCAGTACCATTTAATTTAACTATGGGTGGTTCATAGAAAGCAAGAATGAACTACTTCAACAACATAATGTATGTCTACAGCAGGGCATTGCATTTTTGCTTTCTTTTTGGCTTGTAGTGGATAGCTTTTATTGTCTCAGATCCTTATGTATAAATTTTTGTGCTATAAACAGAAATAGTCCGAACTGATTTCTGAAACATGTAAAAATTTATTGCTTTTATAAAGGAGTCAGTAGAGAGGGAGACACTGAAAATATAATCAAGGTGGGACCAGCAGGTAGTGTGGTGGTTGGAGCTTTGGACTCCTCCATGGTCAACCACGGTTCAACTCCCAGACGTGGTGACTTGCTTTGTCACTTTCTCTCTGTCTCTGGTGAGCAAATGTGCCCTATAGCAAATTTAAAAATGATAACTAATAAAATTAACTAATAAAAAATAAATAAGTACTTTAAAAAAGAAAATATAAGAAAGGTGAAAGTAGGGACGAGCAGTTGGTGTAATGGCTATGTCACTGCTGAACTCTCCTGTACTTTCACCTTCCTTTCTTTCTTTCTTTCTTTCTTTCTTTCTTTCTTTCTTTCTTTTTTTTTTTTTTTTTTGAAAGTTTTTTGCTATAGGGTATGTGCACTTGCCAGAAAGACAGAGAGAGATAGAGAGACAGAAAGCGAGAAATCACCCTCCAGGGGGGATGGCCATGCTGCAATCCCTTCTCCTCCTTTCTCCTCTCAGGATCTTGGGCCCGCCTGGCATGAGTTTAAGACACTGGGTCCAGGACTTGAATCATGGTCGACTACATGGGAGTCCAGTGACATAGCCATTATGCCAACTCCTGGTCCCAAGAGAGCAGATTTTCTTAAGGTAGATTTTCACAAGTGAAATTACTGGCATAAGTAGTATAGTTATTTTATTTATTTATTTCTAAGGAATTAGTCTTTTAAATTTTATTTATTTATTTATTTATTTATTTATTTATTTATTTAAATTTGACCAGAGAGAGAGAAAGAAAGAGTGAGAGAGGGAGAGAGAAAAAAGAGAGCGAGAGGGAAAATGAGAAAGCAAGCCAACAAGTCTGGGACTCAAACCGTGGTCAGCCATGTGGGGGTCCAGCATCCTTAACCATCACTCCACCCGCTGGCCCCTGTGTAGTTATTTTCATGTCATGACCTATACATTTTTTTTTTCCTGGAAACATTGTACCTTCATACTCCCACCATATTCTAATTCTTTCGATTCAGTGCAATATGCTGTTTATTCCTTTCACTCGTTCTGTTTTCCATCTTCTTAAAGTTATCTCAGTTCTTATCATCCCCTCTCTTTGTCACCAGTCTCTGCTTCTCTCCTTCACTACTTTTATCATTCACATCAGCATTTGAAGTGGGGGTCTTACAGCTTAAAAAGAAAATCCTTTCCAGCCTCTGCCTCTACTTTTGTTTCTTCATTTAATAAAATTTCTTGAATGATTGTCCAGTTCCTACTCAGATTTTTCCTAGCTTCCAGTTACATTTCTATTTTCTAAGCTATAACCTAGTTGCATTTCTAACCACTCCACTGAGAAAAATTCTCGTCACAGTTGCTACTACATCTATGTTTCTTAGTCCAGTGTGCATTTTTTCACTTATTATCTATTTTTAACTCTTAGTATCATTTAGTACAATGAGCACCTCACTTCTTGAAACAGTCTCGTATCTTGGTTTCTCTTAACTTATTGGCCGTTCTTTTCTGATCTTCTATTGGCTCTTGGTGTACTAACATTACTTGATGTCTTAATATTGTATGGCTTTGTAATATACCCAGGGCTCTTTTCACCAAAGAAAAACTGTGTTTCTCCTAAATACATTTTTAGTTCCTTTTTTATGAGATAGAGAAGGGAGAGAGACAGATAAGTAATTTTGAAGGATTTTGCAGTGGTGAGGTCATTCCACCATAGACTCCCAATTAGGATTGTGGGCATGTTCAGGTTGGTCCGGGAACTGAACCTGGGGCTCCCCTGCAGCCTCCAGTCTCTCATGCAGTGGTGCTATGTGTACACCACCATGGGTGGGCCCCTTAGGTGTTTTTTCCTCTTCCAAGAAGTCTCACTATGACTCTTGCCTTACATTCTGTAGACTGTAATGAGTGTGTAAATTTTAAGCTCATTAATTTTAGAAAGTTTTAAGATTTTAGATTTTTGAAACTAAAGGTTTGAAGTTTTAGTATTTTTTCAACTGTTTGTGTTTTGAAATCTTGAATTGGTGGGAACTAGCAGTTAGCGTAATGGCAATGTCGCTGGACTCCCACGTAGTCGACCGTGGTTCGCGTCCCGGACCGGTGGCTTAAAACTCATGCCAGGTGCATGTGTGTGCGTGCCCAAGATCCCGAGAGGAGAATGGAGGAGAAGGGATTGCGGCGTGACCATCCCCCCTGGGGGGTGATTTCTCGCTTTCTGTCTCTATGTCTCTCTCTGGCTGTCTGGTGAGCGCACATGCCCTATAGCGAAAACGTCTCCAAAAAAAAAAAAAATCTTGAATTGGTAACGTATGACTAATACGTTAATTAGAATAGTTTTTCCAAAAGAGCATTGTTACTGTCTGTTCTCAAAGTTTTGAGTAAAATAAGAATTTTTATGATCTCAAGTCATTATTAATATTATGATGCATTAGCAAGTTTCAAGTTTATAAGTACTTCTTAAAATTTTTTCTGAATGATTAAAATTTATAAACGGACATAGATGGTGTCAAATGCTGGCTCCCTAAATCTCTCTCTCACAAGCTGTAGATAAGACAAAGCTAAATTTATTGACTATTACAAAAAGAGAGACCACCACCTGGACAAAGCTTTGGCTGTGTCCTGTAGGGAAGGCAAGGTTGGTATGTGCTGAAATCTAAATTTTGGTTTAAGGTGGGTCAGTATGTGTATGTGTTTGGTTTGTGTGTGTGTGTGTGTGTGAGTGTGTGTGTGTGTGTGTGTGTGTGTATGAGAGGGAGAAAGAGAGAATGTGAAAGAGAGATTAGGATTAGATAAGGATCATGATACACCAGTGAGGCATTCAGAGTCTTAAAAACTGTTGATACGTTCCAGTGAATAGTTGATGAGTGTTTCAGGAAGTTCCTATAATGAACAATTAAACCATTTAACAGGGCCTAGTCTCCTGAAATACTAAACTCATGACATTGTAGACAATGCATTTTTAAGGTGTTGGTTTCAGTGTGTAGTGTTCAAGTTGTGTGTGATTTCCATTAAACTATTAATATCATAGGATCATAACATTTTACTTCAAGCTATTGGGATTGCAATTTTTCATTTATTTATAGAGCTATTAGACCAATTCCTATGAAATGTTAATGTCCCTCATTGCTAACTATCAAATCAGTATAATTATCCATTTTTTTTGACTATTCAGGTCATATATATTGAATTTTTGAGTTTATGCCTTTGGAATAGTTATAATGCCTCATTTTCTTTGCTTTGGTAGACATAATTTGAAATATGGGATGAAGGTTCCTTTTCTGTAGACTAAGAATATGTGAAACTTGGTATCATGAGTTCTAAATACCCCTAAGCTATTATTTCAAGAAGAATAGGTTTTTTAACTTTGCAGGTTCCAACCTATAAATTACAACTAAGAGCAGGAATCCTTATAATAATAAACTTTTGGTATTGTAGGCTGATTTATGGAACTGACTCTAGGATTAAATGTTCATTCTTTACCCTTTATTTTTCTTTAACAGATGTCAGTTGGGCTGCCTTGTCTTGATTGTGACCTAGTGTTTATTCAGCCTTAGTAGTAGTATGTAGGTTGGGCTTATTTTAAATGATAATGTGTTCACATTTTTCTTTGTGTGAATTGCTCATTTTCTGTCATAACCTGGGGGTGTGGAAGGATTCTGTTAAAGACCTAGGAGGCAGGTTTTCCCACAGTGCTGACATCTTTGCTCAGCTCAGGCAGGGAGCCTTGGCTGGGTCACCTGTGCAACTCCCTACATGGTGGAGACTGGCAGAATCCTGTCTACTCTGCTTTGACTTTATATTGCCAGGGTTTGTTGAAAGAAGCCAGAAATTTGGGTAAAATAAATTCCTTTTTGCTTTTTATCCCTATCTCTACCAAATCCTTACCCGTTTTTTCATAAGGGTTGTCCTGGCTTTTAAGGGCTGTGAAAACAATAAAAAAGGACAAATTTGACTGTGAAATTGAGCATTTTGACCTATTTAAAACCCTATGCTTTATACTCTTGGCCCATTTTTCTGTGTGTAATTTTGACAACTTCTTTATGGCTGTGGAGCTCAGTGTTTGTTCATAGTTAAAGAACTGTCTTGGGTTGAAAAAAGAAATCTTGATATGTTCAAAAAGTCGATGTCTGTTATTTCGAAAAATTTGCTGTTTTAAGCTTTAGAAACAACTTAGATATTACTAAATAACCATATTAAATATTTGCTGTGTTTTTAGGTTATCTGCATTAAGTTCACTTTACATGTGTAAAAATGTTTACATTTGATAGGTGGAGCGATACAAAATTACTTTTTTTGTTTGTTCTTTTTTTCTTCTCAGATTAAAAAACCCAATTCTTTATCCAGGGATTTTTTTTTTTTTTTCAGATTTTAACACACACTGGAATTGTGCCCGCTAATATATATATAAAATCAATCTTTTTCTGTTATTATCTTCCTTTTGTAAGTAACTTAAAATTTATTTGGCCCATATATCAGGAAGTGGGCCATCTCTGGTAGATTTTCAAATTTATCATTATAATGCCCACCAGAAGTATAATCAACATAGACTTGAAAATACCTGCCAGCACAAAAGACACATTAATTTTGGAGATATTAAACTCTAGAGGTGCCCTGTACTCCGTCTTTTGAGCACATGCCCTTTTGAAAAGGGCAGTAGTGGGATCAGCAGTTAGCATAATGGCTATGTCGCTGGACTCCCATGTAGCCGATCGCTGTTCAAATCCCGGACCCAGCAGCTTAAACTCACGCTGGGCGCGTGTGCGTGCGTGCGTGCCCAAGATCCCAAGAGGAAAATGGAGGAGAAGAGATTGCGGCGTAGCCATCCCCCCTGGAGGGTGATTTCTCACTTTCTGTCTCTCTGTCTCTCTCTGTCTGGCGAGCGCACACGCCCTGTAACGAAAACCTCTCCAAAAAAAAGAGAGAAAAGGGCAGTAGCTTTCCTAGTCTTCTACCAAGTGTCTGATACATTAATGAGTGCACATAACCTCCTTTCCTTGTGTACTTTTAGCTGTTACTTTGAAAAGTATAATAAAGTAGGTGTTGCTATTCATTTTGAATCTATTGTGACATATTTGATCCATCGTTATTTGGCATTTACACTTTTTCATTCTTGTATCCAAATCGTAGACTGATTGATTACCACAGTAACATTTTATCAGGTGTCACTAAGCACCTGAGTTCCATAATTCCTGCTCCCACCTTCGACATCGCAGTATACAGTGAGCAGTGTTACTGCTGGAGTTTATTCTTCTTATCTCTGAAGTAGAGGCACAAGAAAAGGCTGAACTCTGCTGCTGTGTCACCCAGCCAGGTCGATCACTTTTCCCCACAGAATGGCATGTCATTTCTTTGCTCTGCATCTCTGCAGATAGCACTGTTCCCTCGTGGAGTGCTTTCTTTGCTCTGCCAGTCAGTCAGTACCTCAAGGAGTGACCAAGGTTTCACTCTTTTATGCAAATTTTTTTTTGCCCTGTAAGCTTTCGCTTCTAGAACTCTGCTAGTACTTTGTCAGTACTTTTCTTATTACACTTACCATAGTTTCCTTGGTAGTGTTAATGATTTCCCATCTACACTGTAAGAATTTTAAAACCAGTACTTGCCTTTCATTCATCCTTTTTTATCCAGCACCTTAAAACTTTTCATGGACCAGAGATTTGCCAAATGATTTAAATATGGGTTTTAATTTACAATTCAAGTGTTTTTCTCCCAGCAGGGGGAAAAAAAAAAGGATGTGTTCTAGTCTATCTGTGTTAGAATCCCCTGGGATTCTTACTAAGAGTGCAATTTCCGGGACCAGCAGTTAGCATAATGGCTATGTTGCTGGACTCCCATGTAGTCAACCGCGGTTCAAGTCCCAGACCTGGTGGCTTAAACTCACGCCGGGCACATGTGCGTGCATGCCCAGGATCCTGAGAGGAGAATGGAGGAGCAGGGATTGCTGCATGGCCATCCCCCTGGGGGGTGATTTCTCACTTTCTGTCTCTCTGTCTCTCTCTGTCTGTCTGGCGAGCACACACGCCCTATAGCAAAAACCTCTCAAATGCAATTTCCCCACACACTAGGAATTTTAGGTTTGGGGTCTGGGAAGATGGATGCATTTGCATTAGGTACATCATGTTAGTTATATTTAAATTTAAGACTCATTCTCTTGAATTATGGTCAAAATCAGTAAGAAAATGTATTTCAGACTAGATATGCTTATTTTATATGTTACTTTGTTTAAAATATAACTAAATGACATTAAAGTACCTTATGTTTTATAATGTGGAAAATTTTTCTTTTATCTTTGAAAAAGTGATGTTTTTGAAAACTAACCTATTGATTTCCAACTTTTGGTCTTAATTACTAATTTGAAATAATGCCTGTCTGTAATGTATGTAGGTTTATAAAACTAAAGATAAAAGAGATAAGTAACTGAATTTGTTATTATGCAACGTGGAAAATAGTACAAGCAGACACTCTCAATAAGAGGTAATCTTATCTTTCTCTGAACGTTTAAAAAGGTATTACTTATTTAATTTTATTATTATTATTATTTGCTATTGGGCACCTGTGCGAGAGAGAGAGAGAGAGAGAGAGAGAGAGAGAGAGAGAGAGAGAGAAAAAGTGAGAAAGCAAGCCACCAACCAGGACCAGGACTTGAACTGTTATTGACCATGTGGGAGTCCAGTCCAGCGCCTTACCTACCATGCCACCTGCTGGCCCCTCTGCATTTTTAAAAAATTTTTTTTTTCCCCTGAGTTTTTCTTGATTTGATTCTACCTTATGTTGTCTCAGTTGTTTCCTGGATGTAGAATTTTTCCCTTTAGGACCTCAAGGACAAGATCTTTGTCTTCCTCTCCTGTTTCATACAGTGTTGTTAGGATGGCTCAGAAAACATTTCAGAGTGGCCTGTAGATTGTTTATATGTTTGTTATACAATAGAATTTATCGTAAATGACTTTGAAAATAAGGATATATTTCATAGGAATCGATTTTACATGAAGTTTTTTTTTAAGAATAATTTAACTTTATATATTTATATATACACACACACACACACATATAATAAATATATATATGTGTATATATAAACATATACACACACATATATACACAGAGAGGTGGAAAGAGAGAGAGCGAGTGTGCAAGTGAAAGCCAGTGAAGAAAAGTAAGAAAGCAAGCCGTCAGGTCTAGGACTCGAATTGTGATCGGCCATGTGGGAGTCCAGTACCTTTAACCACCATGCCACCTGCCAACTCCTACATGAAATTTCTTAAAAGAGACACCTTTATTTAACTTAATTTTGAAGCGTCCTCTAAAAAAAAAAGCTAATGGAAATATTTAAATTTTTTTTGTGCCGTTTACCATAGGGGTTGATGGCCAGATTGCAGTTTCTAGTTGTGAAAGTCATAGAAAGGTAGAGACTTAGAGTATAGAGATCAGATCCCTAAATCACTAGTAAAATAAAGTGAGGCATATTAGTACAACATAGTATATTTTTCCTAATTTTTAGAGAACTTTTAAGTTGCTTTCTCAGATCTAGAGATGGAAGAGGCAGTTGATTCAGCATAGACTGGCTTTAAAGTGATATATTCTATATTCACCTCTACTAGAACATACAGAAAAAGAAAATAGCTTTAAGAGTATGGCTTCTTTCTTTCTTTCTTTCTTTCTTTCTTCCTTTCTTCCTTTCTTCCTTTCTTTCTTCCTTTCTTTTTTTCCTGAGTAGTGACAGGCATCTATGAATAATGATGAATTCAGGAAAACTCCTAGGCTAGACATTATCTTGACAGTTGGCCGACAGATGCTCCTGATTTGAGTGTGAGACTGAGGTATTCAGAAAGCACTTCAAAACACTCTCCTATGCCAGCCAACTTTATTTTCGTTATATTGGAATTGAGTTTTTAGCTGCTTTGTAATAATGTTTCTTGATAAAGTACCTAGTAAGAGCTGGGTAAATATAGTTTATTTAGAATATAACAACATCTAGTCATGTTTGTAAATTGTCCTTCAGACCTCATTGTTACTTGTAAACTAATGTATTAAAAAAAGAGCTAATGTTGGGGCCGGCAAGTGGCATGGTGGTTAAGGGCGCTGGACTCCCACATGGCCGACCACGGTTCAAGTCTTGGACCTGGTGGCTTGCTTTCTCACTTCCTCTCTCTCTCTCTGTGTTTCTCTGATCAAACTGAAAAATAATAATAATAAATAAAGTTAAATAAAATAATTGTTAAAAAAAAAAAAAGCCCCAACCTTTTTTTTTAAAAAAAAAAAAAAAAAAAAAAAAGAGCTAATGTATATATCAACAGTTTCACCATGAACAGTCTAAGGGAAAATTATATAGTTGAATGAAAATTGACTTTGGTATTTTTGAAGATGGGCGACCAAACTTCTTCCATTTCCTGAGAAAGATTAATTATATTTTAGACATGGTACTTATAGTGACATTATTTTTATATTGCACACATCGAACATAATATTTGAGGTGTCAAGACTGTTTTCTGAGTTAGTTGAAGTTTTATTGAAGTCATGAATCTACATTATTTCTCTATGTTTGGGAAGAAATTTCCTACTATTTCCAGTGGGCATTGGGCAGGTGATTCTCATCCATGGTTCTCTAGTTTAGGAATTTGTTCTTTGTGTTTGAAAGAATTTGTTGACATTCTACGAGTAGTGTTAGGGACTTCTTTGACTTTAGGTTTTGGTTTGGGGTCAGATGGATGCTGGAAATGGTAAAGTGATGTGATGGGGCAATGATACCTTTTGTGAAATGAATTTTGGTAACTCCGCTGTTTGCTCCTTAGCATTTTATTCATATGCTTGTGCTTGGAAGCCTGTGTAAACTGTTTTAGAAATGTTAAAAGTTAGCTGAAACTGCTTTAATAGAGTTATGGTGTTACAAAGTAAATTTAAGTTGTTCCTATTTCAACTTTTGTATCTTTTTCTCTGAAGTTTTGTATTACAGTGTGATTTTCTTTTATGATAGCCAGTTCAAATGTAAGCATAATATAACATGGCAGTCTAGCACTTGCAGCTAGCACTTGCATATAGCAGATATGTGAAAATATATGAATTGTTCTTAATGTTAAACATTTTGTTCATGAGAATAATGTAACACCTGCTGTGACTTTTTAAGCTACATAAACTTTAGTGATAGTAAAATTAAAATGTATTCATTTCTAAAACGTATTTGTAAATTATTTGGAACGTTGTGTTTCTCCTTTAGAGATTTTATTTGGTAATATAGAAATTTAAATCTGACATAAAAATAGAAAATTATCACAGTGCCTAGGTCCCTTTTACTTTTTTTTAATCTATAAGGCAGGCTCACCTCTGATGTACCTTGTCCAAGAACAACAGAAAGTGTTATCTAATACTAGACTAATATCTGTTTCCTTTTAGCACTTTCTTTGATTCTATGAACATTCTTTACAAAGGTATCAGATAGGATTACATTAGAATAATAATTTTTCCAGGGGTATTAGTTCCCTTTTCTCATTGTGATATTAAAAATCATAAGAAAATATAATTATAAGGATACTACTTATTTATATTTGGTAGCCCTATTTGATAACAGAATATGTTATGGCATATATAAAAGAATGGTTTATATTCTTATTTTTCTGAGAGATATATTGTGAGGTTTTGGGAGTAGTTGGAGCATCTGGGACTATTTAAAAAACAATGAAAAAGGACAGGAGATGATTACCTTTTGATTGGCTCCAAATTACATTAGCCCTTAATGTTTATCTATTTTAGAATTTTAAAAGATAGTGGAATACCTCTTTAATAGTTTAAATCTTGAATGAAGGCAATATTGTGATTTTGCTAAAGTCTGATTTTTTTTCCCCCTCATATATTTTAGACCAGAACAAGAAGGCCAAGTCAGATTGATACCCTATTTAGTATAAAAATCTTAGAACTGTACGTAATATGGTAAATCAAATGAAGATTATACTTATTTTTTTACTTGTATTTTGACATTTGCTTATAACTGATATACTTTTGATATTGAAATTTTTTTGCTATTTTATATATATAAGAGATTACAAAAAGATCATGAGAAAGTAGAATTAAAGTTTGAGTTTATTTTTATGCAAAAGTTTTGAAACTCATGCACAATTTTTTTATAATATGCATTTTCCATAGACCTGTTGAAGATCTTACACACACACACACACACACACACACACACACACACAGAATTTTTTTCCTTAATTTTATTTGCTGTAGGGTGCTTGCATTTGCTGGAGACAGAGAGAGAGAAAGGAGAAAGCACCCCCTGGGGGGGGGGGTGGCCACATTGCAGTCCCTTCTCTCATGATTTTGAGCACATGTGCCTGGCATGTTTTTCAAGCTGATGGGCCCAAGACTTGAATTACACAGTTGACCTATGTGGGATTCAGCATATTTATGTGTGTGTGTGTGTGTGTGTGTATAAACTTGTTTATCTATATACTGCCTACCAAAAAACTTTTAAGTTTCTAAGAGTTGGAGACTTTTTTCCTTTCTTTCTTTTTATGTTGGTGAAACATACATAGTACTAAATTTACAATTATAACTGCATTTTAAGAGTTAAGTATTTCATGAGTAAGAGAGACAGAGGCAGAGAGATACAGCACCACTCACAGAGTCCTTCCTCTATGATGCACCAGCCCAGATCATAGCCACATGCATGCTTGGTATGTTGAGGGAGGTCTCTGGATATTAACTGGAAAGCTTCCTATGTGGGTCTGCCTTGCACAGTGTTGTAGTTTACCACCATGCCACTTACACCCTTTTTAACCATTTTTAAATGTATAGTTGCTTTTGATTTGTATGTTTCTTTCAGTACACCAAGGTATTTAAATTAGAATTTAAGAGCATATCATAGATGTTCGATATAGCAGAGAATGGCTAGTTGTTGAATCCATTTGCACGTATCACCCTTAACCATTCCAGCCCCAGCACAAACCTGGGCTGTGTTCCAGCTGCCTGGATTATATATGTTCATAGACTGAGTTCAGGCTACTGAAATATGAGCAAATTAATGTATGTGACCTCCAAACCTGGTTTGTAAACATCTCCTGTGTTCAAACCTTCCCTTCCTCCTTCTGATGGTTATCTTGAAACCAAGAAGATGGCAGGGAACCTAGAAGGAAGGAATCTAGATTTCTGGATCACTGCTTAGAAGAGAGCCATCCCCTTAAAGGAAAATTTTGTTTTGAAAGCCAAAAACAAAACTTACATTGTGTTAAGTTACTAAGATCCCATGATTTCTCTCTTTCAGCAGCCAGCATTGTCTTCACTACAATGAGAATATTTTTGAAATTTTGTGGAAAAATGGAATTAAAGTATGAGTTTATTTTGATGTGAAAATTTTTGAAAAGTATGCATAGTTTTTTTCATAATAAACATTTTCCATGAACATTTTGATGCCTCACTCCCTCATATACTCAATAATGATTAGAATGTGTCAGTTAGGGTGTACTCAGAATTTATTTCTTGGGATCATATGGTGGTACAGTGGTCAAACATGATATTCAGTGAGGAAGTCTCATATGGAAGGTTTCCAGTTACAGTATGGAGACCTCTCTGAGTATACCAGGCACGTCCTTGCATGCAACTGGGGCTGACTGAAGGCTGGAACATGGCATTAGGACACTGTTGGGAGTGCTTTTTCTTTTTCTCTAGCTATCTCCTCTGCACTCATGGAATAAATAAATACATACACTTAAAAATATGTTTCTCATTTGTAAGGAATCAAGAATACAGAGTTGATCCCAGCCATGATAGGCTTAGGCCATATGAAAGGCCTAGGTTCAATTTCAAGGCCACCCTAAAGTGCTGGGCATTCTGGCATCTGCTTGAAGTCCTAGCTGCTCAGGAGGCTGAGGCAGGAGGATTGTGACACAGGGAGATCCTGTCTAGAACTTCACATACACATCCCACAAAAGGGAAAGAAAAATAGTCGAACTAAGGAGTGAGAAATTGGTTGTGATTCTAGTTAGAGGAGGGGTCAGTGTAGAACTCAGTGAGATAAGTAAAAGATAGTGAGAAAACAGGAATGTTGTATTAGGGAATTGATACAAAAATTATAAGTAGAAGGTAGTTATAGTATAAACACATTAGGAGAGAAATCCTTGAGGGTTGGAGCAGTAGAGGACATTCTGAAATAAGAAAATCAAGTCTTTGAGAGTTGGACAGGGTCTTTTTGCTTTTAAGACAGTCTTGCTGTTGCTATCCTGCCTCAGGATTCCAACTGAGACTGCAGGTTTATACCACCATGCCTGGCATGTTTTTAGACAGGGTCTTACTGTGTTGTTCAGGTCTGCCTCAAATTTGTGATCCTGCCTCAGCCTCCCTGAGCTTCTGGGATTAGAAACACACATTCTGCCATACCTGGAATCTAACCCGTGGTCAGGACTACCCCTGTGGTCCCAGCCTGTGGAGCTCAGCATCTTAGCAGCACAAGCTATCACTGCTGGGCCATTATTGATTTTTAGAAAGAAGAATTTTTATTGAATTTCATATGGAATTCATGTATGTGCTTTTGATTATTGTAATGACTACTTGACATAGGATGTTGAGAAAAAGGTTTACATGAACAGTGTTACAAAGTTTTATGTCTTATGTGCTGGAGTTTGGAATAATTACTTGATTTATTTTCCTAATGGGTTGTTGTCTAGGTACATGAAAAGAATTGGATTATGGTTCTTTTGTGTATATATAAAATTCAGCATATTTTATTTCTATAATACCTACACACAGGTGAAATTGAACTTGTGCATTGAACATATAAAATATTAGACAGAATATTTGAAAGTAAGAAATTTATCAATTTATTTTACTAACATTTATTCTTTATATTTGAAATGGAATTTAACCTGTGGGCCTCCAAACTCAATTTTATCAGATAATAAAAGCAAGTAGGTAAAATGTTTGTATTTAGTGTTTTATTTTACTGTTTTAATTTTTAATTATTTTTGTTGTTAGAAGTCACGTTCTCTTGTCAGAGAGTAAAGGAAAGGCCGAAAGCGCCCCTCAATGGAGCGCGGTCATGCCTCAATCCTTTCTCCTCCACTTCTCCATCTTGTTAGGATCTTGGGCCATGTACTCATATGTGCCTGGCATGTTTTCCAAGCCACCAGAGCTAGGATTTGAACCATGTGAGACCCAGCTCTTTTTTTTTTTTTTTCTGGAGAGGTTTTTGTTATAGGGTGCGTGCGCTCGCCAGACAGAGACAGAGAGACAGAAGGTGAGAAATCACCCCCAGGGGGGATGGCCACGCCACAATCCCTTCTCCTCCATTCTCCTCTTGGGATCTTGGGCACACACGCACACGCGCCCGGCGTGACTTTAAGCCTCCGGGTCCGGGACTCGAACTGCGGTCTACTACATGGGAGTCCAGCGACATAGCCATTATGCTAACTGCTGGTCCCCCCCCAGCTCCCTTAATCAGTAGGCCACAGCCTTTCTGCCCAACTTTGATAGCTTTTTCAAAAATCTTTACAATGAAAAATTAATAGTAGCTATAAATTGAAAAGATACGTGACTGTCCAGATGTTTCATCTCTTCTGTAAATGATAACAAATAGAATATGTTTAATCATTCATTGACTTACAAAAGCCATGTCCCAAGTTGTATATATGGTGGCAGTAGCTGTAAGGTGTAGGGATTTTCTTACCCATTGGTCATAGCTGCTTGAGCTGTAAATGAAGTTCACTTTTAACCAAGTGGTAAGAAACTGTCTCAGCTGAGCCTCAGATGTTGCGGAAACCATCGATACTTCTGATTAAAGAGGAAAGGTCTTTTTCTTGCTATGCACAGCTGCTTGTGTAAAAAGAATATAGCTCTCTTCTTTTACTCTACACTAACTTTATGCTCTACTGGGTGTGGAGGATTATCGATAAGTTGTGTGTTCAACCTAACTGGGTTCTAACTTGTAATTCATTTTTAAAATAAAAGTGCTGTTGAAGGTGATTTGAGATTACAGAATTTTTATGAGTATTATGCAGAATGCATGCTTTATGGTCTAATTAATTGAGGCAGCACTGGACTGGGAGTCAAAAGAACTGGTTGGTCGTTACATCTCTTAACTCTAAATATTAGTTTCTTAAATCTTTAAAATGATAATATCCTAGAATATTAGTGTTGAAAGTGACCTAAAAGGCAATTTGGCACAATCTTTCATTAAACACTCAATTTAAAAAATCCTGTCTGTGATAGATGGCCATCCAACGACAGGAAGGTCAATATCTCATTGTCTTCTTTCATCAGGTACTTAGATATTTGAAGCCATTGAACACAATGTCTCCTCTTTACTCTGTGTATGCCATCTACACAAGCACATGTGGGAATATTAATACCTGATTTGTCTCTCTCACAGATTGAGGGGATGATCAGATAAAGTAAGGAGGGTGAACGCAAAACCAATGTGTAAAAGATATTACCATTGCCCCTGGGTAGTGCTTTTTCAACTAATGACTTCCACTGGAATTAACTACCTCTTGTATTCCTAATGATTTCTATATAAACGAATTTTCAATCTCTGACTAAGTATATAGGCTTTGAAACTCGTCAAATGGAGTCTCCTAGTACTTCAGTATTTTTATACTAATACAATTTACAAACCTTGACCCTCAATTTAAAAACCACTGGACAAGACTCTTCTTCTAAAGACATTTAGATTACCTAGTGTATGATAGTAGTTATATACAAATTGAAATTATATGGAAGTAATATATAAATGTCTGCCCTAAGATTAGTGTTACTCTCAAATATATTTTGTGAAAACTATTCACTAGTATAAAATCATGACACATTTTATATACTAATACTAAATGACAGACTCAAATGAGTTCTGCCTGGATGCCTTTATAGTTCTGTCTAGTGGGCATACTAAACATGTCAGTATTTTGTAATTAAAAAATTTTTAAACATATTTAGTGACTTATTCAACAGAACCTTTGTTAGTAACTTTTCAGTTGCGAAGATTAATCTAGTAAACTAGAAATCTGTATTTTATAAAATTTCCCCTTCTCTCCTCTCTGTCTCTCAACCAGTGTGGCAAAGTATGTTAGAGATGCCAGTGATTTACTGCTTCATTCATACCACTTTCTTAGAGAAGCTAGTTTACCCAATACTCCTGCTCTATGGGGTAGACACTCATGCCCCGTGTCAAGCTCTTTTGTAAGTATTTAATCCAAGCGTTCCTGGGAGGAACTGGGAAGGTTTAAGACTGAAGGCACTAAGAGATGAAGAAGTGAAGCTATAACATTGTGTTGGGGTAGTTTATGAGGGAACAAAATCTATAAGCAGGCTAAGGAATTGGTGGATAGAGAAAGTATAAATGCAGCAGATGTGCTGGGAGAGATGGATCCAGGGCTGGGAAGAGGAGTAAAGAGAGTGAGACAAGAGACAGAAATAAACACTTGACCTCACACAGTCCCTCAATGAGATGAAGGGAAGTAATTGCATCACTTTGCAGGTCTAACTGGCAGAAGATCTTCCTCTACAGTCCTAACTCTTGTTTTCTGAGAAGAGAATGGGAGAGAAGGGATTGTGGCATGGCCATCTTCCCTGGGGAGTGATTTCTTATTTCCCCCTTTCTTTATTTTTCCCTTTCTGTCTCTCTCTCTTTCAGAAGGTCTTTGTTTCTTGCAACTGTAAAGCTCTAGTAGAGTACTAAGGTTAAAGACAAGCTTCAGGGGTACATCTTTGGCCCAGGCCTGCTTCCAATTTGTATTCCTAAATAGAATCAAGTTCTTGTTTCACCATTAAAAATGGCTTTCTTTTGGGCCAGCCAGTGGCATGGAGGTCAAGGTGATTGGATCCCATGTGGCCAACTTTGCAGCTTGAGTTCTGGACCCAGATGATTTGAAAAACACACTGGACATGTGTGTGCCTGCCCAAAATCCTGAGAGGAAAATGGAGGAAAAGGGATAGTGGCATGGCCATCCCTCCCACCCCCCGGCTTGTGCTTCATCACTTTCTCTCTCTCTCTCTCACTTCATCTCTATTCTGTAATTGCAAGCATCCTATAGCAAAACAAAACAAAAGGACTTTTTATTGTTATATGATAAAGATATCATTCATTTGGTTACATCTTTGAACCTATTTTCTCAAAAATGTTATTATTATTATTTTATTTATTTAATTAAACTGGATATTATTATATAATGTTTCTCTGTACATTTTTGTATAGATCTATAGGTTCTTCCCTTTTTTGACATAAGATAGTGTCATGACCTTGTTAATACTATAGGAATCACCTGGCTTGAAAGTATACAGAATCCAGAATCAGACATGTACTGGCTGGTCCAGTATTGATATTTCCTAAACAAAATGTGTGTGCCTAAGCAAATCTGATTCAGCAGAATGAGCTTTTAAGACCCATTTTAGTATTTTAAAATGTTTTGTAAACTGTGGGGCTAGCAGGTGGCATGAAGGTTAAGGCTCTGGATTTCCACATAGTTGACCAGGTTTGAGACTTGGACCTGGCAGCTTGAAAATCATGCAGGGCACCTGTGTGTGTATGCCCAAAATCCCAAGAAGAAACTAGAGGAAGGGACTGTGGTATGGCCATCCTCCCTGGGGAGTGATTTCTCACTTTTCTTCTCCTGTCTCTCTCTCTCTGGCAGGCTCATATACCCTATGGCAAAAAACTAACAACAACAAAGTGCTTAGTAAATTAAAGCAGGGGACCAGCAGTTAGCGTAATAGCTATTTCGCTGGACTCCCACGTAGTTGACCACGGTTCGAGTCCTGGACCCGGTGGCTTAAACTCACGCCGGGTGCATGTGCGTGCGTGCCCAAGATCCTGAGAGGAGAATGGAGGAGAAGGGATTGCAGCGTGGCCATCCCCCTCTGGGGGGTGATTTCTCGCTTTCTGTCTCTCTGTCTCTCTCTGTCTGTCTGGTGAGCGCATGCGCCCTATAGCAAAAACCTCTCCAAAAAAAAAAAAAGCAGTATACAAAAGTGAAATATTTAAAGTAAATTGGTCCTATGGCCTGATACTAGTAGCATAAAGGGAAGCCACTATACCAGTCAGTAGTGATTGATAAAGTTTATTTCTTTTAAGCCAAGTATACAGATTATAGGAAGTTATTGGTGTACTTGTTGGATGGCTCTGTTTCTTCAGAATGTATATAATTATACCTGATTTCCTGGGTGGCATCAACAAGTTTTCTGAAGTAGTATTGGGATATTTTACCATTGATGTATGTTTTTATTTATTATTACTGTGTTTTAAATATTGATGTATGTGTTTATTTTTAGACAGGGTCTTGTTATGTTGTTGAGGCTGGCCTCCAACTAATGATCCTCCTGCCTCAGCCTCCCAAGTGACTAGAATTTCAGGAGAATATGACTGTGCTCAGCACAATGATTTATGTTTAAGACACAGGTTGCTTCAAACTTGAGTAAGACATTGAATTCTGGATTAAGCTAATAATTCATTGAAATACTTTACTTTTTCATGTCCCAAAAATATCAACCAGAAGGATATTAATGGTCACATATAAACTGTGGAAATTCAGACCCACAATTTTACTGAACAATTCAAGAATTTATATGAGTTCTAGCTGAGTATGTCAGAGTATTTAGACCATAGTTTATAGCAGGTAGATAAACACATATTTTTATCTAATGAAACACAAGTAGCATTAAAACATTTGTAGAAAAATGTCATTTTGATACATATTTTTGGGGGCTTAATAAATGTTGAAATTATATTTTTTTTCAAATAGGCAGATTTTGGTAGAATTTTGAAATAGGTGCACAAAAATCATAAATCAGTTTTTGTTTAGATTTTTTTTTTTTAATAACTGAAAACTTTTCTCTGTCCTTTTCCTTGTGCCTATCATAGTACTTAGCACATAGTACTTACTAGTTACTAAATGACTGAATTTTTTAAAAGAAATAATTAGAACACATACTAGGGAATTCTGTTATGTCTAGATGTACTGATAAGTCTGAACAAGAGTTACATCCGCTTCAGTTTTGAAACATAAGAGTTAAACCAGATGATCTTAATGATAGGTCATTCTCATGGTGATATCTTTGAAATTGATCAGTAGAAATCTTACCAACAGCTATAGTTTATTCTGTTGGAATTTTCAAAATGTACTGTACCTTAATTTAGAAACATTCCAATGAACCTGTATTCATTAGTTTTTTTATTGAGTTAAAAAACATTTTACCAAGTGGACACATTGTTTAATTTTGTTTTGCAGTTTACTGGATTGCAGTACAAGGCCAATAAATTAAACCTAGGCAGTTCTGTTGCTAATTACACACAACTTCTCTCGAGTATCAGATATTCAAATCCATTTTATGAATATGGTAGAGAGAACAACAACTGTAAAACAAAGCAGTGTGCATGTAAGTGACTGTTAGCGTGCATTTCAGAAAGGATAAATGCTCACCATATGGTACAATTACTGTGTCCAAGTTTTCAAATTAGCTTCTCTCATCCTCCTTATTACTGTCTTTAAAAAGAGAGGAAAAAACCCAACATGATTTATCTACTCTGCAGCAGAACTCTTGACGCAAAACAGCAGCCCAGTTCTGTCCAGTTTTTTTTTTCCCTTAGCATAATAGAGGCTGTCGGACTTTTTTATACTAATTACTGTGTGAGCCTCAGATGAACCCCCTTCAATTCACAGGGCTTTGTTAAGGGAGGAGCTGTCAATGTGTCTGCCCGTTTGCAGCTGTGCTGTGGCTTTAGCTTGCTTAACATTATGCTGCTTTTTAGACTTGACAGAAGGGATTTTTTTTTTTTTTTTTTTTTTTTTTTTTTATTAAGGCAAAGCAGCCTTGTAGCGAAATGGTTTAAGCAGCTGCATTGTAGGGAAGCACAAAGAAGTTATTATTGTGTCTGTTTAGGGGGGGTAGGATGGAGGGGGAGATATTCGGCTGCTGTTGATGCCGATTGTTGACTTGCCATCTGCCAGATAGGGAGAAGAAAAAAATGACAGCTCCAGCAGGGTGTTCAAGAGGTTGTTTGGAGAGACGCATAAACATGTGCAGATGTCGAACTGAATAATGGCTAGAACTTGAGACGGTTTATGATGCTGCTGATGTTTGTGCATATACAGAATGAATGTATGTGTGGATTTGGTTAACCAAGGGTACATACTAATTATCATTGTTTTCCTGCATGCCCCCTCCTCTTATTCTGTTAATTAGTTTAGGGGTTTAATACTTCCTCTTCCCTCCCGTATGCATGTGTAGTTTTAGAAAGCAACTTCTTTAAAGGGCAATACCAACTTCATATTTCTCCATAGCCATCCTGTTTGGTTAATGTTGGGTGTGAACCAGTAACAGGAGCTTTTGATTAAGAAATCAGGTGGTTTGCCATGCTTTTAATGCATACCATTAGCAGTTTAACACTAGTCCATACTTAACTTGTTATTGAAACTGAGTTGATTCGTTTTTTTAGCCTACCACTAGGGGTGAGATGGTACCAAATTTATTTTACTAAGTAATTCCATAATACTTTGGACTTAGTTATTCTTAGTTCCCATATGACTTATAAAAAAGCTCTATAGTAACTCAGCCTTTTTTGGTTAATATTCTTTTTCTCTTGGTTGTCATTGATTCTGTAAATGACAGGCATGCATTTTTATCAAGCATTAATAATTCGGTTGTATACTTTCTTCTGATTCATCCTTGTCATTAAGCATTAGACATTTGATTATATAGGGAACGTTTCTAAATGCTATAACATGTATATTAAGTAGGAGTGAATATATTTAAATGTCCTTTACTTCTTCCACTTTAAATAATTGAGAGGAAACACTGATATTAGGTAACATTTTTCAAAAGTATTTATTTTCTAAGAACATCTCAAATTTTTGTAAAAAATTAAAATTAACCATTTGGAGTTATAGTACTGTGTGTGTGTGTGTGTGTGTGTGTGTGTGTAGAATTAAAGAGTGTTTATTTTGACTTTTGGTAAACTCCTGCTTTCCTAAAACACTTGTTTTGTTGTATGATTATTAAGCTCAAATGCCTAAAGCATGGTTGAAAGGCCAGGATACTGACAGAGCTTTGTGTCCAGAGCAGTGTCTTTCTGAAAGGATTAAAGGAAGGTTGTCTGTTGTTTTCTACTCTTCATAAAGAATAGAGGTCATGTCTATCTAGAAAAACTTTGTATCTCACGTCTGTTTTTCCTCAACTGACTCTAATCTGTGTTTGCTTAAAAGGGCCAGAGAATCATCAGCTATACTGCACCTTGCCTTTGTCTCATTTTTTTTCTTTTCTCTGGAAGGCCATTAATATGTCTACATTTTTGCATGTAGAATTATGTACATAAATTTATAGTTTCATAGTCAATGATGATACTCCTGCTAAGTTTGGGGGCAAGCAACAGGACAGTGTCCAGGTTAGAGGTATTATTAAAGTAAGAGAAAGTGGTTTGCCAGTGGTCAGGATGTTAATGAATGGCTGGTGAAAGCAAGCTTGTACAGAAGCAAACTATGCCTTATTAATTAGATATGACTTCTCATTTCTTCAGAGCCGTTTCCCTAATCGTAGTGATATAGGCAAGTATACGCATTGGCATGACCATAATAAATTAGGCTGTGTCTTTCAAGTTACAAAGACCAGATTTAAATATTACTTAGTTTTAATGAAGTAAACTTGCAAAATCACTTACACTACATAAGCATAAATTTTCCATCTATTAAAAGCAGGAAACAGTAACTGCTACTCAAGGATCTTAAGAGGACTAAATGAGATAATATATTTAGACTGTCTCTGGAATGAAATCAGTAATAGCTGTTAGTAATATTTATGGTAAGTGTTGTGCGCGAGTATAGAAGTAATATTTATGTTAAGTGTTATGTGCAGGCATAGAGGTCAGTAACTGTTGCAGTTGGAGTGTTTATTATAATGCCCTGTTGCAAGGTGAGTGTACACAGTTCCAGAGGCTGTTCAAAAGAATAGTCACAGATACAAGCTGTTTTCTTGGAACCTTATGTTTAGTTAGTGATTTATGATTATTTTATAAATCTGGAGGGAGATTGATTGATTTAAAGAGAATATAAAGAAAACTTAAGTATGAACACCTGGAGATGTGATATGAGTGGTTATCTGGTGATGAAAATTTCACATTTTATCCTATACATAATACATTGTGTTTCTTTGATTTCATATTAATCTCAAATTATTTTGGAACTGCATTTTTCATTACTATGGTCAATGCTTAAATATTTGGGTTATAATTATTTATGAAATGAGATTTTGGAATATATTATAGTAAATATAATGATTACATAAACGAACAACACTAGATATGTTTTATCACCTCATGGAGTTTTAAAGCATTATTTGATTATCATGACTATTTTATAGATGAGGAAACTTACTAGCTTCCATACAGATGAAAGTGCTAGGATAAGTGAAAGTATTTTCTTAGAGGAGTAGTAAAGCAGAAATGGCTTTGGATGACCCAAGGGAGACAGTAAATTTCAGTAGAGTGTGATTAACTCCCACATAGATGTAGGGGATGGTTCTTCCAAGGTTTTGTTTTTTTTTTTTTTTCTTCCCTTCAATTACTGTTTCTGTCAGGTATTCACTCTATTCTTGCTCAGTAATTTTGGATGAAGAGTCAAGTGATGTTGCATCTGGGAGAGCTGTTTGATGGAATATCTCAGAGGGATTCATATGACTGGATATAGTGACTAAAGACTTCTATTTTGGTTTCAAAGAATAAATCTGTTATACTAGAAAAGTAAACCTCACTTTGAATACAATACTAGCTTCATGGCTATTTTAATATTTAATGCATTCATATACAGATAGTTATGTAATAGTTTAATAAAGATATGTTTACTAAAAACAGTTTATAGTGTCAAAGAAGTAGAGATATCCCATAGCCTAGGAAATGTATCACAGATGAGGATGACACTATTTAATTGTGAGAACAGTTTTACAAATGAATGGAATTGTACTTGGTGTATTTTCAGGATAATTAAAAAAAAAAAAAAAAAACTTCAGGAACTTCTGGCTTTAATGGTATAGAGATGTATTTGAATTGTGCCTCAGAAAATCCTGCATGAATAGTAATTTTTAAAATATTGGCCAGTATGTTGAAAACAGAAGAGTATTTCACTGTCTGACATATTCTTTAAGGCATCTTGCTAAATGTTTTGGCTTAAAATTTTTAATGTGTTTTAGTTTCAAGAAAATCTGATTAAAGATGTTGGTAAACTTGGTAGCACTTTTTAGAACAGAAGATGATTAAGATACAAAGGCAAGAAAGGCATAAACCGTGAAGTTTGTGTATTTTTTTGGCTAAGCAAGTCACTTATTTGCTTGAGACTGGAACACAGCATCAAAGTTCATAATTTTATACTTTTAAGTGAAAGCGCGTAGAACAGCAGCTGTTGTTTTCTGGCATCTTTCTGAAGAGATATTTCAACTTAAGTATATATATTTATTATAGAAAAGAATTTTATAAAATGACCTTCTTTCTCTTCTGTGCATTTGTAGTATGTTCAGCCAACTCTATTAAGATATTTCATTGTATATTTTGTTTTTAGTAAAAAGAGACTTGGAATTTAATTAAAAATTTTTTACCTTAAAATATTCATGGTATTGTACACTCTGAAAAGTGAAAAGCTCTTTAGTTCTTGTGGTACAAATTTCAGAAACCTAATTTGCTCATTGTTATACCAGATACTGGGATGATTTCTGAGTGAAAGATTATATCTTAAGTTATAGAAACAAGGACTTTCTTAAAAATAAATAACAGAATTTAAATAAAGTCACATTTATTCTAAATGGCAGCCATGTGCCAGGAGGTCTTATGGTGGGAAAGTGAACTTATTGTTTGTCTATTTGTTACAGTTTTTATTTCCCTTCAATATGTCACTTTCTATAAGATAACTTTTTTTAGGCTTTTTTTGCGGGGGGAGGGTGAAGGTAATGGTGTGAAGTGTAGACTTTGTTAGACACTAATTAAGTTATATATTGAACTGTAACATAAAGGTTAGCTTTTTTAATGCTCTTAAAGATCTGTCATGCCACTGGATTACATAGAACTAGTTATTTGGTATTTTCTATATTCCAAAATATCTTTGATAAGTGAATGCCAGAAGTCATTTTATTTCATACTTTTTGTGAGTTAAGTTCTTTCTGAGGAAAAGGAACAAAAGACCCAGTGTACATTGATTTAAATTCTAGAAAGTAAATTGGTAATCCTTATGCTATGTAAAGATTTTTACAGTTTTGGACTTAGTTTTGAAACTAAGTGGGTACTTTGACCCTTGCTACCAATTTGTTATTTCTGCTGTATATTATTAATAAACAAGTGATTTGCAACAAATAATGAACCTGTTGGCTGTTGGCAATTTTCAAGAAGAAACCTTGAAACTGAATATTAATCTTTTTGAATTATTTTTTCTTTACCAAAAGGTTGTATATTATGATGTCCTTAAATTTTTGAGAAACGAATTATTCCACAGAGAATGTTATACTCAGAACTTAACAGAGTATTTATACCATGCAGAATGATGATTTATACAGTTTTTTTTTTTCATTGTATTTTGGATGGCTTCCATGATATTGAGGCTTCATGGCATTCTCTTTCCCGATGCCTTGGCTTTAAGAAAATCTTTTCCTTCAAAGTTAATGGAAACATTTGAAAACAAGCATTACTGTGCTTATAGAGGTATAGATAACGACAGAGAAAGAAATATTTATGTGTAATAAGCAAATATGCCCATTTTATTTTATTTTTATTAGAATGTCAGGTAAAGATTGTTTTCTGCAATTTCTATGTGTTAGGTAATACTGCCCTCAGAGGGCCAAGGTAAGTAAATTCATTTTTAACATTGAGAAGCAGCTTTTCTGGCATTTATCTGATCTATAAACTTGCTTTGGGGAGGAGAATAAACTTATTTGAATAATTAAATAGTGTGTTGATTTGTGGTTACATTTCTTTGATTTGTTCTGTTCTTTTAAAAATATTCAAAGTATCTGTGCACTTCAATTTGATGACAAGATATAAGCACATTCAGTTCTTTTCTAAGAAAATAATAACAGATGACTAGCTACAAATCACAAATTAGATTGGTTTACAAAGGGGATAAAAAATTACCTGGGAAAGGTAGGAAAATTTAACTTGGATGTGTTTTTCTTTTTGTGCCTTTGATAATAAATAGTTTAGTATTCAAAATTATTTGAAGCCACACTTTGAACATGTAACAGCATTTATTGAAATAGAAGCATATATTTCCTTCAGTTTTATAATCTTAAGCATAATCATACCTAAAATATTATTGCAATATAAATCAAGAATAATTTATTTCACTGATTATGCAATGGTTTATACACACACACATATATACTAGAGGTTGAAATATACTATATTCATAAGCACTTATAAAAAGCTTCATATTAATATCTCCAAATAATAGCATGCCTCTGAATTCAGAGGAGTTGAGATTAATAGTGATGAAATTGTGAAATAAAAAAAGGAAAAGTAGGAAAAGCCTAATGTCAGATAATGAGCTATGTCCCTTCCTGTTTTCTTTATGTAGTAGCTTTTTTTTTTTTTTTTTTTTTTTTTTTGCTATAGAGCATGTGCCTTTGCCTGAGAGAGACAGAAAGAGAAAGGGATAAATTACAGCCTGGGGGGAATGGCCATGCTGCAATTCTCTCTCCTTTATTCTCCTGTTGAGATTTTGGACACACACGCACAAGTGCGGCATTTTTTCAAGCCACCGGATTTGAACCATGCTGTTGGCTATGTGTGATCCAGCTACCTTAACCACCACACCAATACCTGACCTGAGTGGTAACTTTCTTATGAGCTAATATGAAAGAAATATTGTGATGTTAATAGTAAATACAGTGGAGTACTTTTGATTTGATTTTTTTCCCCTAGAGTTATTTGATATTGAATTAAGAAAGTTGATTTCCATGACAGTATTGTCAGTTTTTAACTAGAGATATCAATGAGTTGAGCATAAGTGATACATAGTTCATTATTATCAGTAATATGGAACAGTGGTAGTATGGATAAGTGATATTAACAGATTTCATTTTAAACACTCAATTTACTTCTGTGTAGTCTGATAATATTGTACTAATATGTACTAATACATATACTAACAGGCGCTCATTAAGTCTCTTTTCATTGGGTTCATGAACCATACAGTAAGGTGTTTTATTCAGTTATCAAGTGCTTATGTATTTTTACTGTGAGTCAGATGTTGTTCTATGTGCTTTATAAGTATTAATTTATTTCTTCTTCATTATTATTGTTCCATTGAACAGAAAAGGAACTGAGACACAGAGAAATTAAGCAATGTGCCCAGTTTGTTACTCACTTGGCTGGTGAGTGACAGGTTTGGCCTTTGAACCTGTGCTGTCTGGCTCAGAGTGTATGTTTCTGCGACTATAACAGATCACCTCAGGGATCAGCAGTTGGCTTAATGGTTATGTTGCTGGACTCCCATGTAGCTGACTGCAGTTTGAGTCCCAGACCTGGTGGGTTAAACTCATGCCGGGCATGTGTGCGTGCATGCCCATTATCCCTAGAGGAGAATGGAGGGGAAGGGATTGCGGTGTGGCCATCCCCCCGGGGGGGTAATTTCTCGCTTTCTGTCTCTCTGTCTCACTCTCTTTTTGGAGAGTGCACATGCCCTATAGCAAAAACCTCTCCCCCCCAAAAAAATAGATCACCTCATATGAAAGCTTGAGCAGGATGGTACAGTAGAGTTGTGTTGATTTAGTTTAATCTCTAGTTAGATCTCAACTCTGCCCTTCACTGGCTGTTCCCAGTGTCAGGGAGCCTCTTATGGCTTCCTGTAGAGAGTGAGGGTACTGGAGTGCCAGTTTCCCAGTGTTAAAGTGAAGAGGTCTCTTCAGGTGAAGCCTGTGAGCTTCACCTGAAGAGCACTGTGCCTTCAAGTTTCCTTTTCCTTTTCTCACCATTTCTTTTCACCCCTCACATGCTTTGATACATGTCTCAATCACCATGTTGTCTAAAGAAAACAAAGGAAGGAAGAAAGGAGTTAGGAAGGACATGGATTCAGTCTCAGAATAAAAGAGTACATAATTTGAGACTTTCATTTTAAAGTCCCATACTACTGGAAATTTATTATAGGGAAGACTCATTGGTTAAGAGTCCTAAGATAAAACCCTATTCTATTTTATTAATTTTTATTCAGTAAGACACCAGAGAGAATTTTCTTAGGAGGCACAGGCTTTCTGATTAACAAGTGCCACAGCCTTTTCTGCCAACCTCCAATTACTGCCATAGTGATACACCATTATTGTTGTGTCATATTACAGCCCTCAGCCAAGTTCTAACAGAAAATGGATTGAGCCATATAGGGTTGTATTCTAGAATGCTTTCTCTGTTTCAGAGAGCTTTTCTGACATGAGCAGTGTTCTTATTTTGAATAGTGGTTAGTTTATTTATCCATTTAATTAATGGCTATTGTCAGCCTGCTCTGGGGGGGAGGGGGTGCTGGACATACGTGGTGAGCAGGTTTGTGTTATGGACTCACTGCTGCCATATTTGATAGTCATTAAGGTTATTTACCTCTGTGTATATATGATGTAGGATATTACATTGATTTCAATTTTAAAGTATGGTGTGGTAAAATGAAAAATACTCATGATAAGAAACTTATAAAATTTTTAATGAAATTATCTTTTTAAATTGTGTCACTTTTTTGCAACGGTTTAAAATTCTATAACTGTACTTTGTTAAATGAGTGCATGAATGACTCTGTGTTCAATGTAGTGTGTGGAATTAGAGACTTTTTGCTGTAATGCGAAAAGCAGATTAAAAAGAAGACTGCTTCCCCCCACCCTTTTTTTTAACAATCTACATGGCATAAATGTAAGCAAAATAATAATTTAGCTCACATTTAACCCAGCAGGAAGCTGAGTACAGATTGAGTAATTCTCCACAACATATCTACTGCTATGTAAACTAATCTCACAGTTTATTCTTATTTAAATTGCCAAGATGTTATTTTTCTGTTGGTTAGTTAGGGTAGATGCTTTGTTCTTCCTCTTGCCCTCTCCATTTCCTTATTCTTCTCCCTCTCCTTCGTCTACCTCCACTCACCTTATTTTTCTGTCAGAGTGAAACTTAATACTATAACTCTATTACGATGTTCTTGTGTTCAAAAGAATCATGAAGATGTTTTACTTTTTGGCTTAAAGTATAAGGTTCCGTAAAAGTAGAGAGGACCAGGATTTGATTTAACCTATTTACAGAATGTCCTGAAACAAATATCAGAATACTAAAAAGAAGGTTAGGTAATTATGTAGTTTTCTGGAATACAAAAGAAAATTAAAAAGCAGATAAAGTACTGACAGACCTGCCAGGCTGAGATCTTAGAGCAGTTGGTATTCTACCATTTTGTGGGATTCAGTACATAGGTATTTTTCTCCTCATTGCTTCAACTTCAAAGTAAAATATGGACCCCAGGCTTCTTTAGGAAGTAGATATGAAAGCTATACTTAATATAAAAATGACAAGTTCATGCATTATGCAGTGGAAGCAAAATTCCTGGACTATAATACACATTTCAAAATAATCTTGAAGGAACATATGTGATCAAGCAGAGGAATGTGGGTACATCTGGAAAGCTTTGAAGGCCTCTTGGAAGCACAACACGCAACACCAAAATTGTAAACACCTTCCATGAGACCAGTGCAGTGGTAGCATCGACCAGTCCATGAGCAGTCAGATCTCCTATTGACTTATGCAATCATCAGACAAACTGAGAAAAAAATCACCATTAAGAGAAATTCACATGTTTTGAAATATGACCTCATTAATCAATTCTCTACAGGAAGCAGTGAGAGAAAAAAGACAAGCCAGGACAGTATGTTAAAACCTGAAAGGCAAAGATGTGTTATATGTCATGCTGGATGAAAGTAGCATCGTAAACTCCTGTTACTGTGCTTCTGCTTGTGTTCTCATAAGGCCTCAAAGAGAAGTGGGTACAGGACCTCATCCTGGAATCTACACAGCAGCAACCCAGAGGTCTTGGATGAAAGGCTGAAGGATAACATGGTGATATTTCTCCCAG
The DNA here is from genome assembly GCA_026018925.1 of Tupaia tana. Lineage (NCBI taxonomy): Eukaryota > Metazoa > Chordata > Mammalia > Scandentia > Tupaiidae > Tupaia > Tupaia tana. The sequence goes on along the minus strand of JAKSZU010000007.1, from coordinate 127,989,009 downwards.
TTCCTTTCCCCACAGTAATGCATCAAACTGACAAATATTATTGAGCACCTTTTTCTCAAGGCACATTGGATGGTACTCGGAAATATCAAGGAAGAGGAGATGTTGCTGATCCTTTGTATGACAGTCTGCATTATTAATAATTATGGAAATGAGAGAACTTTTCATTTGAATTTTAATTGGTTAACTCATCTTCTTTTTTCTAGTTTGCATTTCTTGAGCTGCCTTTATACTTAAAGTTCCTTGAGAGCGAGGACTATACCTATGTCATTTATTGTTGCATTCTTAGTGTTTGTACTTTTTATCTTTTTTTAAGAGATTTGTGCTGTAGGGTACGTGTGCTCACTGGAGAGACAGAGACAGAAGACGAGAAATCGCCCCTTACCCCGGGGGAATGATTAACCCACATTCCCTTTCTTCCATTCTCCTCTCAGAATTTTGGGCATGCATGTATATGCGCCCAGTGTGAGTTTTAAACCGCCAGATCTGGGACTTGAACCACAGTCGACTACGTGAGAGTCCAGCAGCATAAACATTATGCCATCTGCTGTTCCCTGTTTGTACATTTTTGACAGTAAGTATTTTGAATAAATGTATTAGAAGCTCATTTTCCCCAATTTTAAACAAAATGCTTAAAGAACCCTTTTCTTTAATCTGCGGTATTATTAATTTTTTTTTTTAGAGGTTTTTGCTATAGGGCCTGTGAACTCTCCAGAAAGAGAGCGACAGAGACAGAAAGTGAGAAATCACCCCGGAGATGGCCATGCCGCAATCCCTTCTCCTCCATTCTCCTCTTGGGATCTTGGGCATGCACACGCATGCACACACGCCCAGCGTGACTTTAAGCTACTGGGTTCGATATTCGAAGCACAGTTGACTACATGGGAGTTTAGTGACATAGCCATTATGCTAACTGCTGGTCCCGATCTGTGGTATTATTGAACAGATCAAAATGAGTGACCTGAACAGAAGTCTGTAATGTTTTGTGCCTATTTCTAGACAGCTCTTAATTCTGAAGGCTATCAACACATTTAAAGCTTATATAAGATAGTCAGTCAAAGACATTGCATAGATGTCACTAAAGAATTTAACACTTTGAATTTGCCCAAGAATACAAAAAAATTTTTGAAAGACTGAGTAAAAAAGAAAAAAAGGGACCCAGCAGGTGGTTAAAGGGCTGGGCTCTTCCCAGTGTGGCAGCTTGAAATTCAGCCAGACACTTGTACATCCATGCCCAAAATTCCAGGAGGAGAATGGATCGTGGTGTGGATATCCCCTCTGGGAGGATAATTTCTCATTTTCCCCCTCTCTACTCTCTCCAGTGAGGGCATGTGGCTATAGCAAAAAAACAAAAAATGAAAAGAGGAAATGATAACCTAAAAATTGAGATTCGCTGAGCCAAAATCCAATATATATATTTAATAAGCACCCGTAACATGCAAAATCACTTTCATTTATAAAAAGTTACATTTTATACTCTTCCTGTGCAGTTGAAAAATTATTATACTACATTAGAATGTAGGTATTATAAAAATATTCTTCAGAATTATTTTCTAGGCTTCTATAAAAGAGAATGATATGTTCAGAGAGAACATGTTTTTCTACTACTGAGAGATACTTAATAGGCTTCTACTTAGAACTAAATGGATTCCTCTAAATAAAAATATATCAGATTTTTTTTTGTTGTGTGTGTGTGTGTGTTTTTTTTTTTTTTTTTTTTGAGAGAGATTTTTGCTATAGGGCATGTGTACTCACTAGAGAGATGAAGAGAGACAGAGAGACAGAAAGCAAGGAATCATCCCCCAAGGGTTTTGGCCCTGCTGCATTCCTTTCTCCTGCATTCTCCTCTTGGGATTTTAAGCCACCGGGTCTAGGACTCGATCCGCAGTTGTCTGTGGAAGTTCAGTGATGTAATCATTACGCCATCTGCTGGTCCCCAAAGCTGTATCAGATGTTTTGATGACTGAATATTTTGTTATATTGGTCATCATGCATTTCTCCAATAACTGTATTTGGTATTAAGACTTTAATGCATGCCACAATTGTAAATTATGGATTCAATATTTGTGGTAGTAATATTTCTGAAATTTACTACTGGTAAAAGGATTCTGCCATATTTTCTGTTAGGTAATTCATGTGTGTAGTAAGTTTGGTTGACATCTGTTAACGAGCAACTAAATATTTACTATATTGTGAATCATAAAATTAAATGGATTCTATGCTAAAGTGAACATTAAACCTCTTTTTTTTTGTCTTAGATTAAAAATTGACCAATAATAACTTGTATTTAAGGGCAGTGCTAAATGTGGTTTCTTATAGCAAGCATGTAAATTTATTTTTACCGAAACTGCCATTTTGGGGTTGAAAGCCACACTTTGGATATTCTTAAAGTTTTTTTTTTTTTTCGGGATCAGCAGATGATGTAATGGTTATGTTGCTGGACTCCCACATAGTTGACTGCAGTTTGAGTCCCAGACCCTGTGGCTTAAGACTTAACACTGTGCATGTGTGCATACATGCTCAAGCTCCTGAGAGGAGAATGGAGAAGGGACTGTGGTGAGGCCATCCCCCGGGGGGTGATTTCTTGCTTTCTGTCTCATCTCTCCAGCAAGCACATGCACCCTATAGCAAAAATCTGTCTTAAAAAAATTATATTTTCATAGTACTATGTACTTTTTATGGTATAAATACAGTTCAATAGAATTTAGTAAGAAATTTAATGTGTGCTTTGTAGATGATTATAAATTATATTACCATAAACAGCAATGGTTTAATTTAATAATATTTATATCTGACACTTGATTTATGCCAGGTAATGTTCTGAGTGCTTTTACATTATGTTCTAACAGAAGCCGTTTAGGTAGGTACTATTTGTAAGTCCCACTTTTCAGATAAGGCAACAGAGATGTAGATGTTAAGTTCATACAACAAATAAATGTGGAGTCAGGATTAGAATCCAAGCTGTGTGGCTCCAGAATCCTTGCTATTAACCATTACATTATTCTACCTAGAGAATTTTAATGATGAGCAGTAAGTAGCAAAGGAACTGAAGCCTAATTTGAGAGGTTATTGATCTCATTGATTATAGCTATTGTAACTTTTATTACACAACATAGCTGTAGGAGTATGGCTGACTAGCCCTGTTGCTTAAGGACCGACAACATCTTGAGGTCCACCTTTTCTCCCATACTGTGATCATTTAGGACAACAATCTGGATTCCTTGCCTGACCCAGCTGGCCACTGTTCAAATAGATTGATTCTGGAAGCTCATGACAGTCATGTTCCCAAACCAGTTATAACCCCTTTGAATTCCTTTTCAAACCTCCAACTTGCCTTGGGGGCAGGAGGAGGGCTGAGGTGTATATATATGGTGTATATACTATCCTACAACTGCCTCAAGGCCATAGTTGTCCAACCCTTCCCAAAGAGCCAAGGTCCGAGTGTGGAGGACAGAGTACAGTGGAGGGAGAAACGGGAGGTTGAAAATGAGTGCCTAGGGAACAGCATCTATCCACCCCTCTTGCATGTAAGTTATACCATAATGAACCCCTGTGTAGTGCTTTATTGGAGTAGTCTTGTTTGAGTTTTCAGTCTTTCTGATCCTATCCTTGAACAATGCCATTTTTAAAAAATAAAGTTCTTTTGTTTTGTTTTGTTTTTGAAAAATGTGGCCGTTTGCTTGTCACAGAGACAGAATGGTCAACTGTTTTATTGTATGAATACTTATGGCTTTCTCCCTAGGTGAATAATGACGATTGCAAAGAGGTTATTTTTTCCATTAGAACTGTATATGTGTTGAATGTGGATTGTGTATTCATTTTTTTCCCCTCAGATGTATAAAGAGAAATAGTACTGTATCTCACAAACTTAGATTGTGAGTAAACTTGGAAATGGAATGTAAAAATTTTAGTATTTTCAGGAAGCCAAGCTTATAATTGAACTCTGTGATAAAACAGTAATGTTTCTTCCTGATACATGCCAGAATGCTTCCACCCAGTTTCTTGTGGAGTGATTGGCTTTCGAAGCCTGTTTTACAGAAAATACGAGTGGCCCTTGACCACTTAAAAAGCTTTATCATCTGTGTGTAATAGAGAAGTCAGAATTTCGGTTTGCTTACAATACAGCTGTTAATAATTGGGGTCTTTTATTTTCTTGTATTTTATCTTACAAAAATAGCATATTTTTAAATGATTAAGTATATTGTCTAATTAAATTCTAAAAGATCACTGTTTATGGGATTTGTGAATAACAGTGCCACTGTTCTGTATGTTCATTTTCAATTGGACTGTGTCTGTATTTGTTTTAGTAACATCTAAGTTAATTCACTTAGCTGCATTTTTAGCATAGTCCCTTAACAGTGAAAGGGTAGAGTTCCAATAGATCAATGAATATTTCTGTAGTGGTCTCAGCCAGTACATAACACACTTCTCATAGAACTTATTACTTCACGTGAAGTTAGATTTAGGACCAGGTTCTGGAACCCAAACCAGCCTTCGGTGGAATCAAGTATTCATCAACATAATCCTTTATGGTCTTTTCCTTTTGCATGTCTGAACAGATCTTCCAGTTGAGAGTACGAGAAAAAAGTAGAAGCACCTGTTAAGGTAGAAATTAGGAAAAGGCCGAGTTGGATATCTTATCCATTTGTCATTACAGTACGAAGTTCATCATTACAGTGTTTACACGTTTTGGGTATATATTGTTGGGTATAGAGACATTCCATAATTGTTATAGATGGAAGACTTACATTGCACATTGTAATCAATGCGTTTTTATTTAAAAGAAATCTAATTCTAGTTCTTGTGTTGCCACTTTCTGATGACTTAAGCTTTAAAAAATTTAACTGTGATGCTTAATTATTTGTTAATGAATAATAAAATAAAGTCTGCACATGTGAACTAATGTAGGTTGAAGATATTAGATAGAGATTTAGTTTGGCTGTTCACGGTAGTATAGTGGTATAGCAGCACAGTGCTTTGCAATGCTGGAAGCCACACAGAAGAGATCAGGGTTCAGTTTGGTCAGTCTGTACACATTGTGTGTGCTTGTACTGGTCCATGATCTTGGCTGGCTGGAAGAGGTTGGTTGGGGGTAGTGGGTGGTAATCTCTGCATGAGACCCTTTTGAGGATGCTTGCTTGTCTCTCCCACCTCTACCCCAATAAAAGAAACAATAAACTTGGGACCAGCAGTTAGCATAATGGCTATGTCGCTGGACTCCCACGTAGTCGACCGCGGTTCGCATCCCGGACCTGGTGGCTTAAAACTCATGCCGGGCGCGTGTGCGTGCGTGCCCAAGATCCCGAGAGGAGAATGGAGGAGAAGGGATTGCAGCGTGGCTATCCCCCCTGGGGGGTGATTTCTCGCTTTCTGTTTCTCTGTCTCTCTCTCTCTTTCTGGCGAGCGCATGCGCCCCATAGGGAAAACCTCTCCAAAAAAAATTTTTTTTTTAGGTGGAGAGTACAAATCTAAACTCATACCGTGTCTCACCTTAGGCTGCTATTAAAGACTAAGCCCAAGAGGTGAAATAAAGTACTTTTTGTACTCAGCTGGGGAAATCCAGAATCTTTATTGCCAATAGTCCCAAAAATTATTGAGACTTTTAGCTAATTACAGAAAATAATTCACAGATTGAGCATTATTAATCTGATAACTCCAAGTCTAAAATGCTCCAGAATTTGAAAAATTTTGAGCACTGGCATGGTGCCAAAACTAGAAAATTCCACAACTAACCTTGTGTGATAGGTTGCAGTCAAAATATTCTATGTGGGACCAGCAGTTGGCGTAATGGCTATGTTGCTGGACTCCCACGTAGTCGACCGCGGTTCGAGTCTCGGACCCGGTGGCTTAAACTCACGCCGGGCGCGTGTGCGTGCGTGCCCAAGATCCTGAGAGGAGAACGGAGGAGAAGGGATTGCGGCGTGGCCATCCCCCCCGGGGGGTGATTTCTCGCTTTCTGTCTCTATGCCTCTCTCTGTCTGTCTGGCGAGCGCACGCGCCCTATAGCAAAAACCTCTCCAAAAAAAAAAAAAAAAATTCTATGTGACTACTACCTATATATGGTGTGTAATATAATTAACTTTCATATTTAGAATTGGGTCTCATTCCTAAAATATCTTGTTAGGTATATGCAGATATTCCAAAATCTGAAAAAAATTTAACACGGTGTGGTCCCATGAATTTTGGGTAAGGGATAGTCTACCTGTATTAAGAAAAGTAAGAAAGTTGGTAAAAGTCCTGAATATGGAGTCTTCATAACTAAAGTTATGAAGTAAAGCTGTGAACTCTAATAAAAAGTCTCTAACTTCAGAAATCACAAATAGGATTCTCTGTTATTTATAAGCTTGACATGAGTTTTTCCTTTTGCATTCAGAAGGTAAAACCATCAGTATGTATACCTCCCATGCCAAGAACTTAATGAGGGTAGTTTTAGTTTCTATGAACAAGCCTTTGGTTATAATGCTTGGATGCTCTTATGAGTTCCCTGGGGCTGCTGTAATAAATTATCACAATATGGGTGACCTAAAACAACAGAAGTTTATTCTCACTCAGTTCTGGAAGCCAGAAGTTGTAAATCTGATGTCACCAGGGTCATACTCCTTTGAAGGCTCTAGGGGAGAATCTATTCTTGCCTCTTTTGGAGGTGTCCCTTGGCTTGAGATTCATCTTTCTAATCTTTGCTTTTGTGATCAAACTGCTTCTCTGTCTCTCCATGTCTACTCTAGTAGGCTCATCTAGACCATCTACAGAGGATCCTTTTCCCCAAATCCTTAACTTACTTATATCTTTTGCCATATAAGGTAATGTTCACTTTTTTTAAACCATGTAAGACAATACTCATAGGTTCTGGGGTTAAGAGTGTATATGTCTTTTGGGAACCAGCAGTTAGCGTAATGGCTGTGTCACTGGACTCCCACGTAGTTGACCACGGTTTGCGTCCTGTACCTGGTGGCTTAAAACTCACGCCGGGTGCGTGTGCGTGCGTGCCCAGGATCCCAAGAGGAGAATGGAGGAGAAGGGATTGCGGCATGACCATCCCCCCTGGGGGGTGATTTCTCGCTTTCTGTCTCTATGTCTCTCTCTGTCTGTCTGGCGAGCGCATGTGCCCTGTAGCGAAAAAAATCTCTCCAAAAAATAAAAAAATAAATAAATAAAAGGGTGTATATGTCTTTTGAGGGTGCACCATTTAGCTCACTGCCGAAACCAAAATGCCAAAATCTTTGTTGAGAAATGTATGTGTTTTGGTATTTAGTACAGCATGCTGAATAGATGTAGCCTCTAGACAAAAGAGTATGAGAAAGAAATGGAAGCGTCCATTAAGGCAGATGGAGAGTTGGGAAGCAATTGTGTTTGTCTTGTCCAGTTGTGACTGCAGTGCCTGCTGAAGGTTTGCCATGATAGTTTACACATTTTGGATGTTTACTGGTGAGAACAATCTCTCTGGAAGACTTGGCACCTTGTAAATGCTCCTTTTTCACAAGACTTTCTCTTATAAAATCCAAACTCTTACTGAAATTAGCAAGACCTATGAGCTATGAATATAAAAGTATGATGCAACTTGTTTTTTTTTTACTTTTATTTTAATTATTTTTAAAAATTTGCTATAAGGGCATGTCCGCTCACTGGAGAGAGACAGAGAGAGACAGGGTAAGTGAGAAAGCACTCCCGTGAGGAATAGTCACATTGCAATCCTTTCTTCTCCTTCTCCATTCTCCTCTTGGGATTTTGGGCACACATGCAAATGCATCTGGCTTATTTTTCAAGCTTTCCAGTCTATACTTGAACTGTACAGTTAGTCTGTAGGATCCAGCTGCCTTAACCATCACACCACCAGTCAACTGGCAACCTGGTTTTAATACCTCAGATATAAATAAGTACAAATGAAAATAGGAGGCTTTGTACAATTGCTTCCTTAAGTGTGTACAAGACCCTTGAAAGAAAAACATGCATTAATTTCCATCTAATCTGAAGATTCTTTCACTCTTAAAATGAGCTTATTTAAAATATAAGATTGGGGGCCAGCAGGTGGCATGGTGGTTAAAGGGGCTGAATTCTCACGTGGCCAACTATGGTTTGGGTCCCAGACCTGGCAGCTTACTTTCTCACTTTCCCTTTCTCTCTCTCTCTTCTCGTCAAATTAAAATAATAATAACAAGTAGAATTAAATAGATAAGTAATTTTTTAAAAATTCTTAAAATACAGGATTGGGCAGGATCGAAACATGACAGATATTACAGACCAGGCACAAATTCCCAACACTGGAGGAGCCCTTGGATCTCATCTGGCTCAGTCTGGATGAGCGAATTTACATGAAAATGAGAAATGACTGAGAGCTTTGAGGAAGTTTACATGTTTATGATAAACATTTTAATATGATACTGGGAAATGTGGGAGAAACTGTGACTGCTATAGAAATTGATGAAGAAATACATGAAGAGATATATAAATTAGTGAAACAGTATCCTAGTGCTCTTTGTCCACAAAGATGGTGTTGTATTAGTTGTCCCTCCATTAAGAGTTATTTTGTATGGAAAATAGGCTTTGTACAATTGCTTCCTTAAGTGTATAAGACCCTTGAAAGAAAAACATGCATTTATTTCCATCTAATCTGAGGATTCTTTCACTCTTAAAATAAGCTGATTTGTAGGTAATATACAACTTCTTTGGTTAAATGACATTTTAATTTTTTACCAACCCTTCTAGTAAATTGATCTCCAAGAGGCAAGCTCTTTTTGAGGAATTGCTTTGCTCTTTTGCTCTTGCAGACAATTTCTGATTTTTTTTTTTTTTAAAAATTGATGTTTCCCTTTCGATTTCATATATATATGAGTATATGTGTGTGTTTATAGGTGTGTGTGTGTGTGTATGACTGATTGTAGGCTCAGCTGTAAGGAGTTGGATCCCATAGGCCCACAGGCAGTGGTGCAAGGGGTAAGGTGCCACTGTGCAAGGCTGGGACTGTATGAGATGGGTTCAGTTCTTTGCCAATCTGAATAGGCTGAGTGGGGTACCATGTACCTGTGGGCCTGGATAACAGCGGTGACTAGGGCAGAAGATCACAATAGCAAGTCCCTTTTAAAATAACTGTTTCTCTAACCCTTCCCTACCACATGTGTGCACACCACAAGACCTCTCAAAAATACCTTCTTCTCTACCCATTTCCTTTTTTTTTTTTTGGAGAGGTTTTTGCTATAGGGCATGTGCGCTCGCCAGAAAGGCAGAGAGACAGAAAGCAAGAAATCACCCCCCAGGGGGGATGGCTACGCTGCAATCCATTCTCCTCCATTCTCCTCTCAGGATCTTGGGCCCACACGCACACATGCCTGGTGTGAGTTTAAGCCTCCGGGTCCAGGACTCGAACCATGGTCGACTATATGGGAGTCCAGCGACATAGCCATTACACTAACTGCTTGTCCCTCTACCCATTTCCTTTTTGATCCACTTTTGTATTCTCAACTCCTATAACAATAAGTGAATGTGTTTTATGCAACTTCTTGGAAAATCCATTTATATTATAGATGAAAAATGGTAAGAAAACAAAGTGGATTCCGGAGTATTTACTTACTGAAAGTTTGATATTCATTAGTTCTAGCTTAGTCTTACAGTACAGTTGTTTAATTTTAATGGAATCAATTCAATTATTAATAAAATTTTCTGAGAAATAATATTTATTTTTCTTTTAGCAAGAAGAGAAATTTCGGCTTTTCAATTTTTCTTCTCTGTCAATGAGTATCTCTGTCTTGATATAATGTTAAAGCAATGGCCTAGTTTATTTTTAAAGAACTTTTTGTCAACCAGAAGTCCTGCCTCAGATCACATACAATATTTTAAATTTTCCAAGATTTGTTTAATAAGAAAGATGTACGATTTGTCAGGTGATGTTTTTGGCTTTTATCTGAGGATTTTAAATGCTTAGAATCCAAAGGCAAGTTATACTTAGAAATGAAAATTTGATTTTTATTTATTTTAATTCCACCCTTCTTGAATAAGGATATATAATACTATATTAAAATTTGAAGAAATGGTGTTATACCTTGTTTTCTTCTATTATACTTTAAAAATAAATTTGTTTCATTTATCGTGGCATTGTTATTAACTATTGTTATTTAGCTTGACAGACTTATAGCATATTGTCCCAATATAAATCTTTTATTGTTGTATAACAGTAGCATTTGAAAAATAAAACATTCAAAATTTAAATACTGTATCATTAGAGAATTAATAGCTAGTGACTCTAAATTTTGTATAGAATATATAACTAAAAATGAAAAAATAAGGGCAACCAAGACAGTAACTTCTGATTTCTTAAGTGGGAACTGTAAATTTAAACATTGTGGTATTGTAAATTTGGCCTAAGTTATGTTTGTTGAAATTAGGTTTTTTGTTTTTTTTTCCCCCTAGCAAGAGAAGGGTTGGAGCATCGGGTTTTTTATTTTTGTTTTTTCTTTTTTGTTTGTTTGTTTGTTTCATTTTTTTTCTCTAAATTTCTCTTATGCACTTGTATACTCGTGAGGAAGATGTTCACAAACATACACACACACACACACACACACATATCCTCTATTCATTCATTTAATAACTTAGTATTGAACATTGATTAAGTGGTAGAGACTAGGTTGAGCACATAGAGTATATTGTTACAAGGAACAAAAATTATTTACTGGCAGTGATGAAAATTGACCTTTTACTCAAGTTTGAATTTTGGAAAACATGTCTGCTATTCAGGAACTTGACTACCTTCCCATGTTTGTTTTCCTTTTTATTTTTCCTGATGAGATTGGTAGTGATAATTAATATGATTGTATAATATAATGTACATAATTTGATAAACCAGTGTTTTCCATGTGATCAATTCATGATGTTACAAAATCATGCCAGTGTAAAAGATCTATTCAAAGTGCATTGTATGTAAGTGAATTTTCATATAAGAGAGTATATACATAGAAAATTCATTGGTAAGTTTTCAAATTCTATGTTGCAACTAACATTTTAGAAACATCTCTTGTTGAATTTTTGGTGGTGTATCAAAGAATGATTTCTGTAGCTATCTGAATGTTCTTTTCTTCTGTAGTTATTTATCTGAGACATATTTATCTTCCCTATTCAAATTAAACAACATATTACAGGACATGGAATCCAACAGTAGATAAGAGAATCCTGCCATGTGCTATTAAGTCAGACGCTTGAAGAGGTTTGCAGTGCTGCTTTTTGCAATGTTTTAGAAAAGTTATTTTATAAACATGTTATGTTACATGTAATAAGTTTATTGTTACCTTTAAAGGAAGTAATGCAAAAAATTACTAAAACTTTTTATTTTTTTTACTTTTTTTTTTTAATTGCCAAAGGGCCTGTGTGTTTGCCAGAGAACAAGAGACAGAGGAAGAAGGCACTCCCTAATGGCATGTGGTCTTGCTGCAATCCCTCCTCCATTTCTCTGTCCTGGTGGGATTTGGGGCATGCATGTGCGTGCGCCTTGCATGTTTTTCATGCCATCGGAGCCAGGATCCAAACTGTGGTTGGCCATGTGGGATCTAGCTCCCTTAACTCCTAGGCTATAGGCCAGCCCAAACCTTTTATTTTTCACCTTTTAATACAGTAAACATTGCAGATATAATCTATATGAACAAACTCACTGGGATTCTCAGTAATGTTAAAGGTTAAAGGTGTTCTGAGATGAGTTTGATAATTGCTAATTCAGAAGAATGATTCTTCATCTGAAATGCATGTTGAAGTACATAAGATTACATTTTGTGGTAAAAGATTTGTACTTTAGGCCAACAGGTGGAATAGTGGTGAAGGTGCTGGATTCCCACATAGCTGATGATAGTTTGAATCCCAGAGGCTTGAAAAATCACACCAGGTATGTGTGTACATACATGCCTCAAATCCTGAGAAGAGAATGGAGGAGAAGGGATTCCAATGTGGCCATCCTCCTTGGGAGATGATCTGTCACTTTCCCTCTGTCCGTCTCTCTCCTGTGAGCACATACACCCTAGGGCAAAAACATTAGAAAAGGAAAGGAAAGGAAAGGAAAGGAAAGGAAAGGAAAGGAAAGGAAAGGAAAGGAAAGGAAAGGAAAAACAGAAAAGACTTGCACTTTACCTTTTATGACAAAGAAATCGGACTTTATCATAAATAGTAAGGAATTTTAGAACGTTTTTGAGCAGGAAAGAGGTAAAATCAAAGTGTGTGTATGTGTGTATGACACATTTGAGTCTGGGTCAAAAAATAAGCTAAATTTTAGGGAAAGTTGAACTGTTTTCAGTTTTTATAACTCTGGAATTAAGCACTTGAGATTTAATAACCATATGAACTATCAAGGAGAGAAGCAAAAAATGGGGCTAGACAGCCTTTCAGCTCTTGCGGTGTCATGGAGCATTTCTATTGCCTAAATTAGGAAGAATCCTTTACTAGATAAACAAATGATGTTCTAGTGTCTAAAAATGAACATTTTGGTTGCTGGGGGATATCAACCTCTAATGTAATAATGTATCAAACTTGAACAAAGTATACATTTTTTAACTATTATGTGTTTGGCACAGTAGCAGTTGTTTTTGCTGTTCTTTTTTATTTTTTGCTATAAAACACATGTACTCACCGGGAGAGAGACAGAGAGAAAGAGAGGGAAAATGAGAAATTATCCCTTGGGGGGATGGCCACACCACAATCCCTTCTCCTCCATTCTCCTCTTGGGATTTTGGACACACAAGCACATGTGCCAGGCATGTTTTTCAAGCCTCCAAGTCTGGGATTCCAACTCCAGTTGATCATGTGGGATCCAGCCACCTTAACCACCACAACACCAGCTTACCTGGATCCATGTGTTTTTTTTTTAACAGTTATTATGAGTGTGTGAGTTTGTATGTAGTTTTAAGACCTCTTAACCCATTCTCCCCTGTTTTTTGGATTTATTTATAGCAGTGATCAAAGATTATTTTCCTTCGAAGAACAAAAAAATGTTTTAAGTTATAATCAAGATTTAACAAAGAAAATAAACTTTTTTCCTTTTTATTAAAAGATTTATTTTATTTAACTTTATTTATTTATTTTAATTTGATCAGAAAGGGACAGAGCAAGAGAGAGGAGGAGGAAAGCAAGCCACCAGGTCCGGGACTTGAACCATAGTCAGCCATGTGGGATTCCAGCACCCTTAATCACTGCACCACCTGCCGGCCCCCATTTTTTTTTTTTTTAAATGACACAATTTATCAGTGGTACATGAAGGAGGAACATCTATTACACATCCCTCTCATGATAAGTGACTTTTCATTGGCATACATGGATAGTGTGGAGGATTTACCAAGGCTTTTTAAAACAGCTGAAAATATGCTCTAACAACCATCTGATAAAATGAAAAACTGAACAAAATGTGTACTCAGATGAATGATTCTCTGAAGGAATAATGGTGCAAATGAATTATCAAAGTGTGAAATCATTAAAAACAAAACATGTTTGGGTTTTTATTGAATCTTAATTGTAGGCTTATGTGTTTTCTTTTGTAAGCTAAGTTAAAAGAAAATTGCCTAACTAAATTTTTGGAGCCCAGTGTTGTAGGACAGATATTGTACTGTAATTTATTTTTTGCATAAAAGCTGCTGTTCATTTTTTTCAGCATTAACATGCATGCTTTCCTCATGTAGGAGAATATATAAAAAATTGGAGACCGAGATATTTCCTTTTGAAGACAGATGGCTCATTCATAGGATATAAAGAAAAACCTCAAGATGTGGATTTACCTTATCCCCTCAACAACTTTTCAGTGGCAAGTAAGTTAATTATAATTATTGATTCACCTTGTATTTGTTTATTTGTATGACTGCCTATCTTAGGATATGTCCCATATTTTAGGATATATGAGAAGCCAGTGAAAAAGTTTAGGTTTATATTTAATAGAGTAATTTTCAGCTTTGATAAAATTTCAGTACCTTAGTGTAGGACTATTGATAGTATATAGTGTTGGACCATACAATATAGCTTAATTACTTCATATTTAGAACTTGAACATGATAAATGTAATTGTCTAAGTAAGCACCTTAAGTGTTTGTTTATTTGTTTGTTTGTTTGTTTGGAGAGGTTTTTGCTACAGGGCACGTGCACTTGCCAGAATGACAGAGAGATAGAGAGTGAGAAATCACCTCCCCAAGGGGGATGACCACACTGCAATCCCTTCTCCTCCATTCTCCTCTTGGGATCTTGGGCACGTACGCACATGTGCAGGGCTTGAGTTTAAGCCACCAGGTCCAGGACCCGAACCGTGGTCAACTACATGGGAGTCCAGCGACATAGCTATTATGCCAACTGCTGGTCCCAAGTTTTTGTTTATAAAATGTAAACGAAGACCTTTGAACTTGGTTGATAGATTGAACTTGATTGTGTGATGTTGTAGTGATTAGTGCATTTCTAATCTGCATGTTCCATTGTAATTTTAACTCTTTTGATTGATTATATAATGAGAAACAAATGATTTACATTAGAAATGATTTCCTGGGGAGAATTTGCAGTTAAGTTTTTCTTATAAATATCCAACAAAAATGCTTATAACTTATTTAGGTTTTGTATTTGCTTGAACATAGCACAAAATAAATGGAAAGATGATGATGATGATAATGGTGATGGTGATTGCTGTTATCAGGGTTTTTAGACTGTTCAGACTTACATAGTAATCAGCGAGTCTCTGTGAATTCAAAAGTTAAGCATTCTAAAAGGTAAACGTTCATCAGAGCTGGGCTACAGTGTGTATCACTGCAGTAAAATACTTAACTACGTACTATCCTTAATACTGATTTTAGATGTGTGTTATATGTTAGCCACATCTGTAAAATTTGTGAGGGAAGACTGAAGCTAAAAAGTACAATAAAATAACAGAAAATCCAAAATAAACCCCCAAATCCTTGAATGCATTAATATTCATCTTAACTATTATAAAAATCTCTCTCTTTTTTTAATCTTTATTGTTTTGTTTAGGCTAACCTTTCTCAGTAAATTAGAATGGCTACTGTTTATTTCATTTTGTGTCTTAAGAAAAGATAAAACCATAAACTAAACAATTTGGAAAGTTCTCAAAATAATAAAGATACTACCTATATGAAACAGAGTCACCTCTCTATATCAATGATTTTTATGTAAGGATTTTATTTTATTTTTCTAAAGGAGCGAGAGACCCCTAGCATATATGTGTTACTTAAGGAAAACATCTTCCTCACTAAAATACTCATTAGATAGTATTAGTTTTCTTTTAGTAGAAAATGATCTTTAAAATCCTATTGTCTATTCAAATGATATCTTGTATTTTGTATTGTCATTGCACATTTTCATTTTAAAGATATTTTGGGTGAATATTTGCTTTTAATTGAAATTGGCTTTTAAAACATTGGCAGCATACATTATTGTGTCTCACCTAAAGCCAGTGTAGTCTTTCGGTTTGTCTATTTTACTGGCAAATGCTGTTGGTTTGTCTGAAATCATTTATAAAAGTACAGATTTCCTGTATTTGATGATCAAAATGCAGCATTTTTTGACCTTATGAAATTTCACACCCCAACAAGTTTTAAAGACGCATTGTATGTCAGAGTCTGCCAACATCTGCTCCAACACTTCCACTGGCAGCGGCTGAAATAGATGCTGCACTCTTGGGGAGAGATCCTGTTCAGTGACTGACAGTCAGCTTATTCATGAAATAAATATTAGTTGACATCTGTAATCTCTACTTGTGTAATCAGGGAGTTGTAGGTACTTGACTCAAGCTAACAAGTCAAGTTGTAGGCTGGCTCCTATTGTGGACCTTACACTCAATAAGCTATCTTAAAAGTTTACTTAGTAGAGTATTAAATTCCATAAATAATAATTACCTATGGAACTAATGAGTCTCATGACATGAACCTATCTAGTGGAATTTGAAGAAATGGTTCAAATTTCAGCTTTGCTACAAGCTCTGGGTATGAGCTTGAACAGGTCATTCTCTGAAACTCTCTGATCTTTAGTTTCTTCATTAGCGTAGTGAAAGCACTAAGATTCAGTGGATTTATAAGGCCCTTTTGTCCCTTACATTCTGTGATACTGTGAGGGAGACTGAGTAGTCCCTTGAAGAGTGAGTTAGGAGTTAAGCCAATTAAAATAGACTAGAAGGATATTCCAGGCAGAAGATGACAAAGAAATATTTTCATGAGGCATTAGGGAAAAAACAATTGGATCAAGAGAGGATTATTTCACCAGTAGTTCCCTTTCACTCTATAGCTCCCTTTAGTACATTAAAAAAGACAGTTTTATAAGGTATTTCTAAGGTTTATTGGGAAATGCTGTATTAATACAGAAATACAAAGAGACTTCAAGAAAGTTTGGAGATGGGCCAGCTGGTGGCGTGGTGGTTAAGAAACTGGACTGCCACAAGACTGACTGTGGTTCCAGTCCCTTGGCAGTAGGCTTTCTCACTTTCTCTCTCTCATCTGTCATTCTCCTGTGAGCACTTGTGTCCTGTAGCAAAATAAAAAATAAATTAATTAATAAATAAGTTAAATAATAAAAACAAGAAAGTTATGGAATTAAAGACAGGTTTAGTTTTGTGAAAAGAATCGAATCTGAAATCCATATATAGTTTTTTCAAAATATGCATTTTTTTATGAACTTTTATTTTCCAAAGACCTCTTACATATGCCATTTTGAAAGCTACAATTTGAGTTCCTTATTTTTCTTTCTTCCTTCTACAGAATTATTTAACTTTTATGCAAGCCACCAGGACCAGAACTTGAACCACAGTCAGCTGTATAAGAGTACATACACTCACACCTTTTCAGGCCAGGCCACTCTCCTGAATATTAGGTTACTATAGTCATTGACTGCCAAATGTTTCTACCTAGGTACTTTTTTGGACTTGACATTGCCTAAGCTGAACTCAAGATACTGTTTTTTTATTTCTTTCTTTATATTTAGTATCTCAGCTTTGTGTCTTCCTGAGCAGAAACCTAGATCTGTTCCATGCCTGTTCTTTTCCTTTATGTTTTCACCTCACTCACATTTTGTTTCTAGTCCTGCTTATTTTGCTGCTTATTTCTTGACCTATTATGTCCTTTCTTATAGGCCCTTATCATCTCTATTATAGATTTTTTTTTTAAAGGTTTTGCCATAGGGTATGTGTGCTCACTGGAGAGAGACAGTGAAAGGGAAAGTGAGAAATCACCCTCCATTGGGATGGCCACATTGCAGTCTCTTTTCCTCCATTCTCCTCTTGGATTTTGGGCATACATGAACATGTTCCTAGTGTGAATCTTAAGCAGCTGGATCTGAGACTCAAACCATAGTTGGCCTAGTGGGAGTCCAGCACCTTAACTACTATGCACCTGCTAGCCCTCCTGCTATAGATTCTTAACTAGATTCTCTGCCTGTAATGTGTATCACAAATATTTTTTCTTCATGTGATCCTCAAAGTGATCTTCCTAAAATTACATACTATGTCATTCCCCTATGAAAGCCCTGCCTTGGATTTTCATTGCCCACCAGATAAAGCTCGGCTTCCTTAATATGCACAAAGATCTCTTCAGTCTGGGGTCTGCTTTCAACTCTGTTTCATTTCTCTTTTGCTTTGCAGTTGTGCTTTAGCAAACTGAACTTATAGTTTCCTGTAAATCCTATGCCACTTTTCTCCTCTGAAGCGTCCTTTGTGTGGTTTCCTCTGAATGGAATATTTCTCTGTCCTCTGTTTTCCTGGATCCATTTCTTTCATATAAGATTTAATTCTGATTTAAATTCTTATCCTCATTTCTTACCAAATTATTCCTCTTTCTTTACCAAAGCTGCTGTTCGTTATCAAATTGTTTCTTGGTTATCTTGTTCATGTAGATGCCTCATCTAGTCATCTGAGTTACAGGGAAAAGTATAGTCTTATTTATCTTATAACTCCAGTGTCTGTATATTATGCCTTACCTATTTTTGAGTGCCTGAAAATACCTATTTTAGATTTCTTTTCTAGATCAGAAAAATTAGGTCTTTACACATTCAGGTCATTTAAAGTTGTCTTGCTAGGGAATGGTGGTAAGCATCAAGATTAAAACTCAGTTCTCTCTACTATCATTTAAATGTATTCCTTTCTCTTGCCCATACACCAGGACATTGTCCCTAGATTTAGAGTAATGAGATCTGATTTAGAGTCCCATCTGCAACACTTACACTTCTCAGGATCCCAGGATCCTTTGGCATGCAGAGTGGAAACTCTCCAAGGCCAATAGAATGTGGAAAATAATATTTGATTATTAGCCATCTTTGGGCGGATCAAATATGAACTATATGTGAAAGTTCCTTCTGAATATAGTGCTGTAGATATGTAAATAAAAATAAAGTTCAATGGAGGAGAGGGGATTGCAGTGTGGCCATTCCCCCTGGGGGGTGATTTCTCTCTCGCGCTCTCTCTCTCTCTCTCTGTCTCTCTCTCTCTCTCTCTGTCTTTCTGGCGAGTGCACACGCCCTATAACAAAAATCTCTCTATAAAAAAAGAAAAGAATTAGTTTGACAGGTTTTTTTAATGATTATGGATTGAGTTCATCTTACACAGAAAACATACATCTTGATTGAAAAATAATATAGCATAAACACATTGTTATAAGGCTGTGTGTAAAGATGCTTTGGGCAAAGTAGCTTGTCTACTCAGTAGTCAAGGTCTCTAATATTTTGGCAATAATTACCGTTTCCCTGAATTTACTAGTTTGTTCAATTCTTTCTTTCTTTATTTTGAGAGAGTTTTGCTGTTGGGAGCGTGTGCTAGCTGGAGTGACAGAAACAAAAAGCGAGAAATCGCACCCTGAGGGGATACGACCATGCTACAGTCCCTTCTCCAGTTTCCTCTCTGGATCTTGGGCACCTACACACACGTGCCCAGTGTGAGTTTTAAGTTGCTGGGTCCAGAACTCGAACAGATGGTCTACTACATGGGAGTCCAGCTATGTAACCATTATGCCATCTGCTGGTTCCAAGGTTGCTTAGTTCTAAAGTGGAAATAATTTCTGTGTGGAATACTTGAGTAATTTGCCTTGGGGCTCATCCTATCAATACTTTTGATCAATTCTTTCTTACTCTTTGTGGTGAAAAGGGAGAAATGCCAGCCTGTGTCCCAAGAAACACCTCCTAGAATGTACTTTATTCTGTGGTGCAAATATTGGCCCACTCCGGCAATATCCCTTTCCTCTCTGAAACCTTTGTTCAATCCCTTCTCTAAAAAATTAGCTCAGTCTGCATTTCTTAGGCCAGTTTAAAACAGTGAAATGTTTACTGTCTCATCTATTTTTCTCTATTTTAAAGAAAGTAAGGAAATTGTGTGGCTTATTTACCACTCCCCAAAAAAATCTGTCTCTGAATAAATACTACAGTCAGATTTCAAGTATGTATGGAAAAATCTGTTGATTCCTATTATTGCTTCCAGTGGAGATATGTGGGGTGGAGTAAAATCTTATGACTTAATTCTTAGTCTTACATAGTACAACTTAGAATCATAGCCATATAAATCTGGAAAAACTATATACTATACTATGTGTATAGATTTATAAATATATGTGGATTATGACAGATCAGAACAATTAGCTTTAAAGGACTTATTGATCTTTGTATCCTTATAAGAAACTAAAAGGAGTATATTATACACATTTTGTATGTAGGAATTTATCATTTACTGTGGAAGATACTCACATGGAATATATAGTATTAAGGGACCAGCAGCTGGTGTAATGACTATGTCGCTGGACTCCCATGTAGTTGACCACAGTTCGAGTCTCAGACCCAGTGGCTTAAACTCACACCAGTTGCATGTGCGTGTGCCCAAGATCCCAAGAGGAGAATGGAGAAGAAGGGATTGCCGAGTGGCCATCCCTCCTGGGGGGTAATTTTCCACTCTCTATCTCTCTGTTTCTCTGGGGAGTGCATGTGCCCTATAGCAAAAACCTCTCCAAAAAAAATAAAAAGATTTTTTTAAAAGGACCTATTTGATTATAGTATGCCAAGGGCAAGTTATGTCTGATAACAGGTGTATTTTACTCTAAGGAATAGATGGCTTAAAAATTTGTCATAAAGTGAATTACTATACACTTAACAAAATTTTCTTCCAAGCCTTTAGTATTTTTATGTATTTGCCAAATTTAACCCATGTACCACCTGGAAATGGAGAGAAACTTTTATAAAAATCACTTTAGGTCCTGTTGTGACACATCACATAGGAGGCTGGCAGCTGCATAGAAGGCCTGGGTTTGATTCCTGGGCTAACCTGAACATGCTGGGCATGATTACATATGCCTGTAATCTACTTTTTTTTCTTTTTAAGAGAGAGAGATTTTTGCTAAAGGGCACGTGCGCTCGCCAGAGAGACAAGAGACAGAAAGCAAGAAATCACCTCCCAGGGAGGATGGCCATGTTGCAGTTCCTTTTCCTCCGTTCCCCCTCAGGATTTTGGGCACACATGTTCACATGCCCAGAGTGATTTTTAAGTCGCCGGGATTTGAACCACATCAACTACCTGGCAGTCCAGCAATGTAGCCATTATGCCATCTATTGGTCCCATAGGCCTGTAATCTTAATTGGAAGATTGGGGTAGCAGATCTCTATACAGTGAGATCCTATCAAAAATGCCTCTACTCTGTCTCTTTGTTTCTCTCTCTTTCTTCCTCCTCCCTATTTTTCTCTCTCATAAAGGGAAAAATAATCACTTAAGGAGATACTTTCTATAAAATTTCATAGAAGTGGTAGCATAGTCAGTCACTTATTTCCTTCTTCAAATCACATGCCAAGTTGACAAGAAAAATGATTTCCATTGAATTTCCTCCTTTTTACTTTTTCTTCTATATTACACAACAAATGTGCAAAAAAAAAAAAAAAAAAGTTAGTCTCCTTTTAATGGAAATGACTAGAGCAGTTTAGAGTTTCAAATCTAGCTCCCAGGGGTAAGAGGAGTAACCCCTTGCATCTATGAAAGACTTTACCAGTCTTAAGTCTTTTACAAACATAAACTTTATATGCAAGTCATTTGGGTTTCCTGTAGAATCTCACTACTTTAATACTTCTTTCTTCGTAATACTACAGGTGACCTGCTCAGATTTCTGTTTTTAGAACCCGATCTTTTCTAGTGCCTTCTGTGCTCACTCACCACTCCCTCCTGAGCCAGTTGTTTTAGTTACAGTCTTTACTTCTGAGCCCCACTTATCAGAATATAAAGATGTAGAATCAAAGAGAGCTATAAGCTTCTAGAAGTCAATGACTGTGTATCATTTCATAACTTTTCTATACCCATATCTGGTGTACTAATAGTTTGGACGTAGGTTCAGAAGACCTGAGTTTCAGTCTTGATTTTACTACTTTATTAGCTATGTGACCTTGGGCAAATCACTTCTCTCATCTGCATTTCTCTTATCTTTGAGCAACAAGTATAGTAATACCTGCTTCTCAAGAATATGATATGAATTAAACGAAATGATATATGTGAAAACGTTATACATTTTGAAGTCTTACTCAAATGAAAGTATTAACCTGAGATAAAAGATGCAATAATTTTTTTTTTTTTTTTTGATGCTTGACTCACAGGCTTTATTTATATTTGTCTACAGCATCATTTCCTTTTGAAATGAACTAGTACAGCTTAAACCAAATAAAATCATAATCATCTGAATTGTCTGTAAACTACTATTAGCTAAATTTATAACCTTGTATTTGCCTAGTACAGCCAAAGTTTTAAATACAAAAAAAGCACAAGAATAAACCAATGGTAACATATAGAATCTAGGAGATCATCTGGGCAATTAAGAAGGTAGACTTTCGAAAAGTCTGAGGCACAACCACAAGAGAGTAAAAGTTCTTGTGCAACCTACAGTAAATGTAGCAACACAAATTAAGACATAAGAAACATCGGAAAGCTCACTGTAAAAATATCATCAAAATATTTCTACAGAAGATATTTTGCTTTCATCTTTAGATTGCTGAAGAGAAAAACACTTAAAAAAAACCCAGATATAATTTTTGTTGGGTGTGTCTACTAAATACTTTAAAATGTTTTTAATTTTCATTTAAATAAAGATGCAATAATTTTTGTTGAGTTGAGTTAAGCACCAATAATTCTTCCTTCTTTGGCTGAATTACATTCAAGTGTTTAGGATACTACCTTATTGCATTTTCTTTAACCATCAAACAAGTTTTAAGAACCCCTTCAGTAGTCTCTTACAGTTGATACCAACTGCAATTCCTTGGTTGCAAGGGAAATTTTGGTTTCAGTTAATCCTAAGGACTTTGACCCATAGGGGTTAGTTTTTCTTAGCATTACACTAAGTGCGATAAACCCCTAAATCCTGCCCATGGACTCCTTCTGGCCAAAAAGGACATCAATACAGCAAAAAGGGCTGGACTATTGGCTTGGTCTCAAGACTTTGGGTGAGGGCTGGAGGAAC
The DNA here is from genome assembly GCA_026018925.1 of Tupaia tana. Taxonomy (NCBI): domain Eukaryota; kingdom Metazoa; phylum Chordata; class Mammalia; order Scandentia; family Tupaiidae; genus Tupaia; species Tupaia tana. The sequence goes on along the minus strand of JAKSZU010000007.1, from coordinate 127,966,606 downwards.
TGACCTTAGAAGGACAGAGCTGCTGTGGGCTAAGGAAGACTATGGTTATCTCCTTTTTAGTCAGGTTATTTTGTCTTGTAAAAAAAATAATAAAATCCTCAAGTCTATTTCTGGCTATTCTAAGAAGATTCCGTGGTTACTATCCATTAAAGCAACAGTTAAAATTAGTTTTTTTTTTAAAAATTAATTGATTTTTTTATTCAGAATAGAGTGTTGCATGTGAGAGTCAGAGTCAGAGAGAGACAAGGGGAAGTACCCTCCATAGAATTTGGTCGCTCTGCGATCCCTTTCCTTCAGACCTCCAGCATGTCGAATCCTAGGTATATGAAGGACTTGTTTCAGGTAGACTGGGCTGGGGATTGAACCACATTCACCATGAGGAGTTCATTTTCTCTTCGTTTATTTTAGGGGAGGTAGTTCACATTAAGAAATATAAGAAATAAGAGATTCCAGTAAAAACCAAACTTCCTTCAGTTCCTTTCTTTGCTTTCTTTCCTAGTCTTCCCAGATAACAAACTCACACCCTTACTCTGTCATGAGATTTCCTAACATGCACATGTGCATGTGTGTGATTTAAAGTAACAAAATTTGGAAACATAGGAGTTATCAAAATGAGTAATTTAAAGAAAGAACTTTGAGGTAGGAAGTCTAAACTCTAGTACTGAAGGTCATTATGTTCATAAGTAGTACTAGGTACTGAGGGGAAAAAAGAAGTAAATAAGGAAGGAAACAAATCTTTCTTTGAATGTTACTTTGTATCAAGCCCTTTCACATATATTATCTCATTTAATCTCCAGGGAAGCCCTGAGAAGTAAGTATATGTCTTCCTCCCCTCATTTTTAAAGGTTTTTGCCATAGGGCATTGCATGCTCACCAGAGAGAGACAGAGAGAGGGAAAGTAAGAAAGCATTCCCCAGGAGAATGGCCACACTGCAGTCCCTTTTCTTCCTGTCTCCTGTTGGGATTTGTGCATGCATGTACAAGTGCCCAGAGTGATTTTCAAATCTCCAGGTCCGAGACTAAAACTGTAGAAGTTCATCTGAGAATCCACTGACTTAACCACCATGCCACCTACTGGCCCCCCTATGGTCCCCATTTAAAGAGACTAAGAGGTAACTTGCTTTAGGTCACTTACTTGTAAGTGGCAGAGTCAGAATTTGAACCTATGTCTAACAGAATGCTAAATTTCAATCCTGTGTTCATTCAGTTATTCCACAGATAAGTATTAACAGCTCTTGGCTTAGACGAAGCTAGAGTCTAGTAGCAAAATCTGTTATAGACCCGTGGAATTAGTATTTTGAGATGTTTTTATGGTTAACTTTTTAGATGAGTTTTACAATTAATATATGCAATTGGAGTTTCAGAGAGGTAACATAAAGTCTGGATCAGCAAGAAAAGCTTCCCAGAAATTAAGATCGCTCAGAGAAATAGTAAGATTTCAAAAAATGAAGTACATTCCACTAACAAGAATGGCATTAATTTGAAAAATTATTTCTAAGAAACTTCAGCTGAATCTCTTATGGTATATAGGTGTAAAATCCTCAGAAGTGAATGAAAGCTCCAGAGGGTATGTTGCTTCCCTATTTGTATATGGAGTAAAAAAACATAAATAGAGGAAAGAGGATAAATGATGGAAAGAAGTACGGCAGTCTAAATACTTAGCTGAATGCCCTAATCATACCACTTTGTTTTCTTAAGGTCAGAGTTAGGCACAAGATACCCTGTTAGCTTACCTGGTGTTTTCTGTGCAGTTTCTATAGTGACATTTCTATTTGTCTTCTCTTTTAGTAGAGTTAAAACAATTTTAATGACAGAAATACAGTTGTCCCTCAGGATCCATGGGGGATTGGGTCCATGACCCCTTTAGGTAGCAAAATCTTTGGATGCCCTAGTCCCTTAGGTAAAATGCTGTAGTATTTACATGTAATATATACACTTCCTCCAGTGTAATTTTTTTTTTTGGGGGGGGGTGGGCAGAGGTTTTTGCTGTAGGGCATGTGCGCTCGCCTGACAGACAGAGAGAAACAGAGAGACAGAAAACAAGAAATCACCCCCCAGGGGGGATGGCCACGCCGCAATCCCTTCTCCTCCATTTTCCTCTTGGGATCTTGGGCATTCATGCACATGCGCCCAGTGTGAGTTTTAAGTCACCAGGTCCGGGACTCGAACTCTGGTCAACTACATGGGAGTCCAGCAACATAGCCATTACACTAACTGCTGGTCCCCCTCCAGTGTATTTTAAATCACCTCTCAAGAGATTACAGAACTTTATGAGAGTCCTACAGCAAGTAAATAGCAGAACTGTGATTTGAACTCATGTCTAACACCTGGCTTGAATGCATTTAATCCTATTTGAGATTCAGAAATGACAGTTCCCTTCAAGTAATGTTTAGTCAGCACCTATGGAAGCTTAGTGATATGCCAGCGGTCATACACAATGGATAAACAGCAGACAGTTACTGTTTTCTTATTTTTTAAAATTTATTTTAAAAATTTAAAGGTTTTTGCCATAGGGTGTGTGCGCTTCCCAGAGAGACAGACAGTAAGAGGGAAAGTAAGAAATCACCTCCCAGGGGAAATAGTCATGCCACAATCTCTTCTCCTCTATTCTTCTGGAATTTTGGGCATGCATGGACATGTGCCCAGTGTGAGTTTCAGGCTGTTAGATCTGGAACTTGAACAGTGGTCCACTGTGTGGGAGTCCAGCACCTTAACTACTATGCCACCTGCTGGCCCCAAGACAGTCACTGTTTTCAAGAATGTTACTTTATGTAACAGCGATAGGTATTTGTACTACAGCAGAGAAAGAGATACAGATACATCCAGGTGGCTGATCATAGCTAGGTGGCTGATTATGTGATAGAAATGTATTATGTAATATTCCTTTGAAATTATTTTATTTATGTATAATAATTGTACATATTTATAAGTTATAATGTGATTTTTTTAAGTACAAGAATACAATATATGATGATTAAATCAGGGTAATTAGCATTTCTATTATCTCATCCATTTTATTATATAATATTGAGCCAGTCACTTAATCATCTTGGGACTCAGAATTTTGTTGTCTATAGAGTGAGGGAGTTAGATCCAAGGATATCTAAAGTTCATTCTTATTCTGAAATTCAGCAATTAGCCTATCATCAGCAGATAATGATTTCTTAAAACCTTCAGTCTGTTGAAGAGTAATATAATAAATTATGACTTGCTGAACATTTACATACTGTATATTTTACATATATATAGTTAATACTATTAACATCCTTACAGTTTAAATAATCTCTCTTATTTTATAGCTGGGGAAACTAGACTCATGGTATTTCCCAGGGGTAGTGCATCTCCAAGTAATTGAACTGGGAGCTAAATTCACAATTTCAGGTTTCTAGGCCAGTGTTATTTCCATTTTCCTACTTCACTGAAGATTTCTGCCTGCCTTTGGGTCTATAGATGCTAGATTTCCTAGGATGAGCAGTTCAGAAAGTAGGAACTTTCATGCCTCTAGAATAACTTGTATTATGGATCAAATCTTGTTATTCTTAACTGGTATAAGAAGATACATTTTAGTGGCTTTTGATAATTTTATTTAAGGAAACTGAAGTTTAATGCAGATAATTTAGGCTTAATGCAGAAGATTTCACATACTGGATTTTAGTGCACTCTCATAATTATGTTAAAGAAGTCATAGGGAAAGCACTGATTTTTAGAGGCAGAATCATGTGCATAGTTGTTATAAATCATTGTATTTTTAACAAATTGAACTTGAGAGACACATTTTTTTTTTTTCCTCTGAGTGGTTATATGGTAAAACATTGCCTTTCCATTTTTTTTTTCTCCCTGTATTTTTATGTTAACTATTCATTATATTTTGAGTGGAGTTAAATGTGGTCTAAGTCCACAGTGGAGGGGGAGAACCTTCAAGCCTTGGAATTTAGGAAAGATATAGAAGCATTCTTTTTGGGTTGGGAATAATACATAATCAAGCAGATGCTAATGAAAAAATGAAATGCAGGGGAAGTGAAAAGAGACTAGGGGGACTGTTTGGAAGTTTTATAGAGGAGAGTACATTGCCCCTTTATTACAATAATGTTTCTGCACTATAATAAGGTCTTTCATTGCAAGTTCAGCTTTTCTCATTCAGTTGTTTTGTGCTCTGCTTCCTCTGTTACTAATTGTCAGCACAATAGTCTTCCAACTATGAAGTCTCAGTGTCCTTTTGGACCAATTTGTCATTGTCTTTCTCCCTCACCCCACAACCCATGCACTCAGAATCTATTACTATGGTTGCATTTTTAGACATTTTTTATGTTTTAAAATGGCACTGCTTTTGAAACATGCCAGAATAGTTCATGATAATTGAATCATCCAACCAGCAACAGTTACTGCTTCCAAAAGCACACTGATAGTTTCTCTCTCTATAGGGTATTCTTATAAAGTAATTAAAAATGAACATTTAATATTCTCTTAGTAGTATTATTTCATATGCATTGTTCCCTTTTTACTTCACAATAGTCCTGTAGAAATAGGACATTTTAAATGTTTTTGTTAAACTATTATTTACAGATTTACTATTTACCTCATAAATCCTTTGAAATTTCTGTGACTTTAGGAACTCATATCTCAGTTATTTTCCATTAATACCTCTTTACTCTTACATGTAGATTATTTTATTACGACAAAGGAATCAGTGAGGTGTATATAAATATATTCATAAAATATATGCATATATAGATATATCTATGTAGATATATATACATACACACATGCACTATCTATACAAATACATACACATTATATAAATATGTTCATACATATATATGTATATATATGCATTTGTTTACTTAAACTTACTTTGTTTGTACTGAGACTGTGATAAATGAAGAACTGTGAGAGGTATTCCAAATTCCCTGAAGCTTACAATAGTTAAAAAAAAAAAAGTCACATGAAATAGTCAAGTCACAGTATATGGCAAAATATTAGCATATGGATATAGATATTAAGTACAGTAGATCTTCAGGGCTAAGAGGTATGGGTTGAAATAATTAGAAGATGTTGAATGACTAGAATCTGATGAAAAGGGAGAATGTTTCAGGCATGGGGAAAAGCATGAATTAAATCTGGAACTTAAGAATAATTAGGAAATGTTGGGTGGCAGTGAAGAGATATACTTATCAGCAGAAAGTGCTTATAGTTCCCCCCCTTGGGGAGGTTTTTGTTATAGGGCGCTTGCACTTGCCAGAAAGACAGAGACAGAGAGACAGAAAGCGAGAAATTACCCCCCGCCAGGGGGGATGGCCATGCCACAACCCCTTCTCTTCCATTCTCTTCTTGGGATCTTGGGCACTCATGCACACGCACCCGGCATGAATTTAAGTCCCCGGGTCTGGTACTTGAACCATGGTTGACTACATGGGAATCCAGCAACATAGTCATTATACCAACTGCTGGTCCCCAAGTGCTCGTAGTTTTTTGTGGTGAGAAGTAGTTTCACCCCCCCTTTTTTTTTTTTTTAAGAACACAATTGTTTATGAATGGCTTTTGAAGATAGAGTTTGAACTTTGCTCTGTAGACGGTAGAACTTGTTTTTAATTTTTGCCACAGAGTACATATACTCATTGGAGAGAGACAGAGAAAAAGTGAGAGATAAAACAAAGCACCCCCCCCCCCCCCCCCCCCGATAACAGTCATACTGCAGTCCCTTCTCTTTCATTTCTCTCTGCCTTGGTACTTTGGACATACACACACACATACCTGATGTGTTTCACAAGCTGCCAGGTCCAGGACTCAAACTGCCCAGCTGGCCATTCAGATCCAACTGCCTCACCCAGCATGCCACAGGCTGGCCCCAGTAGAATTATTTTGAGGAGGAGAATGATACATGGAATAAAAATTTGAGTAAAACTAATCTGAGCTAGTGCAATGTTGAATAACTTGGAGGGGGAGAAGGCTAGACATACAATTTCAGTGATCACATGGTGGTTATACGTTCCCTGGTTGGGTGTCAGCAGTGACATGTGGTTGTAAGAGACACGGAGGAAGAACTATTGACATGAATGTTGTTGGGTTGGAAGAGGAAAGAGTAAAAAATGACTGAGGAAGTGTTTTTTGGGTTATTAGGAAAATAATGCAGAAATAAACAGAAAAATTATACTGGTATGGTATTTTACAACTTGGGAGATTAAAAATAACAACAACACCCTTTGGGATGAGAACAAGATAATAATAGAGCTTCAGATGAGATGTCAGTTTTGCCATATGGGAATGAGCTTGATCAGAAGAACGGGATTAGAGGAGCAGGCTTGAGAGGTATCAAACTTGAGGCAGTAGTTGGCATGAAGCAATGAAAGAGCCTCCTGTATATTCCAAGTCATTACCAACCGACTAAGCTTCTTTCTAATCTCATCTCTTACCATTTTTCCAGTTTAATTCCCCCTTTTCACTGGAGTCCTTGCTGTTTCTCAACCCCATCTGGGGGCTACTTCCAGCTATGGGTCTTTGCACTTACATTCCTTCCACCCAGCTCACTGGGTGAAGAAACAGATATCTGTACTGGTCTCTCATTTTATTAAGAAGCCCCTTTTATTTATTTATTTATTTATTTATTAAAATTTATTTATTTACATTCACTCACTGTACATCATTACAGCATACAAAATGAGATTTTCCATCAAGAATACACTGTATATTGGCTCAATCAAGCACATCAACATACGTGTTATCGTCAACAAATAATTTTGTATTTCTTATTTCCTGTATATTTTGTCTTTTTCCCCCCATCCTTGATTCCCTATCTCTCACCCTCTGCCGTGTGAGAGAGACCCCTTTCTACTTCGCAGTCATCCTCTTTTCCTTGCCTAATTTGCTTCACAGTGCTTACAACCACCTACTATAACTTAATTGTTTTACTTGATTGCTTGACTATTCTCTCACTGACATGTAAGCTTTACCAAAAAATGGGAATTTTCTTTTGTTCCCTGCTATGTCCTCAATGCTTAGGTCGTTGCCCGGCATGCTGTGTGTGGGTCATATTTATTCAATGAGTGCCTAAATTGCTAGAGCTAAATTATTATAAAGTAAAAGCATAATATTAAAGTTTGAGCCCAGAAGAGCAACTCCATTTGGAAAAGAGGTCCTGAGCAGGACTAATGAATGATCAGAGGCTGTGGTAGTACCAGGCCAGTCAGTCAGTGTCTTAGAAGTCAGGCAGAGTGACTTCTAAGGGGATGGAGCCAAGAACATCAAATGCAGCGAAGGGCTGAAAATGAGAACATGAGGAAATGTGAGGAGAGTAGTGGAAACCACAGTTTTGTCAATTGGTTAAGGAATAGGAAACCAAGAGTTGATATAAAATAAACTGATCGTTCTAGCAGGATACCTTTAAACTGCAGTGACCAATGAAATATTCTGAAGTTTAGCTTGAGTTAATGAGGTTTTTTGTTTTGTTTTTAGATTTTTGCTATATAGTGTGTGCACTCGCCGCAGAGACAGAGACAGAAAGTGAGAAATCACCCCCAGGGAGGATGGTCACACCACAGTTCCTTCTCCTCCATTCTCCTCTTTAGATTTTGGGCATTCATGCACAAGTCCCCTGCGTGACTTTTAAGCCACCCAGTCCAGGACTCAAACCACAGTCGACTATGTGGAAGTCCAGTGACGTAACCGTTTTACCATCTGTTGGTCCCAAGTTAATGAATCTTATTAATTAGAAATATGTCTTTTAGATATTTTATTTTACCAGAGAGAAAGCATGTAGATACAGGAATGAGAGAGAAATAGGTATTTTTTGACAAGGTCTCACCCTGTGGCGATTCTCCCGCCCCACCTCATGATCATGTAGGATCACAGGAACATGCCACCACACCCAGCCTGTTTGGTTGACCAGGAGTGAACATGGTGAGAACTCTGCATGGCATGAAGCCTCAGCTGCCTGCACTGTGGGGCCCTCCTGCTTGTGCCAGTGTAGCCAGGCCTATGTTTTATTTTTTAAAAATACTGTAGTTCAGGGGCCGGCAAGTGTCATGGTGGTTAAAGGCGCTGGACTCCCACATGGCCAACTACGGTTCAAATCTTGGAGCTGGTGGCTTGCTTTCTTACTTCCTCTCTCTCTCTCTGTCTCTCTCTGATCAAACTGGAAAATAATAATGATAATAATAATAAATAAAGTTTAATAATTCTTTTTTAAAAAATACTGTAGTTCCATCTACTTCAGAAGCTGTGGCAGAAGGATTGTGAATTCAAGACTAGCCTGGGCAGTGGAGCAATATCCTATCTCTACATTAAAAAAAAGCAACACAAAACTTTCCTTTTCTCTATTCGCCAGTTTAAGCCTTCTCTAGTGTATTTTGGTATACTCTTTGAGAAAAAAATTTTATATTATTTAGGAAGGGTTTTTAATTCTGACTTTTTTTTTGTTTGGAGAGGTTTTCGCTATAGGGCGCGTGCGCTCTCCAGACAGACAGAGACAGAGAGACAGAAAGCGAGAAATCACCCCCCAGGGGGGATGGCCACGCCACAATCCCTTCTCCTCCATTCTCCTCTTGGGATCTTGGGCATGCACACACACGCACCCTGCGTGAGTTTTAAGCCACTGGGTCCGGGACGTGAACCGCGGTCGACTACGTGGGAGTCCAGCGACATAGCCATTACGCTAGCTGCTGGTTCCCTAATTCTGACTTTTTAATAATTAAAAATTTCAAACATCCAGGTAAGTTGGGAAAATACCCTATTGAATTCTCATATACTCATTACCTGGGTTCAACAGTGAAGATTTTATCATATTTGTATCAACATTTTGCTAAAATATTTAAAGCAAATTAGGGTATCGCGACTTTTTTCTCTTATTCTTCAGTGTAAATCTCTAAAAAGTAAGGACATTTTTCTATACAATTCACAGTACCAAAATATTTGTTTTTGTTTTTGTTTTTGAATTGCTAGGGGGCATATGTGCTTGCCAGGGTGGGAGTAGGAGTGGGGGGGGAAGTACCCCCCAGGGGTGTAGTCATGCCACAATTCCTTTCTTTTTCCTGTCTTCAAGCTGCTAGAGCTAGGATTTGACTATAGTCAGCCATATGGGATCTGACTCCCTTAACCATTAGGCTACAGGGCCAGCCCTTCAGTACCAGAATCTTAATTATTGTTCCAATGTGACCATAGTGTATTTTTACTTGAAATTTCAACTGTTCAGAGGGCATGCAAAGGACACTTGTACTCAAAAGCTCTTGGGCTATGTGTTTGATTAGAGACGGAATTCAGTGGGCAAACAAGGTAGAGAAATGTTAGTAAAGAGAATACTGGTTCTGAAAATGTGCTTTTGATAAATGACGGTATTTGTGGCAACCATATTCATTCAAGAAAAATGTGTTAGAAGTTTAACATGTCATGATTCCAAATTCAACATAAATTCTCAAATGGTATCCTATGTTAATAAAGCTACCATAAAGTTTATGTCAGAATTTGGAATATGGATCAGAAAGTGAAAAATATCTTCTAGAGCAGAATATAATGTTGTAACCCTATCTTACTGCCCTAATTAAACAAGTTATGTTACAAAATTAAATATAAGAACTTTTTTTTCCTATGTTTTCATGTTAAAGAAATATATGTTGACTCTGGGTCATAGGTAAATGGTTCAGACAAAATTGATCTGGCATGTTGTAGTAATCCCTCTAATTTGCTTCCAGGTGCAAATATTTTCTTTTTTTATTATTTAAATTTATTTATTTATATTCATTCACTGTACATCATGACAGCATACAAAATGAGATTTTCCATCCATAGTACACTGTATATTGGCTCAATCAAGCACATCAGCATACATGTTATCATCAACAAATAATTTTCCATTTCTTGTTTCCTATATGTTTTGCCTTTTTTTTCCTCATTCTTGATTCTCTCTTACCCTTAAATAACTCCTTTTCTTTAGTCTGCTTAGGAATGGTAATTTCATATCTTCGATTATTATTTTTAGTAGCCTTATAAATTATTGCATGGGTCAAGTATTCCTAATCTGAAAATCCAAAATGCTACAAACTCTGAAACTTTTGGAGTACTGACATTATTTCCTGACACAGAGAAGAAAGAGAGATGTGTGCACTCTCAATTATATCTCATTACACTGCAATCCCCCACCCCTGCCCTCTAGCCAACCGGAATCATGTTTGCACATGTGCACATGTGCAGGCACACCCAGTATGTTTGGGAGGTCTTGGGTTCTGAACCCTGGTCTTGATGGCCGCCAGCATTCCAGAGCAGCAACTGTCTATCAGTGCCACTGTAGTTGGGCCTCAGTTTGTACTTTTTAATATTTAATAACTCGGTGCTTGTAGCAACAGATAAATTATTGAAACTTTTGCACTTTAGAAAGTAACTTTGCAGGGCTAGCAGGCGGTGTGGTTGTTAAGGTGCTAAGATGCTGGACTCTCACATGAGCGACCATGCCACAGTCCCTTCTCCTCCATTTTCCCCTTGGGATTTTGGGCATGTACACACATTCACCTCGTTTGAGTTTCAAGCCCCTGGATCCGGGACTTGAGCCATGGTCAGCTATTTGGGAGTCCAGAGCCTTAACCAGTATGCCACCTGCTGGCCCCTTCCATAAACTTTTTAAAGGCCCCTTATATATGCAAGTATTCCAAAACAGCCACCACCACCCTCCACTCCAAAGAAAAAGGAACTAAAATCAAATAAATTTCTGGTCCCTAAGCATTTTTGGCAAGGGATATTCAGTCTGTAATTGATAATCACTTGGAATCTTTAGTATTTAAATTGCTTCTAAAATTCTAGTGTTCAGAAGTGCTTGAATTTACAGTATTTAAAATTCATATAGATACGATGTTAATAATATACTTCCTTTGAAGTTTATTTCAACTCATGGTAGTGCGCTATTATCTTACATACCTTGATACCTCCATAATGATGACCTTAAGTGAAACTGAAATAGGTAACTCTTAGAGAGGGCATTCTTTCTTTCTTTCTTTCTATGCTTCATAGATTATTCCTGAGTACTTCTGTGCTGGCTGTCCCTCTTTTTTAATTTTTTTTATTTTTGTTAAGGTTTTTCCAAGAGCACACGTGCTCACTAGAGAAAGAGACAATGGGAGGGAACGTGAGAAATTACCCCTAGGAGGGATGGCCACACTGCAGTCCCTTCTGCTCCTTTCTTCTCCTGGGATCTTGGGCACGCATGCACATGCACATGGTGTGAGTTTCAAGCCACCGGGTCTGGGACTCATACCATGGTTGGCCATATGGGAGTCCAGCAGTGTAACTGTTCTGCCATCTACTGGCCTTGCTCTTCATTTTTCAAGGTGTTATTTTACATCTTTTTTTCTTCTCAAAGTCCCTATACATCTTCTTTCAACCTTATTTTCAACAAAAAGCTTTACATCCCAGTTCATTGAAAAGCTAGAAGCAATGAGAAAATAATTTCTGCTAGCTTCTACTTGCATCTGAATCTCTAACTGCATTTGGTTCCTTTTTGTCTATCTTCTCTCTGCTCCATTCCTAAGCTGTGTGTGCTCCTGAATAGAGCCACCCCTTTACTTTTCTAGTAAATCATACTCTTGCCTATATAAGAAAACTGCTCCAGAAATTCTTTTATTACACATCAGTATTATCATCTTTGTTGAGATAGTACTATCAAAATTCATTCATTTGGAAAATATTGAGTGTCTACTATGTGTTAAGCACAGTTCTATCAGTGGAGTTCTAGCTAGTTGAAGAGATAGCCAGTGAACAAAAAAGATACTAAAGAAATTAGTCATCTCATACATTAGAAGATAATAACATGCTATGGAAAATAAAACAGTAGCACACATAAGAGAAGTTGGGGAGTCCTGGGTAAGGTTTGCAGACTGCAGTATGAAATAATATAGTCAAGGTTGACCTCAATGTGAAGGTTAGATTTGATCTAAGATTTGAGGAAAGTGAAGGGAAAGAATACCAGGCAGAGGACACAGCTTAACACAAATCCATAAGTAGAGAGAGAGCGTAGCACACTGTTAAGGAAATGGAGGCAATCTAGAGAGACTGGCATAGTGGCCCAAAAGGGAGGACTAGGGGAGGAGGTCAGAAACTTGAGCATGGCAGGTGGATGGGCCAGATGATGTAAGACACTTGTTGGTTATTGAAGATCTTTGTCTTCTATACTTAGTGAATGGAAACACTATAGAATTTTTCCCACATGTTTAAGATTTCTTTTGTGTTGAGAAGCAAACTGTAGTGCTGGGCACAGGAGAAGCTGGTCGAAGGTTTTTGGAGTCATCAGGTGAGATATAATGATGGCTTAGTCCAGGGTGGTAGAGCTGGTGAGAAATGAAGAGCAGCTGCATGTTTTGAAAGTAGAGTCATCAGGATATTCCAGGAGTGAATGTGATGTGTGAGAAGAGAGGACTCCAGGGTGATTCCGAAATTTTTGGCTTGAGCATTTGAAAGGACGAAGGTGTAATCATCTGAGTTAAAGCCATAATAGAAGTTGGCAGAGGGAGAAGGGGTGAGAGAAGTCAGTTTACTTTCTGGCATGTTCAGATGTCTCTTAGCACACAGTTTCTGGCATTCAGTAACTTATGCAGCCTCTCAACATCTCTGAGTAGGAAGATTCTGTTTTCATGGCATTTGAAGAGGTTCAGGCATTGGGTAATGAGAATCTGAAGTAGAATTGCATCAGTGGAAAAACCAAGTAATGCTAAATATTACCAATATGAAAAAAGAAGATCATTCCATGTTTCAGTCTGTATAAAAGAGAAGAATTAAGAAAGCCAGGAGAAGGAGTTTGTTTTGGTGTAAAAATGTTTTGAAATTCCATACTTAGTTTTTTTCATAATATGAGTTTCTCATGAACTTTTTGAAAACCCCTCATTTTATAAGACAGTATGTGCTAAGGGGAAGACAAGAGTGAGTAATCAGTGAAGAGAATATAGAGGAGGAAATGGCCAGTCTAAGGTCAGGTGTTATAAAAGGTCTAGAAAGCATAGAATTTGATCTGACCTTAAAGGACAAGTATTACTTTCATTATTTGTGATCATATTTGAATAGGGGTAATATAAATAGAAGGCCTTACAGATAGCAAGAACAGCTTGTGCAAAAGAATAAATATAGAAAAGATACGTTTAGGGAACATTAAATAGTCCAGTTTTACTAGTTATTGTGGCCAGAATGTGCAGTGGATTGGGAAAGAATGCTAAAGTCAGGTTAACTTTGTGTAGAGATTCATAGAAAATTGGGGGTTGCATTAGTTTTGTTTAGAATAAAACGCTATGTGTTCGCAAGGGTTTACTTCTTGGTTTAAATACATTTAAGTGTATATTTAAAGTGATACTCTGTTTTATTTCTAGAGTGCCAGTTAATGAAAACAGAACGACCAAAGCCAAACACTTTTATTATCAGATGTCTCCAATGGACCACTGTTATAGAGAGAACATTTCATGTAGATACTCCAGAGGAAAGGTAAGAATCCCCCTTTTCCATTTTGTAAAAAAGCAGTAATCAATCTAAGATGTATTTGTTTCTGACTTCACCATTGATAAGTATATTTTTTAAATGCTATATTCTTACTCTGTTTCTGACATAATATCAATATACAAATAGTAAGCACTTATGGTTTTATATATCATGCCTTTATAGCTTAATGGCAAGTGGATGCCTGGAGTATTTATTATGTTGAGAAGAATTCTGAGACTGGGTTTGTAAACTCAGTGTGGGGGTAGTGTCTTCACTGCTAAAGAGAGAAGTAGCTATTTATTGATAACCAGTCCACCTACTTCGTCAAGGTTATCCTCCTTATCTACTATCAGTTTTCGCAACCAGTTATTCTCCTTATCTACTGTCAATCTTTGTAACCACCTCTCTGCTTCCCAATTCTTTTCCCCCTTTATTCATAGAGCTTATGAGCATGCAAGAGAAAGAGATGAGCACCCTCCACAGTCCTCTAGTCCCCCAGCCTGTTGGATCCTGGGCACTTGCACATGTCCCTGGTGTATTTCAGGTCAAACTGCAGTTGCCATTTGGGATCTTGCTTCTCTTGAGCAGTGCATTACCAATGTGCCGTAGATGCCTTCTCTTTCTATCTTAGTATTTTTTTATCTGGTGGCTGTGATACCAAGTTATGTCCCGTGACCATAGTCACAAAATCATTTTCCCACATATAGTTTATATTTGTTCCTAATCAGCAACTTCATGAAGTTAAATGTTAATAGCCTTATTCTCCAAATGAATAAATTTTAACGGAATTGACTAAGATTAAACAACAACAACACAACAAAAACCCTACTACTATGATGACTACTAAGCTAATGAGAGGAGAAAGTAAGTCACAAAACATTAAGTAGCATGGAGTTATAGTATGTAAGTAGACTGTGTATGCCAGGGATTTACATAAGAGTAATGCAGAAGGGGCTAGATGGTGGCACAGTGGTAAATTGTGATGCTCTGTGAGGAAGTCCCATATAGGAAGGTTTCTGGTTGAAGTCCAGAGACTTTCCTGAGTCCGTCTGGCCTGTGCTTGCTTATGATCCTGGATTGGCTGAAAGCTAGGGATAGATTGGGATCAAGACCCTACTGAGGATGCTGATTTTTTTTTTTTTCTTTCTCCTCCTTATGGAAGAAATAAACTTATTTTTTAGAGAGATTTTTGATATAGGGTGTGTGCTCTTGCTGGAAAGATAGAGAGACAGAAAACGAGAAATTAACACCCAGAAGGGATGGCCATGCTACAATCCTTTCTACTCCATTCTCCACTCTGGATTTTGAGCATGCATGTACACATGCCTGGAGTAAATTTCAAGCCACTGGGTCCAGGACTCAAACCAGTCGACCATGTGGGAGTCCAGCACTTTAACCACTGGACCATCTACTGGCCCCAATAAACAAACTTTTAAAATGGGGGGAAAAAATACAGCCAAAAAGCTAATAGGAAAATTAAAATGGGATTTTGAAAACAGCTTAAAATAATTTTTAAAAAAGCCAGGGAAAGAGAGAAAAAAAAAAGCCGAAGAGAAAGAGAAAGCTACAGCTAGGTTGAAAAATAAACGAATTGGGGACCAGCAGGTAGCATGGTGGTTAAGGTGCTGGACACTCCCACATAGCCAACCATGGTTCAAGTCCCAGACATGGTGGTTTGCTTTCTCACTTTTTCTCTCTCTTTCTCTATGTCTTTCTCTGGTCAAATTAAAATAAAATAAAATGAATGAATGAATGAATGAATAAATAAAATTAAATAAATATTAGTTTTAAAAAGAAAAATAAATGGATTGAAAAGATCATACAAATATTAAGCATAAGGAGAATTGGATTTTCTATTTTATATCAGATTTCAAAATAAAATGTGTTTCTGGAAATTATTGGGGCATTTTATAGTGCAAAACGGGTCCAGTTGGCCTGGAAGATAGAACAGCCACCAATCTGTATGCGCACAGTAACAGAATTATAGAGGGAAAAAAATAGGCAAATTCTACACCATATTTGGGAATTTAAAACTCATCAACAGTTGTGAAAGCAGCTACTCAGAAAGTCAGCTAAGATATAGGATAACACTAAAACTACCGTGATATAATTGATACTTACAGAACACTACATCCCAAAGTGACAAAATACCCAATGTTTTTAAGTGCATATGTTACATTCATTAGGATGGACCAAATTCTTGATCATAAAATAATGCTCAATACTTGAAAAAAATTGAAATTACACAATGCATGTTTTCTAAGCATATTAGAATTACTTAGAAGTCAGTAATAATAAGAAAATAAGAAAATAACCTTGTAGTTAGAAGTTAAACAACATGATTTTTCATAATCATGCAGTCAAAACCAGAATTCATAAGAGGTATTAGAAGATAGTTTTAAATGAGTACTAATGAAAATAAAACAGTATCAATTTGTGGAATGTAGGTAAATGAGTGCTCAGTGTTAAATGCCTATATATGAAAAAAAAAATTCTCAGGTCCTTAACCTAAGCTTTCGTTTTAAGAAAGTAGAAAAGTAATTTAAATAAAAAATAAATGGAAAAAAGGAAACAGTAGCAATAAGAGCCAATGAAATAGAAAACAGAAAAGTAATAGAGAATAACCAATAAAACTAAAGGTAGTTCTTTGAAAAGAAGCAATAGAATTGAAGAATATCTTAGAAAATTGTTAAAGGGAGGAGGGTAGGAGAGGTAATACACGAATTACCCAAACTGATCTGAAAAACAGAAAACTGGAACAGCCCACTCTGAATGAATGGAATGGAACTAGTAATTAAGAACCTTTTCTCAAAAATCCCAAGTTAGATGACTTCACTGTTAAATTCTATTAAATATTTAAAGAACTGACTAATTCTGTGTAAACTATTTCAGAAGATAATGGAGGAGAGGATACTTTCCAGTCCATTTTATAAGGCTACTGTTACCTTCATTTCAAAAACTGGGCAAAGCTATCATGAGATAAAACAACTGTAGCTCAATATAATTTTGAACATAAATATAAAGTTTCTTAACAAAATATTAACAAATCAAACTCAAATGTGAAAAGGGTAATACATCATGACTAAATGGAGCATATCCCAATAATTGAAAATTGTTTTAACATCTAGAAATCAATCAACTAAATTCATCATATTAATAAAGGAGAAAAACTGTATGACCGTTCCAGTAAATATAGGAAAAGCATGTGATAAAATTCAACTTTCATAACAAAAAGTGCACCTGACCAGAAATAGAAAGGAGTTTCACTGAATTGACTAAGAACGAAGGTGAAAGGGTGAAAGGCTCAGTATTATCTTTCTAATTTCTGAAACACAGCCAGGATGTCTGCTCTCTGACTTAATATTGTACTAAAGGTTTGATCTAGAGCAATATGGCCAAAAGATGTAAAATCATACAAATTGAAAAGGAAGAAGTAAAATTGTCCTTATTTGCAGACAATGTAGTTGTATGTGTTAAAAAAAAAAAAAATCCAGAAAAATAAAAAGCTACTAGAACTGGTAAATGAACTTGGTTCATATATTGAGATTATATATCACAGCTTTATTTCATCAATGAAGCTGTAGCACATGGAATCGATATACAAAAATCATTTGTATTTCAAAATACATGCTACCAAGAATTAGAAAGTGAAACTAAAAAGAAGAAATTCTACAGTAGTATAAAAAAGTACTTCGAAATATGTTCAGTTGAGGATGTGACAAACATTTTTACATAGGAAATTATACACAAAATTACAGACACTACATTGGGCAATTCAAGCTCTGTATAAACGGGGAGCTATACCATGTTTACAGATTGGATGCCTTAACTTAGTAAAAATGGCAGTTCCTTCAAAATTGATCTATAGCTTTAATGTAGTTTCAGTCAAAATCATAATAGACTTTAGAAATAAACAAACTAATTCAAACAATTTAATAGGAAAAAGTGATTGAGATGATGGCAGCACTGGTAAAAAAAATAAATAAATAAAAACTTGCTGCAGGTGCTCCTGAGAGTTATCTTTAAGCAAAAAGCTATAGCTTTTTCCTCCCTTTTTTTCTTTATTTAAGAAATTTATCATTTGGTAACAGTGAAAATTTTTGACTTTGGAAACCTTTTATTGAAACTTTGTTTGACCACATAAAGATCTTGATTATGTCAGAGATCAACTTAAAATGATTAAACAAACCTTTTTTAAAAACCTCTGCATACTTTTTGGGGTCTATTTACTTAATAGGTACAATGTATACAGACAAAACTATACTTTTAAATGGTTTTAACTCTGAACCAGCAGTTGGTATAATGGCCATATTGCTGGAGTCCCATGTAGTTGACCACAGTTCGAGACCCGGTGGTATAAACTCACACCGGTCGTGTGTGCATGTGTGTTTCAAGATCCTGAGAGGAGAATGGAAAAGAAGGGATTGTGGCGTGGCCATCCTCCTGGGGGGTGGTTTCTCGCTTTGTGTCTCTCTCTGTCTTTCTAGCGAGTACACGCACCCTGTAACAAAAACCTCTCAAAAAAAATGGAGGGTTTTAACTGGATTTTAAAATAATTATTTTCTTCTCTTTAATATACCTTCAAATAAATGGTACTATAGATTTTAGTCCTGCAGTGAAAATGGCCTCAAGGTAATTTTCACCTGAGGGGTGGCAGTAAGGGGAAGACAGAGGGAAAGAGAGAAGAATATGTTATCTGGGAATAGATAATAATTGGGTTGATTTAATATTTTATAAAAGGAAAATATTTTAACATTTACCATATTCTATTAATGGAATGTTTTACTCATATTTATAGAGAAGAATGGACAGAAGCTATCCAGGCTGTAGCAGACAGACTGCAGAGGCAAGAAGAGGAGAGAATGAATTGTAGTCCAACTTCACAAATTGATAATATAGGGGAGGAAGAGATGGATGCTTCTACAACCCATCATAAAAGAAAGGTAAATGAGAATTTATTTCCCTGCTCAGTACAGTATTTGTATGTCTAGAAAAAATATGCTAAAAACTACCATTTGTAGAGATGTCAGGCAATTTTCTTACTCTATGTAAATAACTATTTGGGTGGATTTTATCCATGTGAATCTGAAATACCTGTTGTCATTTGAAGTCAAGTCCTTAAACATCACCGCACTTCCATGGTTCAGTGCATTAGCACTCAGTGCTGACAGGGCTGGTGAGGGGATCTTGACTGCTGTGCCATCACAGTGCTTCACGTTTTCTTCTTTTTCTTATTGTCTTTAATATCATTTTAGAAACTTGGAAATAAATGGTTTTCCCTGATGATTTGGTCCCCTTCCATTTGGCATTCTGTGTTCTTAAAGCAGAAGAAGAAATGGCTCTGGTGTGTTCCTTGCTTGGTGCCTTCAGCCTCATAAAGTCAGCAGGAAAAGAAACAATCTTGGAAATAATAGCTTTTATTTTAACGGCAGTTTCTGAGCCAATAAGAGAAACAGACTCTTTCTTTCTTCAGTGCTCCGGAATATTAAGTGTCAGTTTGTATTTTTATGAGAATGATCAATTATATTTTTCACTGCTAATTGAAAAGCAACTTGATTATGTAAAAAATATATTTGAACATTAATCTAAAGAGAGAGATGTTGAAAAGAAACAAACATACCACTTACCATGTTATAGCTAATATACTATAATGGGTTGTAATTTAATCTTTTAGGTAAGAAAACACTAATTTTTAAGCTATTTTCTATGAAATTTGGTATTGGCATAGTGATTAAGAACTTTTTGGAATTAGACCAAGTTCAAATCCTCCCTCTTTTTCAAGCTAACTGTGAACTTGGTGAATTCATATAGTCACAATTTAAGAATAAATTGTCTTTTTTTAATGTGTAATTTCTGTTTTAATTACAGTAGTATTCTATGCTTGATGGTGGACCAAATGGTCTGAGAACCTTTTCTGTTCTTTGTCATGGACTTATATTTATTAGTTGAACCCAAATCCTTTTTTTTCCCTTATAAATAAATATATCCCCCTTTAAAAAATCTGTCAAGAAGAAAAACACAATCTTGCTTTATCTACTTACTCAGAGATAAGAAAGCTTATTTTGCACATATGTGCATGTATGCACAATTAACTTGAAATTTGACTATTATCAATTTAAATGAAGTTCCAATTAATCTCATTCTCTGAGATGATAGGCTATGACTATCAACTACCCCAAATCCTATAAAAAACAGGCCCTACCATCTATGCAGTGTTTATTTCTGTGGAATTTAAAAATTTTGTTTAACAGATTAATTAAATAAACTAGGCAGCTAGAAGTTGAAAATGGGGAATTTATACCACTATATCTTGAAGTGCTATGACAAATGGATGGTAGGATTTTGAAAATGTATATGGAAATTTACCATGCCTTTGAATGAAGCAAGAATGATTTCTTTTTCTTTTTCTAGTTTGCTGGAGGGTGTGTGCATTCATCGGAGACAGAAAAAGAGAGAGAGAAAGAGAAAGCCTCCCCCAGGGGGTTGGCCATGCTACAATCCCTTCTCTGTTCTTTCAGGATTTTGGACACATACACACACACATGCCCCAAGTGTTTTTGTTTTGTTTTGTCTTGTTTCATTTTGTTTTTAAGAGAGATTTTTGCGATAGAGTGTATGCACTCATTGGAGAGACAGAGACATAGAGACAGAAAGCAGAAATCACCTCCCGAGAGGGGATGGCCATGCCACAATACCTTGTCCTCCAGTCTCCTCTTGGGATTTTGAGCATGCACACACATGCATCCTGCATGAGTTTTAAGCCACTGGGACTCAAACATTTCTCAAAATTAATTCCCATCACTAATTTTCACTTGCAAGTAATTATGCTGTACTTATTTTGTGCTGTCTTTGAGAGGTGCTTTTATTTAATTTAATCAGTATAAGAATCATCTGAAATACTGTTATATCCCATTTTGTCTTTAAGCTGTATGATAGTCAAAAAAGTGTAAAATATCTTAAACATGTAAGGTTTTTTAATTGTACACTGTACAACTTCTGTGTGCAACTTATTTCTTGGTTTATATACTTTGAATCTCTGTGATTGCTATTATTGTTATACTAATAATCAAATTACCCCAAAAATAAATCTAGCAGATATTCTCTTATGATTATACCGTTTGTCAAAATATTATGGAGAACCGTCACACTTACCCAGTACTTAGATATTAGTTCATTTTATTTTGTAATAGAATACTTTTGGGGGGAATTCAGTAGACATTTTTTTTTTTTGGTTTTAGGTTTTTTTGTTTTGTTTTATTTTTGTTAATAGAATGTGTGTACTCCCTGGAGAGAGAGAGAGAGAGAGAGAGAGAGAGAGAGAGAGAGAGAGAGAGAGAATATGGATGGCCATGCCACTGTCCCTTCTCTTTTATTCTCCTATCAGGATTTCGGGTGCATACACTTACATACATGCTAGCATTTTTTTCAAGGTGCCAGATCTGGGACTTGAACTATGCGGTTGGCCACGTGGGATCCAGCTTCCTACACTACCATGTCACCTGGCTGGCCTAGTAGAGTTTTAAAATTACAATTAAACATAACATTACTTTCTACAGTGGTAGAAAGTTGGGCCCTCAGAGTCCTACTGCCTGGGTCCAAGTCCTGTTTCTACCATATGTATAATAGTGGAGAAAGCTTCTTTCTTTTCTTTTTTCTCTCTCTCTCTTTTTTTTTTTTTTTTTTTTTTTTTTTTTGAGAGATTTTTGCTATAGGGCACGTGCACTCACCAGGAAGATGAGAAGATGAGAGAGACAGAAAGCGAGAAATCACCACCCACGGGGGATGACCACGCCGCAATCCCTTCTCCTCCATTCTCCTTTCAGGAGTTTGGGCATGCACGCACACATGCCTGGTGTGAGTTTAAGCCACCGGGTCTGGGACTCGAGCTGCGGATGACTACGTGGGAGTCCAGCAACATAGCCATTATGCCAACTGCTGGTCCCAGAAAGTTTCTTAATCCTTGCATCCTTTAGTTCCCTCATCAATAAAAGGGGGAATAATAGTAGTACTTATATAATTATAGGTTTAAAATGAGAGACTACATGTTAAATGTTTATATAGTAAGTCTCAATGGATATTAGCTATATTGTTAGCTTGTAGTTTCTTTGTACTCATAAAGATAATTAAACATCTTTATAAAGCATATTTCCTTAGAATCCTAAAACTGAGACTTCACAGTGAAATATTAGTAGAAGTATTTTGAGTTTATTCAGGATTTAATGTCTTAACCATATCTGATTTCCATTGTCTCCTTGATTTCATTTTGTTTAGAATGAAATAATTTAAAATAGTTTTAAATGGCAAAAAGTGCAGAAAAAGAACATTTGAATACTACCTCTTCTATAATGACTTAGTTAAAAGTGGTAAAATATTGTCACTTTGATAAGATAAAAGCTTCTAGAATGGTATTCTTTATGAGTATCAAGTTATGAAAAGAAATGTAGAAGTTTGGATTGTTTTCGATTTTAGAGTATAACATATTATAAAATAATATTCTTCTGATAATTTAGAAGATATATTTTCTTTGTTAATTTTTTTTTTTTTTGAGAGGTTTTCGCTATAGGGTGCGTGCGCTCGCCAGACAGACAGAGAGAGACAGAGAGACAGAAAGCGAGAAATCACCCCCCAGGGGGGGTGGTCACGCCGCAATCCCTTCTCCTCCATTCTCCTCTCGGGATCTTGGGCACACATGCACACGCGCCCGGCGTGAGTTCCAAGCCACCGGGTCCGGGACGTGAACCGCAGTCGACTACGTCGGAGTCCAGCGACATAGCCATTATACTAACTGCTGGTTCCCTTCTTTGTTAATTTTTTTAAAAATTAGTAATCGAATTAAAACAATATCTACTGGTTATGGCAGCTTTGCTTAGTGTGGTCTTGAGTGCTGTCCGGCATAGGACAGAATGGCAGTAACTTCCCTTAGTGGAGGAACTCAGAAATACCTAAGCTTGACTGTCAGGCTGCCTTTCTTATATACTGTCAGGTTTGGGAGGGGGCACAGCATGAAGGGATAAACGTCCAAATGAGAATCAAAATTCTACTTAATTTCTAATTGGCTGGTGCAGGCCTCTCTGAGAGCTGCCGATCACAACCTCATGATTTAGGTTTAAAGTATAAGCAGTGCCTGCTACATTCCCATTAAGTCTGACTCCACTTCTTGTGATTTTATCACTCAAAGTCTGTCTATAATAATCCAAAGCAATGGCTAATATTTAGACTAAGAGTAAGGAATAAAAGAGATGGTAAGACCTGCTAAATCCAACTGTTTGAATCCACCTCCTCTTCCTCTGAGAAGGCACACCAGAGGAGGAAGTGGGCAGAGGTGGAGGCAAAGGGATAAACTTCATGAGAGCCAGTTTCTCGTTTTTACTTCTTTTTGCTCTTTCCTTGTGAATGTGTCTCATATTTGTCTTTTTGGACCAGGGATACACTTTTAAAAAGAAAGTTTAATTTCTTTCATGTGTTGGGGGGTGGGAGGACAAAAAGACAAGCACGAGTGCGTGCACACGCATGCACACATACCCACTCACCCTCCCTTAATAAGGTCTCATCAACCATAATCCCCTCAACTCCCCAGTCTTTCACCTGGGATCCGAACATCTGATCTGCTACGTGGCTTCCAGCATGGCTACCATTGCCATAGCATCTACACCACTATGAGTAAGCCATGACCATGTATGCTAATGCCTTTGTATTCTTTTCTGAGTGTGCTTAGAAACTAGTAAAATTTAGGCAGCTACTATAGCACAGTGGTAAGCAATGCTCAGTGATCCTGGACCCACATGAGAAGGTCCCAGGTTTCTTCCTGAGAGCTCCCTGACATGCCAGGGATGTGCGTGCATACGTATTATTCAGGCTGCCTAAAGCTGGATGTGAAGACCCTATTGGAAGTATATTCCTCTTTTTCTCTAAGAAGAAGGATGGAAGGAGGAAGACAAGGAAGAAAGGAGAGATAGACACTTTCCTTTAAAAAATATTGATACAGTTGTTCTCTAGTGAATATACATTTATAATATAAATTATGCCAAATAATTCATATTTTTTATTTATATTTTTCAGACAATGAATGATTTTGACTATTTGAAACTACTAGGCAAAGGCACTTTTGGGAAAGTTATTTTGGTTCGAGAGAAGGCAAGTGGGAAGTACTATGCTATGAAGATTCTGAAGAAAGAAGTCATTATTGCAAAGGTAAGTGATTACTAGAGTTTACTGAATTTTTGTATGCAGTGTGCACACATGTCTGCTCAGACATGTATATGCTGAAAGTATAGACATCTGATTAGACAACAAAAATATTGCATATAGGCTACTACTACAGTAATACCTGTATATTAATAATTATTATAAGATTTTGAAAAGTTTAAATATTATCTGAAGATTATATACCAAAGCTATTTTATCTTTTGAGGAAGTAGAGATGTTTCATTCTATGTTCATATGTGGGAGAATGTTTTTAAACTATTAGATAGTCAGGAAAGTCATGACATATTTTTCTATGTTTTCTTATGCAAAAATGCATCATGACTTTCCTCACAACCCAATATATATTTGCAATCCTTATCAATTATGCTACTGTTGCTTTTTAATATTTTGCCATGTTCAAAATGTCTTATTAAATAAAGATTGATTAGAATAGTGTAAATGATTTTGTACTAATAAATTGAATGGCACTGGATAGACAAGCATTCTAAATAGATGTGAAAATACTAGAGAATGGTTAAACTAAGAAACTGTGAAGTTTTTTTTAAGGAGATCTAACCCCTCCCTCAGTAATTTTATTTGTCTTAGACTTTGCGAATAACGAACATGGTAGAGATGGTAGTTCTCACTCAATTATAAATTGAATCCTAGTTTTCTCAATAGAAAATAATGAGGTACTTTACATATTGGTCCATGGTTTATGCCTTACTTAATTCAACAAAAGATGTAATAATAATCTATAAACAACAATATTTTAGCTTTCAGCCATTTGCAACTTTAGTTTCTTCATATGTAGGCTATTGCTGTATATGCTTAATGCTGTTTTTGCACATTTGTTTTAATCTCTACTGCATCACAGGACATTGTTTTCTATTGGAAAGAACTTTGCAATTACACAGGCCTAGGTTCATATCCCACCTTACAGCCTTTAACAACCTGTGTTTCTGAGAATTCTTCTCCCTTCAGGACATTTGGAAATGTTTATGGGGATGGGAAACATATTCACCTGTCTTACTCACTTAGATTAGGGTCACTTTTGACAGTTACCAGGTAGAAACCAAGCATGTTGACATCCTATAATATTTTGGACAGCCCATCAAAGTCTTAGTTTTTTTCATTTGAAAATTGGCAGAATAAAACTTTCTGGACAGGAATGTTATGAACCTTAGGATATATAAAGAATTTAGCATAGTTCCTGGCACTTACTATTAATTAAACATATTTTTGGAGAAGTAGTGTACTATATCAGGTTTTATCACTTTGTAAATGATCCCAAACAAATTTCTCAACTTTTTATGCTTTTGTTTCCTTATTTGCAAAATGGAGATAATAATAGTACCCTCTTTATAGAGTTATCATAGTTAAATGACTAAATATATGTAACAGTATTTGTTGCCATTATTAAATTAATAAATCGCGTATTAAGTCAAATTGAATTCAAATTAAGATAACATTAAATAAAAATTAGTATATTACTATCAAAAATATTTGCTACCGTTATTGATACCACCCACTGTGTATCAGTATCAGTATCAGTTCCTTTCTGTTTTTCCTTCTACATATTAGCCTTATTTTGGATCTCTTATTTAATTTATGACCATCATACTTGAGAACATCCTATTGGACAGTCTTATTGCACTAATTTCTTAGACTTGCTGAGTAACTGTCAAGACTTTGGGTATATTTCACAAATGATAGAATTATCTCAATTAATGCAGCTCCTTAATCGTTTCCTCAACAAATTCACTTATCAATTTATTGAAAAGAAAATGTGCTTAGTTTTAGTAAAATGATTAACATTTTATAGTTTTGCAGTCTGAGAAAATCTGGGTTTTATTATACATATTGTAGTAAATCATGATATGCCTGCCTCAGAGCATCATTTCAAGAAATAAATGATGTTGGTATGTCGTCTTACTGGTCATGCTAACCTTGATCACTTGATTATAGTGTTATCCACCGAATTTCTCTACTGTAAGGTTACTATTTTTCCCTTTGTAATTCTAAGTGGAAATTTTCCAATATAAATATCCTATTTTTTTTGTCTAATAATTTAACATCCATTAGTGGAACTTGGCTATAATGATTTATTATGGTATTATAATGGTGATTTTCTATTTCTCTCATTCCTTAATACATTAATTCTTTGTGAAGTTAGCTAATGGTTTGTTTTGTTAAGTTTTTCAAAGACCCAACTTTTGTTTTTGATTTTTCTCTATTTTCCTTGCTCTAATTCTTATTTTTTCCCTTCTGCTACCTTTGAATTTAGTTTGTCCTTTATCTAGTTCCTGAAGTTATAAAGTTAGATTATTGAAATCTTTTTAAATGTAAGCATTTATAGCTATAAATTTACCCTCTGCCTTGCTTTAACCATATACCATAAGTTCTAGTATGTTGTGTTTTAGTCTTTATTAATCTCTAAGTATTTTTTTTTTTTTTTGGAGAAGTTTTCACTATAGGGCGCATGCGCTTGCCAGACAGACAGAGAGAGACAGAGAGACAGAAAGCAAGAAATCACCCCCCAGGGGGGATGGTCACGCCGCAATCCCTTCTCCTCCGTTTTCCTCTCAGGATCTTGGGCACGCACGCAAATGCGCCTGGCGTGAGTTTTAAGCCACCGGGTCCGGGACGCGAACCGCAGTCCACTACGTGGGAGTCCAGTGACATAGCCATTATGCTAACTGCTGGTTCCCCCCATGTGTTTGTTCTTTGATTCAAGAGTCTGTTGATGAATTCCCACAGTTTAGAAAATTTTTCTAGGTTTTATTAAAAAAATGTTATTTATTTCTAACTTTATTGTGGTTAGAAAAGACACTTGGTATGTTATATTTTTAATGTACTGATATTGAATTTGTGACTTAACATAGTCTATCCTATGGAATGTCCCCGTGTGTACTTGAGAAGAATATATTGTTGGGAAGAACATTCTGTGTGTGTTTGTGGATCTAGTTGCTTAATTATGTAGTGCAAGTCTTCTATTTTCTTTTTTTTTAAGGGAAATTTTTGCTATAGGGTGTGTATACTAGTCTAGTATAGCCACCCTACTCATTTTTTTTCCTTTTTACATTTTTCAGGATTTCATCAATCACTAGACATCTTTACAGTGTACAAAATGGTCTTCTGAAGCATGAATACAGTACATATTTGTCAAGTCAAAGATGCTGCCCTATACTTTATCATCAACAAATAATTTTTTTGTGTCTGTTGAATTTTTTTTATTACTAGTTTCATGAAATGTTTTTTCCCTTTCAAGTTCAACCTATTTGTGTCTTTGGAACTAAAATAAGTTTCTTGTAGACAACATAGAATTGGGTCATGCTTTTTGTTTAATCAATTTCACAATTCTGTGTTTTGATTGAGTTAATTCATTTAAATTTAATTTCTGGAAAGGAAAGACTTCTGTCATTTTTTGCTTATTTTCTGAAAGCCTTATAGCTTTTTCGTTGCTTAGTCCCTGATTACTGTCTTCTTCTGTGTTTAGTTGTTTCTTGAGTGAAACATTTAAATTCTCTACTCATTTCCTTTTATGTATATTTTATACCTATTTTCTTCAAGGATACCATGGACATTATATTTTAACATCCTAAAACTACAGTACTCTAATTCTAACTTATAATACCTTTAATATACGAAAACTGTCTCTCTCCAGCCCTGTCTCCACTTTCTTTTAGTTATTGCCATCTTCAAATTACATCTTTGGCTAGGTGGTATGGAGTAATATGCTGCTCATGTGAAGATGGATCTATATGAAAAATCACAGCTTTGACATGGAAGTAGACGCAGACATAGCCACACAGTTTGCAAAGGCAGAGGTTGAGACCAGAGACCTTTGGAGCCACTGTGGGCTAAAGGACAGAAACCCAAATTACAGATTAGTCCCAGACCTTGAAATCTAATGGAGTTTCCTCCACTGAGGTTTAAATTTGCTTGGAATTAGTGACTCCTTTATTCCTTTCAGCATCAGTGTCTGTGCTATATCTGTCCCACCATTGTATTTTGGAAGCAGATAAACTTGTTTTCTAATTTAAGAGGTCCATAGATGTAGAGAACTTTCGCTCTTGGATGGTCATAGTCCAGATTCTCATTCATTCCTGATTTAGTTGATGAGATTTTGTACTTTAGGGTGAGTTTTAGATGGAGGTTTTGGACTTAGATTGATAGTATAGTGGGCCATGACTTTTGGGAATGTTTGGATGGGTAGATGCATTTTACATGTGACACAAAAGTGAATTTTAGAGGCCTGTTGGTGAACTATAGCAGGTTGAATGGTAACCCTTAAAGAGTATGTCCACATTCTAATTCCTACATCCTCTTAATGTTGCCTTATTTGGAAAAAAGAGTGCTTGTAGTTATAACTGAGTTAAGCATCTTGAGATAACATATTTATCGATAATTCTGGAGTCCTTCCTAGAGTAAAACAGAGGGAGATTTGCCTCCTACAGGGCAAAGAGGAGAAGGTGATGTAAAGATGGAGTCAGAGATTTGATTGATGAGGCTCCAAGACAAGGAATGTTCAGGTAGCAGCTACCAGAAGCTAGGAGAAAAACACAGAATGGATTCTTCTCCAGAGCCTCTGGTAGAAGCATGGCTCTGCTGGCCTTTTTGTTTTAGCCACCAAGTTATGGGTAATTTGTTACAGTAGCCACAAGAAACTTAATACTTCAGATACCCAGAAATATGAACTTGCTCACCTTTGGAAGGTATGTGCTAACCAGATTACCTGCAGCAATAGTAATCTGCCAGGTGCTTCCCTCCATCCATTTCCATTTTTGGTGATGAGTTACAGGTTGAGTTATGTAGTTCCAGAATTAATGAACTATCTTGACCACTAGGCAATAAAACTGCAGTCACTGTGAACTCTGTAGAGTTTCTCTTGGTGGGATGAAGTTGCAACCTGTCCTATTAGGTCCTGAGTTCTGCCACAAGAATGATATCAATTTCTTGCTTAGAGATTATTCCTGCTTCTGTCACTCACAGTTGAGATCCTGCTCCTAGTACCACCGCAGTAGGTAGGAAAAGAAAATTGAGGTGATGTGGGTAAGAACTGTATAGGAATAATAGTATCCTCTCCTACACTTTCTTCTCCATGTCCTTCAGAAACATGGAAAAAATCTATGAAGTGGGGACTCTCCCTGCTCCCTCATCTTGAGGATTAGCACACATTTGGAAGGCATGTGTGCTAGCCCTTGTGCCTTTGTCTCCTCTCATTTTAGAAACAGATGCTTCAGTTTCACATTCCAATTCTCTATTAGACTATTAACTTGAGGTTGGGATCTAACACCATACGTCCATTTGATGTGATATTTCTGCTCTATTTTAGATAAAGGGTGTAAATTCTGATCTTTGGTCTGATGACATGTGGCTTGATGGCACAGTATCTTCTGTTTGAATCATTCCCCAGTATTTTGAGCTTTTCTATCTACTACTGGGTACATAAAGCCCACTCAGAGTGGACACCGTCCATCCATTAGTATATTCCCATCACTTTAAGGAAAACAGTATGCAGTTGAGCATCTTAAGCTTATTCTTACCTTATTCAGTCAGAGTTTACATTATCAAGTTAGAGTGTGGCAGCTTTTCCAAGATACTATCTATCCACCTTGGAACTGTCATTTGTCTATCCATAAACCTTTCCTTTGATCACTTAAGAACTCTTTACAGAATGCTGCTATATGATCAACAGCAAAGACAGTAGGATCTGACAGTTTCTCAGAATTTTTCCAAAATTGGTCTGGAAGAAATTAGCCTACCTGCTTCTGAATCAGGTAAGAACCTTCGTTCATCAAAGAGCACATGCCTATTAATCCATTTCCATTGTGTTATGAACTCTTCCTGGCACTGCCTTCCTTCTTAGTGCGTTTCTCTGACCTTGTGCAAGATTTCTGAGTATTGCCGGTTTCAAAAATTATATTATGTCCTTTGGTCATAGAGGCATTATCAGTTAGTGTCCAACAGCAAGCCAATAATTATTTCTCTTACGATGTATATGGTATTTCTCTGTCTGGGAACTTTTTGCTCCAAGATCGCAGTAGTTGCTGCTGAGAATATGCAGCAGTTTCTGGCTTCTGCCATAAGTGCAGTCCATGTAAGTATGAGTTGCTACTACTTCTAAAATCATATGTAAGTGTGGATCATAAGGACCTAAAGGCGTTGACTGAGCTGCTGCAATTCAGATCTACCCTGCTCTCATTTAGGCATCCCATTCAAATGTTTTCTGAGTAGTTTTGGGATCAAAACTAGCACTTGTGGGACCAGCAGATAGCGTAATGGCTATGTCGCTGGACTCCCATGTAGTCGACCGCTGTTTGCATCCCAGACCCGGTGGCTTAAAACTCACGCTGGGCGTGTGTGCATGTGTGCCCAAGATCCCAAGAGGAGAATGGAGGAGAAGGGATTGCGGCGTGACCATCCCCCCTGGGGGGTGATTTCTCTCTTTCTATCTCTCTGTCTCTGTCTGTCTATCTGGTGAGTGCACACACCCTATAGCAAAAAATCTCTCCATAAAAAAACTAGCACTTGTTCCATGTGTGGAATTTGTGTCCTATAAAACTCAAATAGCCTAAGTACAGTATTTCTTGCTCACTTCCAAGGTTAAGAAGTAACTGCAGTGTATTTTTTAGTTGCCTGTAGAATGTCATGGATAACTCCTGCTCAGATTAGTCAGTGAATTTCCCAGTTTGGGTGGACCTTTGGGTATTCGTTTGTTGTATCATCTAGCCTCTGGTATTCATGTGTGTCACCACTATATTTAAGTGAGTCTTACCTTGTTCTTAATTTCTGATACTGACAAAATATCAATGTAGCGTATTTTCACATTTAGGACCTTCAGCAAGTCAAAATCCCTTTTAAGCAAATTATAACTGTAAGATAGTGAATTCAGATAACCCTCTGACAAGACAGTAATTGTAAATTGGGGTCATTCCCACTTGAAGGCATATGGCAGTTGGTTTGTTTCTGAAGTTGGGAGTGAGAAAAAATTTTTTACAAGATCATTCATTGTGTATCAGTCTCTTTTAATTCATTGTATTTTCGGCACTGTTGAAGTCCTATCAGGGACTGCTGTAGGTGACACTACTTCATTCATGTCTTGATAACCTACTGTTAGTATTTAAGGAACCATCCACCTTCTCATGAGCTACACAGAACCATTGTTTAGAGAATATATTGGTAGCGGTACTTTAACTTGTAACAGGTCATCACTGCAAATGATAATCCTTTTGTTTCTCCACAACACTTCAAATTAATAATCTGCATAGTGTGGGAAAATTCTGTTGGTTACCATTTAACATACCCGATTAATACAAAGGCAAACATGTTTTCTGTAATAAAGTAGCTGAAGCATTCCCTAGTCAGATACAATACTCTTCTCAGTAACATATTCAGGTTAATTAGAAATAATCACTTTATGTAGTCTGTTCAGAAATTCTGATTTTCATCACATCTTTACTATAATCCCATCAGCTACTTTATCCTCTGGGTCTAACTGTAGCCTCTGTTAGGACTTTACCTAGTTTTGGATTCACAGTGCAGTAGACTTCTCTCTATGTTAGGGAATCCTGGGAGTTTTAGTTTTTACCCTCTGTTTCGCCCACATGAGCACATATGGGCTTAGTCCCCTAGCCAGAGTTATGAAGCCAGAAATCCTTGGTTCCTCTGCTAGTCCTAGTCCTGATTAACTTGCTGGGTCCTCACTGGAGATTTGAAATAAGTTTCCTAATTGCCATCTTTGCCTCCAATTTTTTTTTTTCTTTTTTTTGGAGAGGTTTTTGCTCTAGGGCGCGTGCGCTTGCCAGACAGACAGAGAGAGACAGAGAGACAGAAAGCGAGAAATCACCCCCCAGGGAGGATGGCCACGCCGCAATCCCTTCTCCATTCTCCTCTCGGGATCTTGGGCACGCACGCACACGCGCCCGGCGTGAGTTTCAGCCACCGGGTCCGGGACGCGAACCGCGGTCGACCACGTGGGAGTCCAGCGACATAGCCATTACACTAACTGCTGGTCCCGCCTCCAATTTTTTTTAAAAACATTCTTTCAAGTTAGGTAGAGTATATTTATTAGTGTTCTCATTGGTCTACTCAATTTCTGATAATGCTAAATTAAGACCTTTGTGTCAACCCTGTATCAATGTCTACTTTACTTATCTCATTCCTTACTAATCATTTAAAACTACACTCTGCTTGGATAACTTCTATGATCATCTCTTTTGTCTTTCTCCATTCTCTTGTGAATCACTCTCATTTTCTTATCATCTGAGAGACCCCATAAGAAGAAACTTGAGATGTCAAATCTGATATAACTTCTTGAATTATTGCTTGATTTTTGTAGCAATTAGATTACATCAAGTGCCTCTGTAAAAGAGCTCCATAGGGGGCCAGCAGGTGGCATGGGGTTTAAGGTGCTGGACTGCCACATGACCTAATGCAGTTCAAGTCCTGGACCTGGAGGCTTGAAAATTACTCTGGGTGCATGTGAGTGCATGCCCAAAACCCTGAGAAGAGAATGAAGGAGATAGGATTGTCGTGTGGCCATTCCCCCTAGAGGGTATTTTCTCATTTTCCCTCTCTCTGTCTCTCTCTTATGAACACGTTCACTCTATGACAAGAAATAAAAACCTAAAAAAAGCAAACCAATAAAAAAAGGACCTTGTTAGTAACAGCATCTACCATGATCTGAGTAGAGGGGCCTGTGAAGTAGATGAACATCCTGATGATTATAAAGCTAATCTGGCATGGCTTGCATATACAGTGTAACAGCCACTGTCTGGCAAGTACCGCTTGGCATTTAAAGAGGAAGGACAGCTCCTTTTTTTCTAAATAAACTTGACAGTGACTTTTACTCAATCTGACAGGCTAGCTCTATGGGAACCACCTACTGTGTGTGGGCTATATACTGCCGTCTGTGATTTTTTAGTATTAAGCTACAGGTTCCTTATCAACCTAAGCAATCTCTCCATTAACCAGCATTCAAAAAGAAAGATGCTGTCCCCAGTAGCCAGTCACAGTTCATTTTACTAAAAGTTTTTCAGGAACTTGATGATACCAATACACAAATTGAGATAACTCCTTCTTTGTAACCCCTGGTTTCAGAGTTTCTTTGTTTTGTCACTCCACCACCTGGACTACTTTCTTGGTGACAAGAGGTCCACAAGTGCTCTCTGTATTTTCAGTTTAACATTTTCTTTGGGTGGTAGCCCTGGGGCTAGCAATCATTAGCTTATGAAAATCTAAGCTTTGAGACTCAGGATTCACCTCAACTTTCTACTTTTGTTTTAGCCATTAAATTACCTTTAGATTGTGTGCTTAGCTTGTTTCTGTTATTTTGCATTTTTTAATGTATCCAGTGGGTCAATTCCTTGAGATTTGGGTCGATCATTTTAAATTTCATTGAAAACTTTCTATTACAGTGCAGCCACTGCTCTTACTATGGGTGATTTGGTACCCACTCAAGTATCAAAAGTTTGCCACAGCCTGCCCTCTCATCCTTCCTTTTTCTATTTTTGCCATGCTTTAGTGAGTCAGGGCTGTTCTAACAAATACGTCATTTTTTTTTTTTTAGAGGTTTTTGCCATAGGGCGCGTGCGCTCGCCAGACAGACAGAAAGTGAGAAATCACCCCCCAGGGGGGATGGCCACGCCTCAATCCCTTCTCCATTCTCCTCTCGGGATCTTGGGTACTCATGCACACGCGCCCGGCGTGAGTTTTAAGCCATCGGGTCCGGGACGCGAACCACGGTCGACTACGTGGGAGTCCAGCGACATAGCCATTACGATAACTGCTGGTCCCCAAATCCATCTTCTGATACTACTGTAGCAGGGAAATCCGTCTTCTGATACTTACTGTAGCAGGGATCCTTAAGACCATTCTCAGGTTCTAATTAAGGACTCAAAAGACTCAGAAAAGCTGATATACAAATTTTTATAGTTTATCACAATGAAATGGTACAGATTAAATCAGCAAAGGGAAAACTACATGGGTCAAAGTCCAGGCGAAGCCAAGTGCAAACTTTCAGTGTCCTCTCCAAGTGGAGTTGCACCTAGTCTACAATATGTAGCAAAACTTGCAAAGTGTTGCTGTCAACCAGAGAAGCTCACCTGAGCCTTGATGTCAGGGATTATTGAAGGTCAGTCACGTCGGCAAACAGCACCTGTATGACCTCCCTAAGCTGCTCAGATTCTAGCCCACCAGAGCAGATTGAGCACACTACATTCATTTGTCTTGTTAGCAGAAACTCTCTTTTCAGACTGATACTTTGTGGCTCAAGGTTTCTGGCACACAAAACTACTGGTATTAGCAGAATATTCCAAGGGTTCAGAGATTATTTCCCAGGAGCCTTACCAAAGACCAATCCTGAATACTGGCATGTTTTAGAAATTTTCAAGGTTTGAGCAATCCAGGCCTGCTGTGTTACCCTTTTCCCATACATCCACTAAAATAACAACCCAGTGCTTTACCTTGCCCACTGGCATCTCTGTCTCCATGGACTCTTAAGTTATTACTTAACAGCACTAACCAGAAGCTCTTAACATCATCTAGTAGCTTGTTTGATCCATTGTTCTAGATTATCTCGAATCCTTGTATTAAACATTGCATCAGTTATTATAATTTATGGTAGGAAGCAAATA
Organism: Tupaia tana; assembly: GCA_026018925.1. Classification (NCBI taxonomy): domain Eukaryota; kingdom Metazoa; phylum Chordata; class Mammalia; order Scandentia; family Tupaiidae; genus Tupaia; species Tupaia tana. The sequence continues at coordinate 127,932,344 of JAKSZU010000007.1, read as the reverse complement.
AAGTTTTGATCTTCTCTGCCTTTATCAACTGTTATTGCACTGTTGTGGATATGATTTCATTGGTTTTGGAGTTGCTTCTTACAGTTTATGAAACTCCAGTCATTCTTCAACAATATCTTCTCAGGTTATCATATTTTGAAAAGACCTTGAGGGTGGATAATACCTGGCACATTCTTTGAATAGCCAGGAGTCTAGCATAGCTGGTGTAGAGCAGAATAGTGTAGGATTGTTTAGGTACTTGCTATAGTGTAAGGATACTGGTTTTTACTCTAAATGAAGTGGAAGCCATTGAAAATTTTTGAGCAGTGTGGTAACATAATCTGATTTTCATTTTAATAATATCGCTTTGGCTTGCAATGTTGTAAATAGATTGTGGGTTGGAAGCAGTTAGGAGTTAATTGCAATAATCTAGATAATTGATGATAGTGGGTTGCACCAGGGAAGCAGCAGTGGAGGTGGTAAAACATAATCAGACCCTGGGTGTTTTGATGAAGAGCCAGCAGGATTGCCTGACAGATTGAATGTAGGGTTTGAGAGAAAGGACTTGTTCATTTGCAAGGTTCTGGCCTGAACAACTGAAAATACGGTGTTGCCATTTACTACAATAGGAGTGATTGTGAGAGAAATAAACTTTCTGAGGGCAGATTAAAAATTAGGATTTGGATATGTTAAATATGATATTTGTTAGGTACCCAAGTTTAAGTCATCTATTAGACATCCATGTTGAATTGACATTTCTTGAGTTTAGGAAAGAAGTCTAGGTTTGAAGTATAAATTTGAAAGTCCATCAGCATATATAGTGTACCAAGAGCTATAGTCTGAACGAATTCCCTGAGGGAGTGAGTGTGCCCAGGGAAGAGAAGTGATCTGAGGACTGAGCCTGAAGGCACATCTAGGCTAAGATTTCAGAGAAAAGGAATCAGGAAGAGACCAAGAAAACACACCACTGAGGAGGAGGATATTAAGATATTATGCTGTCCTAGAAACCAAGAAAAGAATATGTTTTCAGGATGGGAGGGATTGATCAAAATTGTTAAATGTTCTTCATGACTTTTCTTCTTCTTCTTCTTTTTTTTTTTTTTTTTTTGGAGAGGTTTTCGCTATAGGGCATATGCACTTGCCAGAAAGACAGAGAGAGACAGAGAGACAGAAAGTGAGAAATCACCCCCCAGGGGGGATGGCCACACCACAATCCATTCTCCTCTTGGGATCTTGGGCACACACACACACATGCGCCCAGCGTGAGTTTAAGCCACTGGGTCCGAGACTCGAACCGTGGTTGACTACATGGGAGTCCAGTGACATAGCCATTACGCTAACTGCTGGTCCCATGGCTTCTCTTCTGACCTGAAGGTAAGATTATGTTTTGAAAGTGTGAGTCAGTAAGGTTGAGATGAAGAGAGGCAATTTAAAGAAAGGCTTCTGGACTTAAAAGTCAGGGTAGATGTGGACTCCAATCCCAGTTTAGTAGATTAACTAGGTAAGTAACCTGGCAAGGTTAGTGTATATGTTTTAGCATATGTACCAGGCATGGAAGGAGACTTGAGAAAAATGGAAAGAACCATCCTGAGAAATGGAAGAGTGACTTCAGCAGGGAGGGGTGAAGTAAATCTCAGAAGATTCTGCCAAGACAGGAGGCAGGATTATAGTTGTGCCAGTCCATATGTTTATGTGACTTTTTTTAAAAAAGATGTGTAATATAGAAGTGAGAGAGAAGTTAACTTGTCTTAATATTGAGGGTTAAAGAGGGCAGAAGGAAAGAGAAAACGTAGTGAAGGGCGGTACAGACAAGCAGCCCACTGTACAGTCTGAGAAAGACTAGAGCCCAGCATGACTGTATTATGATGGAAGTCAAAGGAATTCGTGTCATCCTCCATCCAAGTCATGATTGGAACTGGAGCATCAACAACAATATGTCAAACCAAATAGTTGGGAAAGCTGGTACAGTGTTCACAGATAACAGAACAACTTTGTTTTTGTTTTCCCCATCAAGCTGAAAAAAATCACAAAGAAAAGAAATCAAGGAACAGTGAGAAGACAGTGTGACCATTGGGGAGTAGGAGAAGTGGTAGAAGTTAGCCTCTGGGCCAGTGCTTAAGTTTTCTAGGAGGAGAAAGTTAGAACCCCCAATTTAGAGCTTGATATGTGTGACCTTGCTCCTCCGAAGGAAATAGGAAGTATAGATTGTTAAGATATGACTTGTCGAGACAGTGAAAAAGTGAATAATGATCAATGGTGGTCGTTATGATTTAATTAAAAATAAATGTGGTGAGGTAACACTTCTTTGTCCTCTTCCTCCTGTTTCCCCCACCCACTCCAACTCCTCCTCGAGGTCTCATTTATTGCTCTGGATGGATGAAGGACATGCTTTAGATGTATGTGTCTTGATTTCCTCCAGCTCCTGAAAGAATCAGTCACTATAATGTTGTGCTTAAGGTGGAGAACATAATGTGAACAGAGCAAAAGTATCTAGTTGAGTAGATACTAAGCTGTTTGGAATGGGAGGCAGTCTGGTGAAGTGAAGATGATCAGTAATGTTGGACATAGTCGTAGGGTCAATATTGACTTTTTTCACTGCATCTTGAGCAATTTAACTTCTGTGAACCCCAGTTTACCCATATAAAATGGGAATAATAATACCTAACTTGCTGACTTGGTAGATTAAAGGCGATGACAATCTTGGTGTCCTAGATAATGAAGTAGAGATGCTCTTTTTCTCCCTCCTTTTTGCTGTCTTCTACTCCTTGTTCCCCTTAAAAAACCTAATTACAACAAAACGAGTGACTAAGAGAAATGAAGGGAGAATTTTAATTATGTGTAGTGGAGCATGTGTGATAAATTGGAGAAGATAGAGATTATGAGAAGTTAAGATTATTATTCTGCTTCATGTCCTCATGAATTAAAATCCTATTCCCTGTAAAGCTTCTTCCTATGAAAGATGTTGGATTTAAACATTCATTATTTTTATTTTTTTACCATGGATGAATATATGTGAATTTGTATCTCAAAAGCTTTTTTATGAAAACATTTTTATACTTGTATTGTTTACCCAAGCATTTCTAATGAAGACATTTATCGAATGGCTTTTTAAAAAGCATCAAATTGTTTTAGCCACTAAGTTTTATCACTGTTATTTTTAACTTTTTGTTTTGACAAGTTGCTTTTAACTGTAATTAAAAATTATTGGCATCTGTGTTTACTTTTTAGCTTGTGCATACCTTATCTTCATAGCAGAAACTAATTAGTATGTGAACTATACTACTATTAAATTTGCATTAGTGGGAAAAAATTTCTTATCAGATGCAAAATAAGGTAAAGGTATATAATATATGAAAGAGATACATGGTATTAATTCCAGTTCCATTCTTATAACAAAGAAATACTGTCTTAGCCTTTGTGTCTATACATCTTTACTTGGTTCCTTCAGTGTAGTTATATGGTTTATGGAATTTGGAAAGAAAAAAGTCTTCTCTCATGAAATTTACTAAGTGATTTATTAAAGTATTATATGTGCTGATCCTCTTTTAACAAAATAGAATGAAATATGCTGCAGAAATACTTTTGAAAGCACTAGAATATCTTTTCTGATGCCAAATTACTTGTCATTCTTTAGTTTTCCTTGATTTACAGACTCAAATTACTTAATATACCATAACAGGTACATATTACCTCTTCTGTGTATCTCTTTCTGAATACCTATCAAGAAAGATTTTTTTTCTTGGACTAGACTCATAGCTTAGTGGTTGGGGGAACCAGATCGACTGTGGTTGGAATCCCAGCCCTAGTAGCTTGAAAGACACTCTGAGCATATGTACATGTGTGCCCAAAATTTTGATAGGATGGAGAAATGGAGAAGAAATTGTGAAGCAACCACATCCCATTAGGAGGTGATTTCCCCTCCCTCCCTCCCTCTCTCTCTCTCTCTCTCTCTCTCTCTCTCTGTCAAGTGTACATAACCTCTGACAATCGAAAATATATTCTTTTTGATTCACCCTCATGTTACAGACATTTAACTTTTAAATTATTACTGTTGGGACCAGTAGGCGTAATGGTTACATTGCCGAACTCTGACATAGTTGACTATGGTTCAAGACTTGGTGGCTTAAAACTCATGCCAGGTGCTTGTGCATGTGTGCCTAAAATCCTGTGAGGAGAATGGAGAAGAAGGGATTGCAGTGTGGCCACCTGCCCCCACCCCCGGGGTGATTTCTTGCTTTCTGTCTCTCTCCAGCGAGTGTATGCACTCTACAGCAAAAACCTCTCTGTAAGAAAAAAAAAACTTACTGTTAATTTTATATTTTGAAAATATCTCAAGACTACCCCCTTTTTCTGTTGCTGTTCCCACCGTACTAGTCCAAGCCGTCTTCATTTTTCTGTTGAAGTACTGTAATAATCTCCTAAATGATCCCTCCTACTTTTTATATACTTAGTCTCAGAGGAACATAAGTAAACTTAAAAACACAAATCAAATTGTGCACCCCGAGTTCCCACATCAGTGCATTACCCAGTTTACATTCTTCCAGTAGCACTGGTTTTACTTTACCATCCCATTTGCATTAGTGTATAACCTGAGTTTTTTTCCCTTAATACCTACTTGTTTGTTTTCTGTATGAATGAAATAATTTATTTTTTATTAAATATTTTAGATCTGCCCTGTCCTTAACATTTAGTGAGTGTACATAGTAGGGATTTTGTTTTTATAATAAATGAATTTATTTCTATATATCATGAAATAGCCACTTGCACAATGCTTAACTGTGTATTTCGTATTCCCTAATGGAGGAAACGTCAAAAACTTTATGGATAAAATAGAATTAAAATACAAGGTTATTCTGGTACAAAAATTTTTGAAATCAATGTATAGTGTTTTCATAATATACATTTTCCTTCCTTTTCAAAGATCCCTTGTATGATGCTCATTAATAGAGAGACAGAAAGCGAGAAATCACCCCCTAAGGAGGATGGCCATGCTACAATCCTTTCTCCTCCATTCTCCTCTAGGGATTTTGGGCACGCACACACACGGGCCCAGAGTGAGTTCAAGCCACTGGGTCCAGGACTCGAACCGCGGTCGACTACATGGGAGTCCAGCGACATAGCCAGTATGCTAACTGCTGGTCCCTTGACATTCATTTCTGTAATAAACAGTTCAACAAACTTTTATTAAGTGTCTGCTATGTACCAGCCGTTATGCTGGGCACTATAGGTATAGAAATCAATGCATTATAATTTCATTTCTGCTTCTGATTTATTTTATATTAAAGGGTTTGCTATTATAATTAATTTAGGAATTATGGTATGGTTTGGTTTGATAGTGACTTTCAGATAGTTTGAGCACTCAATTCTGGCTCCTATCAAATAATTAAGACTGTACAGTTACATGCTTACTTTTGCTTCACTGCTTTTAAATATAATTGTCTATTTTTGATTTGCTGATGTGGTAAGAAATTGATCCAGCAAGGGCTTTGTTTAGAATCTTGCCGGAAGAACAGAGATGCTATGTTAGTATCAGCAGCTATCTTTTCCTTTGTCCTAAAGTTGGTGTTACTTTTCAAATATGAAAAACCCTTTTCTAGTTCTCCATACGTTGAAAAAAATCTCTCCTACTTAGTTTTTATGTCAAGATGAGGTTTATGTACAAAATTAGGGAAATACATTCTTCTATATATTTTTGGTTTGAAATAGGCCCACATGTTAAAACTGTCGCCTTGAGTAAGGGGGTTGTGACCTTTTTTAAAAGAAGCACTCTAAAAAGTCACAAGCAAAAGACTTGATATACTTTCTACTTTGTTGCTTTCTATGTCTAACATGTATAGTATCTGCTCAAAACCTAGAATTTAAGCTCAGTAAGAGAAAGTTCTGTATCTTGTGATGTAGAATTAAATTGTGTACGTGTAGTCTAACATATAATATCTGCTCAAAAACCAGAATTTAAGCTCAATAAGAGAAAATTCTATATCTTGTGATACAGAATCAAATTGTATATGTGTAGTCTCTGTTCTTGTTTTCACTGATTTTTCTTTTAAGAGACATAGAGACCCTATGATCTTTACTGAAATATATTGTTTTTATTTCTATGAATAAAACTTATTACAAACATAGAAATATTAATTACCTCATTTTGAAATATTTTGATAAGACTATTTTTTTTCCTCCTGGTAAATAGGAAGCTGATCAGTAGAAGCAGCATGCCACTCTTTTAAATCCTTGTATATCTCTGGATGTAACCTCTTCTGATTTTAGAGAAATAGTGAAATTTTTATCTTATCAGTATTAAGAACATATATATTAAAAGTTTGCCTTTTCCTTTTGTAGGATGAAGTGGCACACACTCTAACTGAAAGCAGAGTATTAAAGAACACTAGACATCCTTTTTTAACAGTAAGTGAATAGAGGACAGATATTATAATATTTAAATGTAAGAAATTTTGTTATAGAAAATAATGTATGAAAAATAACATGCTAAATAACGTTAATTTAGGTATGCCATTTTCTTTGTGGAAAGATTGTAAGTCCCATTTCTTTGAAATAGTTGGAATGTATAGGTTTATAGTATGTATACATTTATAGTTTATAAGCCCTACCATTATCTATCCATTACCTTTTTGAAAACGTTTTGTCCTGTGAATCTCATTGCCATTAAAAAAACAAATAGATGGGAACCAGCAGTTAGCGTAATGGCTATGTCGCTGGACTCCCACGTAGTCGACCGCGGTTCGCGTCTCGGACCCGGTGGCTTACAACTCACGCCGGGCACGTGTGCGTGCGTGCCCAAGATCCCGAGAGGAGAATGGAGGAGAAGGGATTGCGGCGTGACCATCCCCCCTGGGGGGTGATTTCTCGCTTTCTGTCTCTATGTCTCTCTCTGTCTGTCTGGCGAGCGCACGCGCCCTATAGCGAAAAACCTCTCCAAAAAAAAAAAAAAAAAAAAAAAAATAGATCACCTGTGGCATTTTAAGAAGACCACTTAGAAAATGATTGAGTTAAAGCTTCTTACTATTAAATATAAAGATTGTGTATTTCTTTTGTTTATTGAATTCTGAAAAACATTTAGATGGTCAGACAGCATTGTCTTCAGGTATGAAAGATAGAAAGCTTGATATATTTTATAAAATTAGACTTCTTTTAGGAATAGAGTACTTTTAGAAATACAGGAATACTGAATAAATTAGGAATATTTTTACTAAAGTATAAACTGTAACTTAAATAACGTAGTTATAGAAAAACAAACTTTTTTTGCCCTCAGATTCTTTGTAATAGAGGGATAATTTGCAGAGTTCTTCTAACATTCTAATGAAAAATTTTAAGATTAAGAAAGATACTTTGAAAACTAGAGTTTTAAAATTTTTGGATTATTAAATAAACATTTTCATAGTTTTCACAAGATAACAAGACTTGCCTTTGTTACATTGCTGTGTTTATTGTCCAGTGTAGTAAGAAAGCACTTTGATACCTTTTTATAAGCTACATGAACCAACTCTGTTGGCGTGGGTTGTGTTATACACTCACTATGCAAAAAGTGATTTAGGAACTATAAACCTGAATACAATCACTGTAACTGTTCCTACAGAACTTCCACTATAGGAGGTTGGAGCCATTCTTTTAGATCACATGGTTGTGAACTTTGGGAACCAATACAGTTTCAAATAGATGGATAGTAAATTGAGACAGATTCATTGCCAGTCCTAAGTTTGCTTTTACTTAAAATTTTAGCTTTAATTTTCCCTCAGCAATACTTATTGCTGAGCTAAACAAAATTTATATTTTTCATAAGTTCCTTCTTAATCACTCTTAAGGAGTAAATCAACTTGTCAGGAACAATAATAGTTAATTTCATTAGACATGCTTACTATTTCTAAGAGTTCTGTTTTTTTGGTACTATTATAATTATAAGAATGTAGGATTATAATATAACATTTTTTCTTTTTCATTTCAAGTCCTTGAAATATTCCTTCCAGACAAAAGACCGTTTGTGTTTTGTGATGGAATATGTTAATGGGGGAGAGGTGAGTCAAGAAGTAAATCCAGCATTTACATGGTAGTATTTTCATTATTTTAAAGATGTTATAAAAGACCATTTGTGTTTTGTGATGGAATATGTTAATGGGGGAGATGTGAGTCAAGAAGTAAATCCAGCATTTACATGGTAGTATTTTCATTATTTTAAAAATGTTATTTAACATATAAGTTATAATATAGCTGTTCTCTATTTCTTGATAGAAATTTCTATAGCTCTTTCTGCTATTGAGTAGATGGGAGCTGAATAATTTTGAATGAAATGTAATGGTTATATTTATATAACTACTTTATATATTTGAAAGCACAATCATATTCTTATTATTTTTTAAATGTAAACATATTTACAAGTATGACTTTTGAAATCATGTTATTAAATTTTATAAAACAGAAACATAGAATTTACTACATTTTTACAAATTTCTTTCTCAAGCAGACTTTGTGAGAAACTTATAAAATCTTATTTTATCTATTGGGTTGTCAGAAAAAGTAATGATGCATTTTTTCATAGGAAAACATAGAAAAAACACGTCATGACTTTTCTGACGACCCAGTATTTTTAACTTAGCTGAACAGCAGTCTTTAGACACTTTGTGCTGATTTTCCTCATCTCTTACATAGTTGTTAGAGTAACCCTGATGATATGTAAGAGATCATGTGGTTTTGAAGGGAAATTTAGTCATTTTAGCAGTGCATTTAGCTTATTCCTTTTTTCTTATCCTTTTTTCTCCTTGTTATTGATCAAAATAAATGTGATAGAAAAATTTAATTTATAAGAATAGTTAACTATGTTACACTCTGGGCCTTCTGACACTTAATTATTTAATAAGGGCTTATATGTCACAGATTTTAAAATATTCTTACTTTCCAAAATAAAGCAAATATCATCTGTAGAATATTTTCTCCTATAGAATTAACTGATTTGTAGGACTTACTTCATTATAAAACTTCATTCGTTTGGTGACTACATTTGGAGGACCTAGGCAGTGTTATTGTATCAAAATATATTAGGAAGGAGTTTATAATTCCTCTGATAAGAAAAGATACAGTTTGAGGTCTAGTGAAAGACCTAAGTGGCTATAAATTTAAAAGAGAAACCCTTCTGAATGATCTAGCATTTGGGGTAGTGAGCTTTATGAGATTTCAATAAGGGAACTGTTTTAAGATGTTTCAGGCAGAGATGCTGGTGTGAGCAGAATTCCTGGTTGGTGAACATAGGGCAAGAAGAACTTTGAATAGTTACATATTAATAATACAGGTATACAGAACTAAGCCACCTGAGTTGAGATAGCTGAAAAACCATGAAGAATGTTGTGGAACTGTAGGGTTGGTACATTTTAATGATATGTGTGAAAGAAAACAAAGAAGGATGAGTCAAATGTGATATTTGATTGGAATCAGGGATAATTAGAAGATATGTTATAAAGATAAGTTATAAGGAACATGTTGAAGGTAAGATTATAAAATTGGTTTTACAGAGTTTTTTCTTGGTCCCAGATAGAGGTTCAGTTATTAAACACATTCACTTCAGGGCAGTCCCACATGGAAAGGTTTCCAGTTCAAGTCCAGAGCCAGAGACCTCCCTGTGTATGTGGGTATGTGCTTGCTCATGATCCAGGACTAGCTGAAGGCTAGAGATAGATCACGGCTCCAGGATCCTATTGGTGGTGCTATTCTCTGTCTTTCTCAGGAAAGAAATAAAAATTTAGAAAGGGTCAGCCCTGCTGTGCAGTGGTTAAGTGCTGTGCATGAGGAGCTGGATTCCACATGGCTGACTTCAGTTCAAATCCCAGTCCCAGTCCCTTGAAAATCATGCTGGGCATATGCGCAGGTGTATTCAAAATCCTGATGGGATAGAGAAATGGAGGGAAAAAGTTGTCATTCTAACACACCTGATTGGGGGGATACTTTGTCTGTCTGTCTCTCCCCCTTACCCACCCCTGCCCCAAGTTCACGTGTCCTCTAGCAATAATTTTTTTTTAACTTAAAAAAAAAAGTTTTGCCTAAGGTTCCAAGAAAATACGTACGGTCATATTGTGTGTAAAAAATGTTTTGGTCAGTGATGGACCATATATATGACAGTGGTCTCTTAAGATTATGCCATATAACCTAGGTGTACAGCAGTTTATACTGTCTAGGATTGTTAAAGTGCAATCTATGATATTTGAAGAATGATGAATTTGCCTAGTGGCTCATTTCTTAGAATGTTATCTCTTGTTGTTAAATGATGTATAGCTGTATGTGGAAATACTACAGAGTAAATAGGGGTTAGATCTATGGATACAGATTTAGAAGCCATTTTCATCAAGGTTATAATTTATGGAGATGGAAATGAAATTAATGTAACCTCTTTGTAAGTATTTATCAAAATTTAAAATGTACATATTTTTCAGATTTCATGTTTTCACTTCTAGCATTTTATTCTACAGCATACAAATATACCATTGAATGATACATATGAATAAATATATTCACTGCAGTATTGTGGTTCCTTAAGTGAGCATTCAGTGAAAATACTCAAATAAGTTGTGTTATATACATGCACTGGAATCTCTATATCCATTTAAATAAATGAGGCAGCCCAGTATGGGCTAATGCAGAAGTGAAAAAAGTAAGGTGTAGAGTATCAAACATGCTATCATTGTGTTAAAAGAAAGTAAGACTAGGGCTGGCTCCATGGTCTGATCATTAAGGCATCTGAATCCTGCATGGCTACCTGTGCAGTTTTAATCCTGGACCCAGTGGTTTAAGAAACACACATGTGTTGGTAACCAGCAGTTAGCGTAATAGCTATGTCGCTGGACTCCCATGTAGTCGACCGCGGTTCGCGTCCCGGACCTGGTGGCTTAAAACTCACGCCGGGCACGTGTGCGTGTGTGCCCAAGATCCTGAGAGGAGAATGGAGGAGAAGGGATTGCGGCGTGACCATCCCCCCTGGGGGGTGATTTCTCGCTTTCTGTCTCCATGTCTTTCTCTGTCTGTCTGGCGAACACACGCGCCCTATAGCAAAAAAAACTCTCAAAACAAACAAACAAACAAACATGTGCATGCATGCCCAAAGTCTGAAAAGGAGGGAGAGTTGAAAGAGAAGGGGTTGGGGCATGACCATTCCCTATGGATGAGTGGTTTCTCTTCTTTCTCTCGAAAGAAAGAAAGAAAGAAAGAAAGAAAGAAAGAAAGAAAGAAAGAAAGAAAATAAGTCTATATATGTGTATATTTATACTTGTGTATGCATTAAATATCTCTAAAACTAATGCGCTGTATAGTATTCCTCACCTTTGGGAAGGTAAGTGGGGGAAGGGAGGGGAGAAAGACTGATATTTTACTTATGCATTCTTTTGAAACTTTTGCATTCGTGCCACACACATATATTAGCTGTTTAGTCATTGACAATAGGCAGATGGATGACCAGAGAAGAAAATAATATACAGAAAATTACAAACTATAGATAAAAGGTGGGGAAAATGCTCTAAAATGTCTCTTTTTAAAAAAATACAATATCATGTAGTCATGTCTACTGTAACACTAGATTGTTTTATAATTATCTAACTTGTTTCTGTAGTTTAAATAGTGATTTGTCCCCCAAAGATTCATGTTTTGAAATTTAGTTATTAGTGTAATAGTTTTAGGAGGTGGTGAGACCTTTAAGAGGGTAGATCCAGTGGGTGCTATTTGGATCATGGAGGCATCATCCTCATGAATGGATTAATACTCACAAAACGGAGTGAGTTCAAGCTCTTGTGAGAAGGGATTAGTTCCTGCAAGAGTGGGTTGTTATAAAAGGAAGATGACTGCCTACAGCACCCCCCACCCCACCCCAGGATTCTCTGCATGTACCTGCTGTCTTCTCCAATTCTGTTGGCCATATTGTGATGTAGCACCAGAAACTAGCCTGATGCCAGCCCCAACATCTTTGAACCTTGCAGGACCCAGAATCATGAGTTGAGTTTATAGTCTCATGGAGAAGATAAGGTGCAAAAATTATACTAGTATAAGTGTGAAGTGATAATAATTCCTTGTGTCAGAAGTACAGTTGAAGGGCTGCAGGATTTCGAAGGACAGAAAGGAGATTTCTGAGTATGGATGAAGAAAAACTTCTCAAAGGGAGCAAACTGGCACCTGCACTTTCATTCTAAACTGATTTTACTTATGAGATTAATTCATTGATGATTGTTGAAAAGATTTTACACACAAGAGCAGATTTTCTGACTAGCCAGATGGTTTTCTTTAGCATTAGAACTACATTATTTCTCTTGTTTGGCATGTCTCCCCCCTCCCCCCTTAATTTCTATTTTGGGATTAGGCTACAAATAGGACTAAATTATTTAATATTTTGAAGCAAGTGAATTGATTCTGTAAATGATATGTAATTTTAAAGTACATGGATAATAATTATAGCATTCCCATATATAGAAAGAGATAAATAAAAAATTATTTAGTAATTTTAATAAAAATAGAATTTTTGTGGGACCAGCAGTTAGTGTAATGGCTATGTCGCTGGACTCCCATGTAGTCGACCGCAGTTCGTGTCCTGGACCCGGTGGCTTAAAACTCACGCCGGGCGCGTGTGCGTGCGTGCCCAAGGTCCCGAGAGGAGAATGGAGGAGAAGGGATTGTGGCGTGGCCATCCCCCCGAGGGGTGATTTCTCGGTTTCTGTCTCTCTGTCTCTCTCTGTCTGTCTGGCGAGTGCACGCGCCCTATAGAAAAAAAACCAAAACAAAACAAAAAAAACCTCTCCCCCCCAAAAAAATAGAATTTTTGTATATGTAATCTCTCAGTTTTCATTTCAATTCTAGACGTAATTGTTAGGGAAGAAATCTGTATTCACTATATCCTTATAGTGACATATTTAACTTTGGTGTTGCCAAAATCCAAGGCCTTAGAATTAATTTAAAATTATCTTTTTCTTTAATAAGATGAGTATCCACCTAAGAACATACATTTTATATTTTATAGTGTCATTATTGCTGTGATAATAGTGGTTGTTATGGGATGCAGAGAATGGGCACTTGAACCATCTAGAAAGAAGATAGAAAATGAAGGCAGAGAATACCAGGGTAGGAAACACTTCTTAAAGTGACTACTAAACTAAGACTTAAAGATAACAAAGTTATGTCAGCACGGATAGAAAAGATGGTGTTCCTACACAAAGTAGAATGTGTAGAAAGCATAGGAGCGTGTGAGTACCTCTACCCTGCTTGTCCCTGCTATAGTGCAGTACGGTCCATGATGCGTGTCATCCTGCAGAGGAAAGCCAGAAGAGTCTGAACAGCTCATGAGGGCTATGCTAGGACAGATCTTCTCACCCTAGCATTAAGATTTTATCTGAAAGCAGTGGGGCATCATGGAAAATTTCCGTGAGGAAGTGTTTGGAAAGAATACTTAGCAGCAGTACAAAAGCTTGAATTAAAGAGGAGAAAAGGTGAACTCAGGGAAAATACTTGAGAGACTCTTGCAGTTAGGAGGTTTTCAGTAATTAGATTATAAACATGATAAAGTCATTTAATTGAAGCAGTATTTTTTGAAAGAATTAAATTCTAGTGATATGTGAGTACTACAATAGCTAGGATTTAATGACTAGAGAGAAATATACAGGTTTCTATTTGTTGCTTGGAGAACTATATGGACATTGGGCTAGTCATAAAAACAGTAAGCATGGGGGGAAATCATCCTGTATTTGAGATGCCTATTGGCGATATCAAGGAAGTAGGAAAGGAAGGTCAGACCCATAAGTAGGCCTCATCAGTAATGCTGTTACCAAGGAAGTGAGGAAGTGTCCAATATGAGAAGGTATGTAGAGTCAGAATATCAGGGGCAGAGAATGGTGCCTGAAAATACCACACTAAGACTTGGTGCTTAGAGGAGCCTAAGGATGGTTCTGTGTAGGAGGAACCAGACAAGAGAAGCCTAAGAGGTTAAGGAAAATACACTGAGTGTAACAGAGCCTATTAAATCTTCCAAGATAAAGACTGAGAACTACCCATGATGTGACATCCAGTTGTTTTTAAGCAGAGATTCTTACCTTTTTTTGGGTTGGTGCAAGGTATGTACCTTGGTCATGGTAGAGAAAGTTCAGAGGTTGGTTTTGAGCCCAGTATAACAGGGTTATGAAAGTAAGTTCACAACTTCTGTGGACAGTAGTCAGCATAGGTAGAACCAGTTGTGAAATCTCTTAACAATATGACCAATCACCCTGCTGCTAATTTAAGTTAGTTACTCTTTCTATAGGTTAGGTATTACTAAATTTTCATGAGAAGCAGAAAAATACCCGGGGGGGGGGGATAAACTGTAAACTAAGTTCTTGTTCTTAAATTCATTCTTGGAACTCTCCACTTAGAACTCTTCCCCCAAATCTTATTCAGAGATTTCTTTCTTTGGGGCTAATAAGTTTGAATTTCTATGCATTTCTCACAAGGCTGAAATTTCATAGAAGTTAAGAGATTCATTAGATGGGTAAAGGAAAATTGTCATGTAGAAATGATATTTATCTGATAAATCCTTCACATCCCTCTATATTCCTTATGTAGTTACTAACGAAACTAGCAATTTCAGTTATTTACTGTTCTTGTCTGTACTTAGCTTATTATACACACTAAATTTATTTGATAAAATTTATTTTATTTTTTGTGTATGACTTTCACTTTTATGCCATACTTGAGATCCTCTTATACTTATTCAGATTTCTCATTATTTGGCTGGCATTTCATCTTCAGAGAACTAAAATCATCTCATTGGAAATTCACATAAGACAGAAGTGCCGGCAGTCAGCATTCTACTTCTACTTACTAATTTATGGAGGTGTGATTTTGGGTGATTTTAAAATTAAAAATATCATTTCATATTCCTAGTGATGATGTTTAGAATTTTACTAAGTCTATAGATGTATCACTGTCTTTATTGTCAAGTCTAACAGGCTAATTTCTTTGCTAACTATTTTAGTTATTAATACACAGATTATATCAGAATTCTGTTACTTTCACCTAGAACTTTTTCAAAAATTCCCAAGTCAGGAAAGATGTATCACAATATTCATGTTAGTATCTACAGTTCAAAGCAAAAATGAAATTGCAAGTATTTTTAGTATATAATTTTTTTATTATTTCAAGGCCAGTTTCCTAAAATGAATAATTAAGCTGGTATCTCATAGCATCTAAAGACTTCTCTGTCAACATTCTACTTTAAAGTCTAGATTTTAGAGGAGTTAACTGAAATTGTAGGAACTAACTAGGCATTTCTCTATTTCCATGATATTCCTCTCCTTATGGTTAGAGTACAGTATGGGGATTTAAGGGTAGTCAGACCTTTTCTGTACAGTTTGGTTCTATAAAACAAAAGTTGGTTTACCTTGGAGTAAGCATTTAAAGAAGGTAAAAACAAGCAATATATGTACAGTTGGATACCCTGAGGAGAAAAACAGAAAAGTGATATAATATTTAAATACCAAAAATTATAATTCAGAAACACAGTATATGATCTCTTTGAGTTCTATTTTTTCATATACCATAACACTTTTAAATCACCCTCCGGGGGGATGGCCGTGCTGCAATCCCTTCTCTCTCCTCCTCTTGGGATTTTAAGCACACACATGTACCTGGCATGAGTTTTAAGCTGCCAGGTCCAGGACTCGAACCATAGTCGACTCCATGGGATTTCAGCAACATAACCATTATGCCATCTGCTGGTCCCAGTCTGTTTTTTTTAAAGGTTTTTGCCTTTGGGTGTGTGTGCTTTCCAGAGATAGTGAAACAGAGACACTGAGAGGGAAAGTGAGAAGTCACCTCTCAAGGGGATGGCCATGTTGCATTCCCTTCTCCTCCATTCTCCCAGGATCCTGGTCATGCCTGCACATGTGCTCAGTGTGATTTTTCAAGCCCCCATGTCCAGGACTTGAACTGTGCTGGCCCCTATAGTAGTTTTTTTTTTTTAATTTTTTTTATTATCATCATAATCTTGTTTATATTACATTGAATCACATATAACTTTACAGTGTATTGCATTGCTTTTTCAAAAGGGAAAGCCATGCATGTCAGTCAATACAGAGACATTAAAATCCCCACTTCAGCTACCCTATAGTAGTTTTTAAAATTTTTATCCATTCTAGTGATTGTGTAGAGGTGTTGTTTAGCTTTAATTTGAATTTTCCAAATAACTAGTAGTATGTAACATCATTTCATATGCTAATTTTCTATTCATATGTCTTCTGTTTGAAATATCTGTTAAAATATTTTATCTATTTTTATTTACTGGGTTGTTTTTGTAATATCAAGTTGTCACACTTCTTTATATATTTTAGGTACAAGTGCTTTATCATATACATGTTTTGCAAATATTTTCTCTTGTTCTGTGATTTGCTTTTTCATTTTGTAATGGGGAATTCTTTTCCTGTGTATATTTTTGTTGAAATATTTTTTATTCAGCATTTTCATACATAGTTTGTATTGAATAAAATTAATTATTTTTTGAGCATACAATTCAGTGAATTTTGACAAATGTAGTTACCATCACCATAATCATGACACAGATGTTTCTCTTTCCAGCAGTTTTCTCGTGCCCCTTTTAAGTCAGTCTTCTCCCATCATGCCAAGCCATGAAAACACTGACATCTTTCTAAGCAGTATATTTTAAAGGACAAAACTTTTAAATAAGGTGAAATACAGTTTATCGATTTTTTTCTTAATGATTTATGAATTTTATGTCTAATTTGAATGTATTTTCCTAGCCCAAGTTTAAGATTATCTTCTATGCTTTCTTTTAGAAGTATTAACAATTTTAGTTCTGCATTTAGGTCTATAATCTATTTCAAGTTAATTTTCATTTATAGCTATATAAAAGTTGGGTTTATGTTTGGCTAATGGACATTATTTGTTCCAGCATATTTGTTCAAAGGCCTATCTTTCTCTCATTGAAATACCTTAGAAGCTTTGTCAAAAATCAGTTATATATACGTGCAATCCAATTTCTGGAATCTATATTCTGTTGCATTTATCTTTATCCATCCTTTTATCTATACTGCATCTTCAGTATACTGCATTTTTGTTTTAGAGTAAGTGTTAAAATCAGGTAGTTTTAATCTTCTAATTTTGTTCTTCTTTTACAAATTGGCTTAGCAACCCTGTTTTCTTTTTATTTCCATAGAAATTATAAAAGAAGCTCTTTGGTTTTTGCATAAGGTCCTATTAGATATTAGTTGTGATTGCATTTAATGTGCTGATAAATTGGGAATAACTGACTTGTTAATAATGCTGTCGTCTGATTCATGAACATGGTGCTTCTTTTCCATTATTGAACTCATCTTTAATCTTTTTAAACAATATTGTGCAGTTTT
The DNA here is from genome assembly GCA_026018925.1 of Tupaia tana. Classification (NCBI taxonomy): domain Eukaryota; kingdom Metazoa; phylum Chordata; class Mammalia; order Scandentia; family Tupaiidae; genus Tupaia; species Tupaia tana. The sequence continues at coordinate 127,915,002 of JAKSZU010000007.1, read as the reverse complement.
TATGTGTAGGTCTTGAACATTTTTTTCTTAAAACTATCCTTAGTAATACTTAATAATTATTTAAAATCTATGTTTTTTATATTATTAGGAATGATTTATAAATCACTGTTAAAAATTTTAATTTCTAATTGTTTCTTGCTGTTATATAGAAATGCAGTTGAGGGGCCGACTGGTGGTGTGGTGGTTAAGGGCACTGGACTCCCACATGGTTGACCATGATTTGAGTCCTGGACCTAATAGCTTGCTTTCTCACTCCCCCGCCCCCTTTCTCTCTCTCTCACACTCTAGTCAAATTAAAATATGTAAATAAAGTTAAATAAAATAATTTTTATTTTTTTTAAAAAGTGCAGTTGCTATTTACTTAATAGCCTTATATAAAATAATGTAGCTTTGTTAATCTCATTTATTACTTTTAGTAATTTCTGACAACTATGCTAGGTTTCTCTTTGTATGATCATGTCCTACAAGAACAAAGACACTTTTACTTTGCCTTTTCAATCTGTCTGCATTTTTATTCTTTGTTCTATTGAACCGTCTAGGACCTTCAGAACAATGTTAAATAGCACAATGGATGGTGAAAACAGATATCCTTGCCTTTCACCTGATTTTAGGGTGAAAGTATTCATATCTTCACTGTTAAGTATATTGTTAATTGTAGGTTTTTTACAGATGCTGTTTATCAGTTTAACAAGTTCTATTCTATTCCTAGTTTGTCAATTTTTATTTTTTTTTAAGATAGGTTCTTGTCACAATTCTCCTGCTTCAGTTTCCCAGTTGTGACTACTGATGCACAGTTGGCTTTTTCAGACACGGTCTTACTATGTTGCCCAGACCAGCCTTGAGCTCACAATCCTCTTGCCTCAGCCTCCCTGAGTTGCTGGGATTACAGGCACAGCCTGGCCCTTAGGTTGGACCATGAATCAAACCTGGGCTTCCCATGTGGTCCCAGTCTATGTGTGAAGCACGGTGTTTTATCAACAAGCACCACTACAGCTGGACCTCACCTTTTATGTTTTAAGTCCTGATAGGATGTTGACATCTGTCAAAATTTTTCTTATTGTCTTATCTTAGTGGTCATACAGTTTTTCTTCTTTATTCTGCTAATATGTTGAATTTCATTGTTTGATTTTTTTTATGTTAAAGCAATCTTGCATTTATCGAATAAACCCTACTAGTATCCTTTTGATATTCCATTTGCTAAAATTTTAAGAATTCTTGAAATTTAAATATTTATTTATCAGGAATAGCATTCTGTAGGTCTCTTCCCTTCTCCCATCTTCCTGGAATAATATCTCTGGATTTGGATGCAGGGTAATATTGACCTTTTCAAATGAGCTGAGAAGCACTGCTTTCTCTTCTGTTTTCTGTGTATTCTACCAGTTATATCTGGGAATTGAAGATTTTCTCTGTGGGAAAGATTTTAACAGTAAATTAGGAAATTTTAAGAATACAGAGCTATGCATTTTATCTCTCCTTGAGTTAGCTTTGGTAGTTTGTTGTTTCCAGGAATTTGTCTTTTTCATGGAAATTTTTAAAGTTATTTGCATAAGTAATATGCTCTCTTCTTATCCTGTTAAGGTATGTAGGATCCATAATTATCTCTTTTCTTTTACTTTTGATATTGACAGTTTGCAATTATTCTGCATAAAGGGCAAATTTTTAAATTGTGATAGAGCACATACACTCACCAGAGAGAGAGGGAGAGAAACGGGGGGGAGCATTCCCTGAGAGGGTCTGGTCATGCTACAAACCCTTTTCTTCCATCTTTCCTTCCTGTCAGGATTTCATACACAAGTGCTCAGCATATTTTTCAAGTCACCAGGTTAGGGATTCAAACCACATGTGGGATCTGTTTCTCAGTGCACAGTGCTTAACCACTACTCTGCAGGCTAGTCCAAGGTTATTATTTTTATTGATATTTTTCAAAGAATCAGTTTTAGTTTTCATTGATTTTTCTCCTATTAATGTTTAATTATCTGTTTTACAGGTATCTGCTCTTATTGTACTTTTTCCTTCCTTTTGATTATTTTGGATTTAATTTGCTTTTTCTACTGTCTTAATGTAGGAAACCTATATAGCATTTATTGAAGACTTTTTTCTTGTGTGTTTAATTAATTAATTAGTAAATTAATTAATTTCATGAGATCGAGAGAGGCACCCTTAACAGGGTCTTGTCATAGTGCGACTGTGATCCTCATATTTGTAGTACATTTTAAATGTTATATATGTTTTCACCTGAATTATTGTATATCTGTTATCTTCTCTTTTCCCAAGCTTATTGATTTCTCTTATGATGTTTTCTTTGACCAATGGAGTATTTATTAATATATATATTAATTTCTACATAGTTGGAGATATCTGTTGTTTTTATTTACAATTTAACCTGACTGTTTTCAGAGAATATAGTTTTATGGTTTACATAGTTTTAAGTTTATTGAGAATTGGATTATGGCCCAGAATGTTTTCTGTCTGTGAATGTGCTGTATGTACTGATAAAGAATATGTATTCTACTGTGTTGGGTGGAGTGTTCTATAAATACCAATTAGGTCAAGTTACTCGATAATGTAATGTTGTTCAGTGTTGTTTACCTTTACTAATTTTGTCTACTTTATCAAATAGTGTGAGAATAAGGTTGAAATCTCCAATCATAATCTGGATTTATTTACTTCTCCATTGAGTTTCTTAGAGGCAGCCTGTAATTAGGTGATACTTGTTGAAAAACCCAGTCTGATCATTTCTGCCCTTTTCTCTTGGAGTGTTTAGATCATTTATGATAAATATGGTCTGGGTTAAATATCGCTATTATTTACCCTAGCTGCTCTTATTTGCTAACAGGTGTTTTTTGCATATGCTTACCAGAGAGAGTGAGTGAGAGGAGAAAGCACCCCCATGGGGTATGGTCACAAACTAGTCCCTTTTTCTCCATCTCTCCCTCCTTTTTTGGGATTTTGGTCATGCATGCACTTGTGCCTAGTGTGTTTCTCAAGCCTATGGGTCCAGAACTCCAACTGAGCAGTTGGCTATTTGGGATCCAGCTGCCTTACCTACCAGACTACAGAGCTGACCTTGTTCGTACTGGTTTTTAAAAAAATCTCCTCCTGCCTTCTTTTACATAATTTGACTATCTTTGTTGCATTCTGTTTAAATTCATTATTTGGATTAGGTCTGCTTCTTTGCTTTAAATTAGTTGACCTGGGGTTTAGAATATATATCTTATCACAGCAGGCTTTCAAACAACACTGTGTCACTTCAATGGTATTGTGAGAACCTCACAAAAACTATTACTTCTGTTTTCCTACCTTATGACTTTGGTGCTATTTTTGTCATACATTTTTTTGCTTATATTGTAACCTCTATAATTATTATTACTATTATTTTTTCTTTAAGCAATTATCTTTCAAAGAAAAAAATTCTCAAATAAAATTATTTATAAATTTATTCAAGATAGAGTATATTTGCTTGACACAGAGAGAGAGAGATGATCACCCGTCACAGGATCTGGTCAAACTGTGGTCCCCTTTATTCAGTCCTCCAGCCTGTTGGATCCTGGGTATTCTCACTTGTGACTGGTGTGCTTCAGGTTAACCAGGCCAGAGAATTTCATCTAAGTTATCAGGTGATCCGGCTTCTCTTGAGCAATGCATCACTGCTGTGCCATGGAATCAGCCACAGAATATTTTCAGATGAGAAAAAATATTTTAGATTTATCACAGTCATTATTTCAAGTGTTCTTTATTCCTTTGGTAGGTGCATATTTTGAAATACTACCTTTTTATTTTGCATGAACAACTCCTTTAACTTTTTTTTTAAGTACAAATCTGATAGTCATAACTATTCTCAGCCTTTGTTTGAGATCTTAAGATTTCTTTTTTTAAAACAGCTTTGCTGAAGTATAGTGATAAATTACAAATAAATTGCCACATTTCAAGTTTACAGCTTGGTGATTTTTTTTAGAGTATTTATTTCATTTTATTTATTATCATCATTATTTTCAAATTGATGTAGGGCACATGTGCTTACAAGAGAGAGAGAGAGAGACAGAGAGACAGAAAGTGAGAAAACAAGCCTCAAGTCCAGGACTCAAACTGCTGTTGACTATGTGGAAGTCCAGTGCCTTAATCACCATGTCACCTGCTGGCCCCACAGCTTGATCATTTTTGACCCATGAAATCATTACTACAACAGAGATAATAAATATATCTGTCATTCTACAAGTTCTCTTGTACACAAGATTTTAGATGCAGAGGTATATTTAAACTGAATCACTAGGGGGTAACATGGTCTCCAATAAGGTAGTTATTCACCCAAAGTGTTTATTGGTGGACTATATGGTGACACAGTGGTGAAACATAATGCTTTGTGAGGCAGACTCACATGGAGAGATTGCCAGTTCAGGTTCAGAGACACCCCCCCCGCCCCCGGTTTGCTAGGCATGCATATGCCCATGATCTACATTTGGAACCCCGTTGAAGGTGCTGTATCTTTGTCTCTTTCTCTGTCTCACATTCATGGAATAAACAGATTTTTAAAACGAATAAAAATATTAAAATACTTATTAAATACTCATTGTGTCCCAGTCACAGGGCTTCTCTGGGGTGAATAAAACAATCATGACTCCTTGGAGGAGATGCATATTATGAAATAATAAATCAAAAATAAACCTAACAAATATATTGTTATTATGATAACAATCTGCAGAATGCTAAGGTAAAGAATAGTGGAGAACCTAGTATAAACTGAATCATCTCTTTGAGGAAGTAACATTTTGATTGAAACTTGATGGCAGCAAGTATGTGGAATAGGGCATGGAATAAGGAACTGCCTGTAATGAGAGAATCCTGCTGAGTATGCGGCTTTAGCAAACAGCTAAAGTTGGTGTGTTTACTTTTCACAGCTACTTGTAGCTCCTGGAAGACAGCTGTACTACAGACAAGGTTCTTTCTCTGCATAAAATATGCAGTTTAGGGACCAGCTATTGGCATAATGGCTATGTCACTGGACTCCCATGTCGTCGACTGCAGTTTGAGTCTCAGACCTGGTGGCTTAAACTCACGCCAGGGGCGTGTGGGTGCATGCCCAAGATCCTGAGAGGAGAATCGAGGAGAAGGGATTGCAGCGTGGCCACTCCCTGGGGGGTGATTTCTCACTTTCTGTCTCTCTGTCTCTCTCTGTCTTTCTGGCGAGTACATGTGCCCTATAGTAAAAACCTCTCCAAAAAAAAAAGTATGCAGTTTATATTAGGCCATTAGAAAAGAGACTTACGGAAGAAATTTGTTCTATTAATAGATGGGGTGATTTATTTATTAAAATAAAAAGAAGATACACTTTAGATCCAGCTTACCTAAGTTTGAGTCTCAATCCTGCTACTTGTCTACTGTGGGATGGGCAAGTTTCACAATATCTCTAAGCTCCCCTGATTGATGGGAGGTCATTAGTACCTATCTTATGAGGTTTTTGAGGATTAAATGATATAATGCTTTTAAATTACTTAGCATAGTGCCAAGTAGCATTTAAAAAATTGGGCTTACTGGGGCCAGCAGGTGGTGTGGTAGTTAAGGTGTTGGATTCCCACATGGCCAACTGCAGTTTGAGTCCCAGACCTGTTTGCTTGAAACACAGTGGGCGAGTGTGTGCATTCCCAAAAATCTGGAGATGAGAATGGAGAGACTATCATGGCATGGCCATCCCTCCTAGGGATGATTTCTCAAATTCTCTCTCTCTCTCTGCCTCTCTGGCCAGCATATGTGCCCTATAATAAAAACCTCTCTAAAAAAGTAATTCGGGCTTATTTTAACACTAATAGTAATTGTAATATGATTAATTATTTGTAATAAGGAGATACCAATATGTAATTATTTTATTATTGTTAGACTATAAATAGTGCTTAACAATGATAGTGTTTGTTATTTGTGTTTGGTGTTAAACATGTTATAACTAACCTAGATATTAGACATACTTACAATAGATTTAAATATTTTAAAAATAGTTCCTTTGAAAATTGTTTACCTTTTTTAAAAGTATATTTTATTTTTCAAATGAAAAATCCACTTCTCTTGGGTCCTCATCTCCAAGATAGCAAAGAAAAGAAAGAACAACAATCATATCAAAAGGGTGTGGTCACATGTAGTTTGTCACTTCTTGAACTGTGGGGCCAAGGACAAAGCCATTATGTTGTTCACATTCAAAACACAGTGGAGGGATCAGCAATTAGTGTAATGGCTATGTCGCTGACTCCCAAGTAGTCGACACGGTTCGAGTCCTGGACCCGGCAGCTTAAATTCAGCCGGGCACGTGTGTGTGCGTGCCCAAGATCCCAAGAGGAGAATGGAGGAGAAGGGGTTGCAGTGTGGCCATCCCCCCTGGGGGGATTTCTCGCTTTCTGTCTCTCTCTGTCTTTCTGGCAAGCGGATGTGCCCTTTAGCAAAAAAAAAAAAAAAAAAAAAACCTCTTAAAAAATAAAAAACACACAGTGGAGACTGCAGTTATCAGGACCATTTCAGAAGCCAGTGTTTTTGACACCTATATGCTTCCCAAGCTATCTTTGAAGCTATATTACTATACAACTTGTATTCATAGACAGGTAGTTAAGTTGGTCTCATGAAACCCAGAAGGACTCAATACTTCTGCCTTGATTTAGCCCTGTGGGTGCTGCCCCATGACCTCCACCAAAACCCATGGAAGGTGCCGAGTTCTAATGACTGAAAAAAAAACTATTCTCTGGGTAAAAAAATGCAAATGATGCTTTAAAGAAAATGAATCTGCTAACATTTAATGTGGTAGAATTGAGAAATCTTTTTAATCTTGTTAAAACAGTTTTAATGCAATGCCTAATTTCAAATTTACAATTTTTTTTAATGAACCTTTTTTTAAAAAGGTCTTTTTTTGTCACGGGGCATGAATGTTCACCTGAGAGAGACAGAGCGAGAAGGATAGTGAGAAATCACCTCCCAGAGGGATGGTCATGCCATAATCTGTTTTCCTCTGAGTATCTCAGACACCCTAACATACATGCCTAGCCTCAGGGTTCAGGACTTGAACCATGAATATATATATTATATTTAGTTAATTAATTAAATTAATTTATCCTTTTTTTAATTTTTTTTTAAGTTTACTATAGGGCACATATGCTCACCAGAGAAAGACAGAGAGGGAGGGAAAGTGGGAAAGCAAGTTGCCGGGTCCAGGTCTTAAACTGTGGTCCAATTATGTGGGAGTCCTTAACCACCAAGGTTCCTGCTGGCCCCAGGGCTTTAATTTATATTTTTAAAGAAATTTTATGTTGAATTATGTTATTATGATATAGAGTATTTTGTATTTGTATCTGATATCCATCTAGCTGTCTTTTCTGAAATAACCTTATGTCAAAACTAGCTTTGCATTCGTTTAACTTTTGTGTATAAAATGCATGCAAACTATGAATGCAGATAATGCAAATTATTATCTGGAAGATGATTAACATGAATCATTCCGTTAAGTGTAAGGATCCTTTTATTTGATCCTATAAAAGTATTTCAGTGTTTATTTCACAGTATAATTAATACTATTGCAATTGAATAGTATTTTGGTTAATTTCCCTGTAGGTGAGCTAGAGCCACTCTTTTTCTCTTGGGTCTTTACTGTATACCTATGGGATGTGTTAATAAGCCTTACTGCACAGACTGCCATGATTTATAGCTTAATTAATTAATTATCTTTAAGATACTCAGATTCCAAGGTCAATCAATATTATGATAATGAATCTAGTCATAGAAGTTAACGATGAGCATATTAAGTATATTTTGTTATTCTAGATAGCTCGTCTTTTACTACTACAGAAGAATGACTAAACATTTTATAAGCAGTATTTTCAAGAAAAAATAATCAAATTTAAAACTTTAGGTTTCAGTTAGTTCTCAGGACATTTTAAAGTCCAGATCTTTCATATTTTTAGATGAAAATTTGTTTCTTTCAAGATATAACTATTTTTTAAAATACAGCAATTATGTTTTCAAAATAAGTATTCTGCGTTTGTAATTAAATAGACTCATGTATTTAGTAATTTCAGATTTGCATTTTATTCCTATAGTATGACTAGGTACAACACAGGAGAAAAAAACAATGTGTGGCCTTTGCCTTAAGGAACATAGGTTCCTAAAAATGTGCTCCTTGCTTGAGCAATAGTTCACTTTCCTTTTTGAACAAAAAATGTTATTCAAATACCACATGTGATTTATTTGTGCTTCTAGTAAAATTAATTTACCTTAAAAACTTTAAGCCTACTTTTCTTCATAAATATGTTTTGGAAAGCAGTTTTGAATTTAACTCTATTCTTCATAATTCACATTTATTAGGCATATAACATGTGCCATACAGGAAGTGTAGTACTGGGGATTCAAAGACAGACAGTGCTTACGTAGTCTTTTCTCTTCCCTGTGCCTCCACTGAGAAAAAGAAAATGAATATAGCATCAGATTTGTCATAAGCCTAAATTAGTACATAAATCAAGAGTACATTTATTTAAATTTTTTTTTTCTGATTATAAAAGTAACAGTATGTAGTGCCTGCAGGTGGAATGGAGGTTAAGGTGACTGTATCCCACATGGTCAACTGAGCAGGTCAAATTCTGGACCCTGCAGCTTGATAGCATGCTGGGCACATGTTTGTACATAGCTATCCCTCCTGGGGATGAGAGTACATTCTCATCCCCCCCCCCCCCCCCCCGCTACCTCCGGCTCTGTGTTTCTCTCTCCAGCAAGGACATGCACCCTATAGTAAACTCAAAAAAAAAAAAAAAAAGGTATTTGAACTTGGCTGAAAATAATATTTGCTGAATGCTGCAAGCTTGTTGCTTTCTGTGTACTTGGTATACTACATGAACAAGATAATCTCTGTAAGGACAGCAAGTGTTCTGGGGAACAGATAATTAAACAATAAGTGGTGTTGTAGGTATAAAACTGAAGACAAAAAACACTCTAAATCTCACCATTTAGTAATAATTGTTACCTTGTTAATGTATTTTCCTGTTTTTATGCTGTATACATATTTTTTATTTTAGTTATTATTATAAAAGTATGTTAGTTACCTAGTATTAATTATTTATACTATAATTTATTAAATCTATGACAAATTGCTGAATTTCCGTATTTCTAAACCTACTTTACTTAACACGTAATAAAATTAACTCGTTTAGTATTATAAAGTTAGCTGACCTTGAAAAATGCATATATATGCACGTGGACCCATCACAGTGAAAGTATAGAACCTTCCATCACTTCAGAAAATTCTGCCATGCATCTTTGTAGTCAGTCTTTGTCTCCCTCCTGCATCCACACCAGGCCCTAGGCAACCATTAATTGCTAACTCTCTAAAAATTTGATTCGCCTTTTCTATTATGTCATAGAAGTGGAGTCTCATTCACTGTATACTCTTTTTTGGGGGGAGAGGTTTTTGCTATATGGCACATGTGCTCACCAGAAAGGCAGAGAGAGACAGAGAGACAGAAGGTGAGAAATCATCCCCCAGGAGGAATGACCACGGAGCAATCTCTTCTCCATTCTCCTCTCGGGATCTTGGGCACACATGCATACATGCCCTGTGAGAATTAAGCCAATGGGTCTGGGACTTGAACTGTGGTTGACTACATGGGAATCCAGTGATATAGCCACTAACTAGTCCCATTTACTATATATTCGTGTGTCTCTACTTTTGCCCAGCATGCTTTTGAAATTATGCATTTTGTTAGTGGTTATAGTTTTTCATAGTAGTTGGCACTTTATTTTACTAGTAGCATTTCTTAGTGGTCTGTTCCTTTTGTTGCTAAGCATTATCAGTTGTGTAGCTATACCACTATTTGTTGATCTGTCCTACTAGCAATGTGCATTTGGGAATTTTTCCAAGTACTGTTTAATGTGAATAAAACCATTATGTGCACTTATGTATGAGTTCTTTTTTATTAGAATTTTAATTGTTTCACATCCTCACCAACACATGGTGGTGTTAGTCTGTTTAATTTTAGTCATTCTATTGAATATGTACAAGTGTATTATTGTGGTTTTAAGTTATATTTCTCTTATGACTAATGATATTAAATATATTTTCACAAACTTTTGGCCATTCACATGTATTTTTGTGACCTATTTGTTCTGATATTTTGCCTATTTATGTACTATTTAACTAAAAAAGTATACTTTTAGATTGTTGCCATAGGATACTTGTACTCACCAGAGACAGACAGAAAGAAAAGTGACAAATCACAGTCTAAGGGGCTATGGCCACCACAACCTCTTGTCTTCTGTTCTCGGAATTTGAGGCATACATGCACACATGCTTGGAGTGTTTTTCAAGCTGCCATGCTGTCTGTCTGTTGCTCAGTATCCAACATGAATTTTGTTATATGTATATTTTTCTAGTTCATCTTTTCTGTCATTCTGTGTATTTTTTTCAGCATTTAGGACTGAAATTAGGTAAGTCCAGCCTCATGAACTTACAATTTTCTGATTTTTAAAATTAATTTAATAGTTTTAATTCACCTGTTAAGTACATCCAAAGTTTTTTGTTATGGTATGAGATAATTTTATTAAACGTGGTCAAAGTCTTTTACATTATCATCATTATATATACTCCTACAAAGAATAATCTTAGAAATTGACGTTTTACTTCTTTTTAAATAAATATTTTGAAGCATTGCTGAACTTTAAAAATTATCTTATTATGTGTTGCCAGATTGTTTTATAAAAGTTCCTGTTGCATATCAGGCCACCAGTATAGGACATGCTTATCTCACTACACTTCGTCTGGCAGTGCTTTTTCTTTTCTTTTTTTTCAATTATTATTATTATTATTACTATTTATACATTCAACCACTATATATCATTTAGATTATAAAGAGACTTTACCCAGCATGATATACACCTCAGTCCAGCCTATTTGAGAACACTATGCATGTCATCATCAATAGGTAATAAACTATTATCTGTGTCCCACAAATGTCTTTCCTCTCTATTTTTTTCCCCAAATGACCTTTTCTACACTCTTCCCCTCTCCCACCCTCCTTCCACTTTGTCGCTAGTGTCCATAACAATTTTCAATGCTTTTATGTCCTCCGGTCTTTCAGTCTCTAACATAAAGTGCGGACAGTCAGTATATGTTAAGTGGAGACATACAATGTCTCTGTTCTATAGCTTTACTTTCTTAACACTCAGCAGTAAATCTTCCATATTCGTCTACTTTCTGTCAAATGCCAGGGACTTGTTTTTTATGGCTGAATAGTATTCCATGGAGTATATGTGCCACACTTTTTCAATCCATTTATCTGTTTATGGACATTTGGGTTGGTTCAATGTATTAGCAATTGTGAATAATGGTGCAATAAGTATAGATGTGCAGGCACTTTTCCAACAGCATTCTCCTATTCTTTGGGTAGATACCCAGGAGTGGAATTACTGGATCTTATGGTAGTTCTATCTGAAGGTCTTTCAGGAATCTCCATATTGTTCTCCACAGTGGTTGGACCAATTTACAGTCCCACCAACAATGTAGGACAATTCACTTTTACCACATCCCCTCTAGCACTTATCTGCACATACCTTTTCTTTCTTTTTTTTTTTTTTTTTAAATCGTTCCCATTCTGACGAGTTAGGTTGTATGTCATTGTAGTTTTGATCTGCATCTCTCTTATGATGAGGGACGTTGAGTTTTTTTTGTTTTGTTTTGTTTTGTTTTGTTTTGTTTTTTTGGAGAGGTTTGCTATAGGGCGCGTGCATTTACCAGAGAGAAAGTGAGAAATCACCCCCAAGGGGGGATGGCCACGCTGCAATCCCTTCTCCTCCATTCTCCTCTTGGGATCTTGGGCAAGCACACGTGCCTGGCGTGAGTTTAAGCCACCGGGTCTGGGACTCGAACCGTGGTTGACTACGTGGGAGTCCAGCGACATAGCCATTATGCTAACTGCTGGTCCCTTGAGCATTTTTTTATATGCTTTTTGGCTATTCATATGTCTTCCTTAGAGAGTTGTTTATTCAGCTCATTTTCCCATTTTTTAATTGGGTTAATTATTTTCTTCTGGGTAAACCAATTGAATTCCCTGTGTATTCTGGTTATCGGTTTTTTATGTGAGGCATTTACAAAAATTTTCTCCCATTCTAACAGTTGTCGATTCACATTAAGTACTATATCTTTTGCTGTGCAGAAACTTCTTAATCTGATGTCATCCCACTTGTCTATTTTGGGGATTATTTCCTGTGCTTTGGGGGTCTTCTTTAAGAACTCTTGGCCTAACCCACTGTCTCCCAGAGTTTCCCCAGTGTTTTCCACCAGTAATTTTATAGTTCGAGGTCTTAGGTTTAGATTGTTGATCCACTTTGAGTTAATTTTTGTTAATGGTGACAGATAGGAGTTTAGATTAATCTTTCTGCAGGTAGATACCCGTTTTTCCAGCACCATTTGCTAAAGATACTTTCCTTTTCCCACTGAATTGACTGATACCCTTTGTCAAAGATAAGTTGGCTGTATGTTTTGGGGTTTATTTCTGGGGTCTCTACTCTGTTCCATTGGCCTCATGTCCGTTTTTGTGCCAATACCATGCTGTTTTCACTCTTCACAGTTTTGTAATATATTTTGGAGTCAGGAAGTGAGATGCCACCCACTTCACTCTTTTTGTATAGGATTGCTTTGACATTATGGGATCTTTTATGGTTCCAGACGGATTCTATGATTGTCTTTCTAGATCTATGAAGAATGTCTCTTGTAATTTTATAGGGATTGCATTAAAAATATAGATCAATTTGGGTAGGACTGCCATTTTGATTATATTAATTCTCCCTGTCCAGGAACTTGGGATGTCCTTCTACCTCTTTGCGTCATTTTCTATTTCTTTGTTAAGATTTTCATAGTTTTCCTTATTAAGGTCTTTGACTTCCTTGGTTAGTTTTTTTCCCTAGATATCTTATCCTTTTTGTGGTTGTGGTAAATGTGATTACTTTCTTTAGTTCAGCCTCTGTCTTCTGCTTGTTTGTATATAGAAATGCTATAGATTTTTGTAAGTTAATTTTGTACCCTGCCATTTTACTATATGCATTTATTACTTTGACTAGTTTTTTTGTGGATACTATTGAGTTTTCTGTGTATACAATCATGTCATCTGCAAACAGAGATAATTTCAACTCCTCTTTCCTTATTGAAATACCTTTTATTTCATTCTTTTTTCTGATTGCATTGGCTAGGGCTTCCAGTACTATATTGAATAGGAGTGGAGAGAGAGTGGGGAGCCTTGTCTTGTACCAGTTTTTAGTAGAAAAGCTTTCAGCTTTTCCCCATTCAGTATAATGTTAGCTATAGGTTTTTCATAGATGGCTTTTTCAATGCTGAGAAACAATCCTTCTATGCCAATTTTACTGAGAGTCGTAATCACGAAAGAAGGTTGTATTTTGTCAAATGCTTTTTCTGCATTGATTGAAATAATCATACAGTTTTTATCTTCCTTTATGTTAATATGGTATATTATATTTTGGTTTTGCATATATTGAACCATCTTTGCATGCCTGAAACAAAGCCTACCTGGTCATGATGAATAATCCATTTTGGGAGTGAGGGTAATAGCAGCTTTATAGAATGAATTTGGAAGGGTTCCTACTTTTTGGATCTCTAGAAATAGTTTGCATAGAATGTAAGTTACCTCTTCTTTAAAAGTTTTGCAAAATTCAGAAGTGAAGCCATCAGGAGCTGGACTTTTCTTTGTTGGGAGGTTATTTATTATTGATTCAGTCTCATTGCTTGTTATGGGCCTATTCAGGCTTTCTATTTCCTCCTGAGTCAATCGTGGTAGATTATATATGTCCAAGAATTTGTCCATCTCATACTGGTTTTCTTTGTTGTTGGCCTCTATTGCTCATAGTATCCTCTAATGATATTTCATATTTCTATTATGTTTGTTGTAATATTACCTGTTTCATTGAGATTTGATTTATCTGGTTTCGTTCCCTCTACTTCTTAATTAGCCTAGCTAATGGTGTGTTAATCTTATTTATCTTTTCAAAGAACCAGCTTTTGCTTTCATTTATTTTCTGTATAGTTTATTTTATATTTCATTTATTTCTGCCCAAATCTTCATTTCTTTTCCCCTGACAATTTTTGGATTTTTTTGTTGCTGTTTTATTAATTCCCTTAGGGATGATGTTAGGTTGTCCTTTTGCCACCTTTCTATCTTTTTCTTATGTGAATTAATTGTCATGAACTTCCCTCTTATGGCTGCTTTTGCTGTGTTCCATAAATTACGGAAATTTGTGTACTCATTATCATTTATTTCCATGAATCTTTCGATTTCCTTCTTAATCTCTTCCATAGTCATGAAGTCATTCAGAAATAGGTTATTTAATTTCCATGTATTTGTGAATTTTTGAGGATTTTTCCTGCAATTAATATCAAGATTAAATCCATCATGGTCAGAGAAGATTCTGGATATAGTTTCTATGCCTCTGAATCTATAAAGGCTGGTTTCATGCTCTATGATGTGATCAATCTTGGAGAAGGTACCATGTGGGGCTGACAAAAATGTATATTTTGTGGTTTTGGGTTGGAAAGTTCTATAGATGTCTGTCAAATCCATCTGATTTATAGTATCATTTAGGTCTTGTATCTCTTTGCTTATTTTATGTCTTGTTGATCTGTGTAAAGGAGATAATGGGATGTTGAGATCTAAGTTACAGTCTATCTCTCCTTTCAAATCTAGCAGTCTTTCCTTTACATATTTGGGTGCTCCTGAATTGGATGCAAAGATATTTATAAGTGTTATATTTTCTTGATGAATTAGTCCTTTTACTACTATATAATATCCTTCTTTGTCTTTTCTTACAGTTCTTGTCTTAAAGTGTATTTTGTCTGAAATCAGTATAGCGATTCCTGCTCTCTTTTGTTTCCATTTGCATGGAATACCTTTTTCTAACCTTTCACTTTTAGTCTATATATGTCTTTATTCATAAGATGGGTTTCTGGTATGCTGCTGATGGAGGGTTCCTGATGTTTTATCCATTCAGCCAGTCTCTGTCTCTTGATAGGAGAATTTAATCCATTAGCATTCAACGTGATTATTGATATTTCCAGACTTGTTCCTACCATTAAGTTGGCCATATTCTTGGTTGTTTTTTGTTCACTTATTTCTGTATGTCTGACTTTAGTTTTCTTGGTATAGTACTCCTTTCGGTTTTCTTGGTATAGTACTCTTTTCAGAATTTCCTTTTTTTTTTTTTTTTGGAGAGATTTTAGTATAGGGCACATGTGCTCCCCAGAAAGACAGAGAGACAGAAAGCGAGAAATCACCCCCCAGAGTGGATGGCCACGCTGCAATCCCTTTTTCTCCATTCTCCTCAGGATCCTGGACACGCACGCACACGTGCCCGGCTTGAGTTTAAGCCACCAGGTCTGGGACTTGAACTGCGGTCAACTACATGGGAGTCTAGTGACATAGCTATTACACTAACTGCTGGACCCCAGAATTTCTTGCAGAGGGTGTGGAGTTGGTAAATTCTTTCAGGTTTTGTTTATTCAAGAACATTTTAATCTTTTTATCCCCATATGAAGGATAACTTGCTGGGTATAGTATTCTGGTTGAAATTGTTTTTATTTAACACTTCAAATATATTTCTCCATTCTTTCCTTGCTGGCATTGTGTCCAATGAGAGGTCCAGTGTTAGCCTGATGGGATAACTTTTATAAGTGACTTGACATTTCTCTCTTTCCAGTTTTAGTATCTTGTCTTTGTCCATGGTTTTGGCCAATCTGGCTATGATGTGTCATGGAGAGGATCTCCTTGGATTGATTCTATTTGGGGTTCTTTGTATTTTTTGGTTCTGAATGTTTGAGTGCTTCTCTAGACTTAGAAAGTTTTCTTCCAGGATTTTGTGGAATAGATGATCAATGCCTTTATTATCACCTTCTATGATACCAATTATTTGGATGTTTAGGTGTTTAATGTTATCTAGTATTTCCTGTATATTATCCTCTTTTTTTCTTGGTAATTTCTCAGTATTTTTTTAATATTTTTTATTTATTTTATTTTTTATTTTATTTTATTTTGAAGTTAACCAGAGCGAGAGAGAGAGAGGGAAAGTGAGAAAGCAAGCTGCCAGATCCAGGACTTGAACTGTGGTCAGCCATGTGGGAGTCTGGCCGCCTTAATCACGATGCCACCTGCTGGCCCCAATTTCTCAGTATTTCTGATAATTTTTTCTAGGTCAGGGGTTTTGTCTTCTACCTCCGAGATTCAATCTTCTGTATGATCTAACCTGCTTTTAATACTTTTGAGGGTTGTTTTGGTTTCTTATATCTTTCGGTTCTGTTTGATTCTTTTTTATGGTTTCCAATTCTTCTTTCATGTCACGGAAGAACTTCCTCATCTCTTGGAGCTTAATTTCTTTTTTCTCTTGCATCTCGTAAAGTTTTTCACCATAAATGTTCTAAATTCTTTTTCTGACATTTTGATATATTCTCTAATTTTTCTCCACTTGGAGAGGAGTTACTGTGTCCCCTTGCTGGAGATCTATTAATTGGTTCTCTCACCCTTGAGGCTGTTTTCTGAGTTTTAGTCATTTGGTAATGTATTTACCTTTAACTAACTTCTTGGGGAAGTATTCTGTAACTGTGAGCTTATGTGTTTCCCTTTACTGTGAAATAACTCGGTGCTATTTTCTCCCTCCTACTGTGTTTTCCAATGTTGTAATCACAGGAAGAATTTTGAAATTAGATTTATGATGTGGAGTTTCTCTCTTTTTACAACCAGTTCAGAGAGGGGCAAAGAATTCTCTAAGTCTCACAGTATTGAAATATTTGGCTTCTATGCACCTAGAACTCTAGGCAGTGGGTAAGTGCTGAATAGTAAAATGAGAAAGTAAGGTAAAAGAAAAGGAAATTAGAAAAAAGAAATAGGAAGAAAAAAAGAAGAAGAAAACAAAAAGAACAGAAAAAAGCAGAAAACATGTTACAGAAAATAAAATTATGTTAAAAATGAAAACTACATGGTTTTTAGGAGAGGCAGAGATGGAGATACCTGAAACTCTTCTGTCCTATATGAGGGAAGGAGGGACAAATTAGCAAGAGAAAAGCAGGGGGGAAGGAAAGCTGTTTTTTTTTTTTTAAAGAAAAATTTAGAAAAGGTAGAAAATAACAGGATAGGGATTTTTGCCTATGATCTGGAAGTGGGGGGTGAGGGCAGGCTGGGGGCTTCACAGCTGTGAAGGTGGACCCAGAGAAGGGCAGGAGAGGCAGAGATTGCAATACTGTTTCTTAATAGATTGAAAATTGTCTAATCTGTGTTTTTTTCTCTATTCTGTCGATTATTATGAGTGGTGTGTTTTTCACATAGTATATTATACTTGTGTTAATTATCCGTGTCCATTACCCATTTCCTTGTGTTTTACTCTTTGATTTTTTCATATATTAAGGATATGAATTGTGTCATATTTGGTATAAATATTCAATTTTATTTCTATCTTTTCTATTTGATGTTAGTAATTTTTTATGATATATTTCTTTTTATGCCAAGAAAATCCTTCATCCTGAGATCAAATTACTGTTTAATTCTTATATTTTTTATGCTGTCTAATTCATATTTTTATTTAACCATTAAATACATCTAAAACAATTTTGTTATAAGGTGTAATCATCGAATTTTATCCTTTTTCAGGGTTAAGTGTTTGTGGCACTATTTATTAAATAATTTTTTTACATACTTCATCGTATACTATCATCAACAAATTATCCTGTGTTAAATTGTTATAAAATAATCTGTTCCTGGCTACCTGATTTCTTGTATCATTCTTTTAATTTGTGCCTTTTCTGTATGAATAGATAGAGATTGGGGGTGGGAGAGAAAGTAATAGAGACACCTCCAAGAGGGTCTTCATTGCCATGGGCCCCTTCAGCCTCAGATAGCCTGGATCATGGGCATACCCATATGCCTGGCATGCATAGGGAAGCCTCAGGACAGGAACCCAGCACCTCCTCATATAGGTCCAGTTGTGTTACCACTGTGCCAGTGCTTATTCCATGAATTACAACTTTGTAATAGTTCTCAATTTCTTCAGGCAAAAGTTTTCCTGAAAGTGTTATTTAATAAGTTCCATCAAAAATTTGGCTCAGTAGTATGCTTTATTTATTTTTTCTGAAAGATAAGATACCATTTCTAACTTTACATTCTCTTCTCAGCCTACCTAAGTGTGACATCTCTTCTCTAAAAGGTCACAGGTGACCTAAGCCTAGTAACTGTTCCTTTCTTCTTGAAACTCTTTTTTCTTTCCTTCTCCGAAAATTATATTCTTCCTTTTGTTCTCTTGGCACTCCACCTCAATATTCTTTTCTACTTTTTCTTGCTTTTGTAGGTAGTTGTGCCCTAAGGTTCTGCTCTCAACCCTCTTTTTAGTTTTTACTGAATTCTTGAGCTATGCATCGATTCCTTGGTTTTAACAATATCCTCCATATAAATGACTCCTGTAACTCCCTCTGTAATTTTGGTACCGATAGTTTCAAAGCTGTATTATCAAATGCTTGTTTAAATTTCACCATGTCAGAATAAAACTCATTGCTCCTCTGTCCCTTTCCCCATTCTTTTCTTCTTGCTGTTTGTTGATAGCCACATATACCCAGCCAATCACAGAGAACTTCAACATTGTCATCTCTCCCTTGGCCCAGATGATAGTACAGGCTAGTTCCCTCAGGAATATTGATGATTTTGAAGTGTATATTACTGCCACCATAGCTGACATCCCTCAGAAGATCTCATCCAGCTCATATAGAACTTTTTGTTTGTTTTGTTTTGTTTTGTTTTGTTTTGTTTTGGAGAGGTTTTTCCTGTAGGGTGGGTGTGCTTGACAGAAAGACAGAGAGAGACAGAGAGACAAAGCGAGAAATCACCCCATAGGGGGGATGGCCACACCACAATCTCTTCTCCTCCATTCTCCTCTTAGGATCTTGGGCACTCACACACATGTGCCCGGTGTGTTTAAGTCACCGGGTCTGGGATTCGAACCCTCGTTAACTACATGGGAGTCTACCGACATAGACATTATGCCAACTGCTGGTCCCCTAAATATAACTTCTAACATTACCAAACATCCTTATTCTTTAAATGCGTTCTGTTTTAGTTACCTTAACCACCATGCCACCTGCTGTCCCTGAGGCTATGTCTTAGCATTGTAATCCCTTTTTTCCCCTTTCTAGTACTCAACACAGTGACTTTAACTGATACTCACTGTATATATACTGAATTGAGAAGTTGGTTCACAGCCAAGGTAAAAACTGAGGACTATTCAAACATGGAGAAAATCAGGAGAGTTGTATTACCAAAACCAAGGAATATACTTCAAGAACTGAGGGCAATGGGTGATGTCCTAAGCTCTAGGCAGGAAGAAAGGGCACAGACTATAAATAGACCATTGGATTTGGCATTGGATTTGTTGGTTCTCTTAAGAAGAAGATGTACTGTGAAGCAGGAAAAGGAGACATCAGATGTTCATGGATTGAGAAATAAATAGAACTCTTCCTCTTAAATATAATGTTTCACTGATATTCTAATGGAATTGGCTGGCAGACAGATGGAAGATACATAGTCTAAATAAAGATCTAGAATCCTGCATATATTATATTTATTTAGGGAGGTTCCATATATTCTGTATAATAGATGAGCGAGTAGTGTGCTTGACATTCTTTTAAGGTAATTTAGCAATTTAATCACTATTTTCATCCCATTAGACATCTACTATAACACTTCATGGAGGCCACAGTTATTTCATCAAAGTTAGTGATATTTTATATAAAGCATGGCAAAAATTATTTTAAGTTGGAAATTTTTCAGCATGGTTTTATTCATCACGCATGCTTCATTCTACTTCCTTTCTTTGTTTGAATGGTAACACTGATACATTAATAATAAACATACACCCATATGAAGTGAGTGAACATTTTTTTTAAATAACCCTGAGTGTATAAATTGGCTTGATTTTTGGCATATTGTATTTGATTGTATCACACATTTAATACTACTTGCTTCAGTCAGAACTTATTTTATAGTAGATGATGTGTCATAGTTTTAATTGGCAACATTGTTTTTCCTTCTGAGAGATAATGTGAAATGATGGTACAGTCCCATTCAGGAGCATCTTTGTTTGAATGAAATATGACAAGATAGTAGGGAGTAGTAAAGTTTATGACTATCAGACAAATATTTTAGTTTTAATGTTGTACCAGTCTTTTTTTTTTTTGGTAGTAGTTAGATTATACTTTTTTTCCTTTGTATTTATTTATTGTGTAAGTGGGTCATATATAAAGTCTATCTTTTTTTAAAAAGCATTATTTATTTAATTTCATTTATGATAGTATTATTATTATTATTATTATTTAATTTGCTATTGGGCACATGCACTCACCAGAGAGACAAAGAGAAAGAAAGAAATAAAGAGAAAGTGAGAAAGCAAGTCTCCAGGTCTGAGACTTGAACTGCGGTCAGCCCTGTGGAAGTCCAATGCCCCAACCACCTTGCCACCTGCTGGCCCAAAAATCTGTCTTTAAACAATAATAGTCTATTAAGTGGAGGTGAAGGTGGGAAATGGGAAGAAGGCATCCGTAGAAATCTATTAAATTACCAGGAATGAGTTGTGTATGAAACACATCTTGGTTAGCCGTAATTCTTACTAGTTTTGTAGAAGCATTAAGAGTGATCCATATGATGATATAATTTCTGCTTTTCTAGTCAACAGTACATTAACTGATTGGTTCACTTGTTTTATCACATATATATATTGAGTATCTACTATTATATCTGGCAATTTTTTTAGCTCTGCAAACAATCTTTCATGGTTCTTGGAGGATTTCTTTTTCTTTTTTTTTTTTCTTGAGAGGTTTTTTGCTATAGGACACGTGCGATTGTCAGACAGACAGAGAGAGACAGAAAGTGAGAAATCACCCCCCGGGGGGATGGCCACACCACAATCCTTTCTCCTCCATTCTCCTCTCGGGATCTTTGGCACATGTGCCTCGCGTGAATTTAAGCCACCTGGTCCGGGACTCGAACCATGGTCAGCTACATGGGAGTCCAGCGACATAGCCATTATGCTAACTGCTGGTCCCAAGGATTTCTTAATATAGATGGATCTCACCTTAAGATCCCATCACAGATGAAAAAATAATAGTTACAAAATACATTTAATACCCTGATAAATCTAAAGTAAAGTAGAAAATCTAAGTCAAACCATTGTAAGTCCAGATGTTCCTTGACATACAATGGGGTCTATCCCAATAAACCCACCGTAGAGTTGAAAAGTCATAAATAGAACCATCCTTAGTTGGGGACCATCTGTGCATTGAAATAGTACAGCCAAGGTTAATAGCTCATAGGATCTGAAGCCTGCTCCTCCTTCCTGTATGCTGGTGACCTGAGAGATGAGATTTGCAGTGTCTTAGATACAGAACTGGCCTAAGCAGAGGGCTGAGCCAGGTCCAGGTTCGGGTCACACTAAGCACCCAGGAAATATTTGCTGACTATACATGGTATATCTTTTAAATTTTGACTAGGAACTGGTTGGGCTCATAGTTTTGAGCTATTGTATGAGAAGAGTTTGGCATCATAGTTCATTATTATTGAAAATATAAGGAATATGCATTATAACAGGAATAATGAAAGCTTCTCAATTCATTTTGGGATTGCCAAAATAAATTAAAGCCTTATAGTTTCTCATGATAGAAAATGTTGATTCAAACTTTTAAAATATTTTGAGACATGATGAAACAACAATTGTAGAACATAAAAAGTTCATACAATTCAGCTTCACAAATCAATCCTTTCTTTGAAATGAAGTGTAGATTAGATAATTAAGTAGAAATATTGTGTCTGTGCTTGTGTTCATTTACTGTGATAATGTCTCAGTACTTAGTCCTTTAAGAGTGAAGCAACAGTATAGTGAGGGGGGAAATGCAATCTGATGATGCATACTTTTTTCCTCTGGTAACTGAAGGTTAAATGGGTAGCAAGCAGAATGCCTTAAACAAGATTGGTATATTGATTAAAACGCTGATTTAACAGCTCGCAGTTTCCCCTTGGAAACCTGGAAAAGATAAGCCAGCTGCTGTCTAAGAGTGCTCAGGGTCCACTGAGAGTACACTATCTATCATCACAATATGGTGATGAGAGGTGTTTTATGTTTGTGTTAATTTCCCCCACTAAATCAGTAATTATTACAATCCTGTCCCTGCTGTTTACCCTGCAGCTGTTTTTCCATTTGTCGAGAGAGCGGGTGTTCTCTGAGGACCGCACACGTTTCTATGGTGCAGAGATTGTCTCAGCCTTGGACTATCTACACTCCGGAAAGATTGTGTACCGTGATCTCAAGGTAAAAAAAAAAAGTAATCAAAATTTGTTTTTGCAGAGACTATAGGGACAAACACAAAGTAATTACAAAGTTACACAGTTTTGAGAAAAGCCGATTTAGTTGGGAAAAAAGCATTCTGTTTAAGAATGCATTTGACAGGAAATTTATTCATTAACATGGATGTAATTCCTTTATATCTGAGTTTTTGATGTGCAAAATCATTTCTGCTTGACTATTCTGATCAGTATGTTATATCTACATTTTCCTATAAATATTGTAATAAGAGAAATGTTAGATATCTGATTATAAATCAAATAACTTTACAAGTGACATTTAAAAACAAGTTTGATTATTCTAGCATCATGTACTATTTTATAGAAACTTGTTTAATAAATACTAATTTTCATTTTAGTATTAACTTCTTGGTGGGTTTAAATACCTGAAGCATTTTAATAAATAGCTTCTTACTAATTTATTTAGTTTTCCATTTATAAAAGCACTGTTAGTTTTATTGGTAACAAATAGTGCCTTCATTTCTCCTTTTTTTTGTGGAGACTCTTAGAAAAATTAAAAACTCAGGACTGGGAAACTTTCTGTAAAGGTTAGATAGTAAATACTTTAACTTTTCTGCTGATAGTCTCTGGTGTAACTGCTCAACTCTGCCATTGTAGGATGAAAGCAACCCCAGGCTTTATGTAAATGAATGTGTTTGGCTGTGATCCAGTAAAACTTTAGACAAACAGGCAGTGAGCTCAATTTGGCCAATAGACTGTAGCTGGCAGGTCCCTGGGTAGCTAATACAAGGTACTAATAATTCTCGTGACCCGGTGTGAATTAGGTTAGCTGTATTAAGGAAATACCATGACACATTTGGAAGAAATTTCTAAATGTTACAATCTTACTTCCTTAAAAGGTAAACACATAATAATCTTGACCTATTAAAATTTGACACAGAATTGTTTTACTAATTAATTACTAATTCAAGATATGAGTTGATTTGTAGAAATAGAAGTTACATGAGACTTTCATGAAATTCTGTTTTCTATGAAATGAATGTGTTGTTGTATATTAAAGAAATCACAATTATCCTGTCACTCACATCTCACTCTTTCTTAAAAATTTTGTAGAGAGCACATGTGCTTTCCAGAGGAAGCTGGAAAGCAAGTAAACACCCCCTCTGGCCCTCACATTGGGGCATTGTCATACCTCAAGCCCTTCTCTGTATCCCCCTCCTTTTGGAATTTTGGGCACATCCACACATACACGCTCACTCACATGCCTGGTGTGTTTTTTTAATCACTAAGTGTGGCTGCGTTGTTGGCCATGTGGAATTCAACTCATTTAACCGTGGGCTGGCCCCGCACTCCTGTTTTAAATACCTGTGGTTCTCAAGTTATCTAATTATATAAGCAGTTGTCCAGGTTATTTAAAAATGTTTCTGCTGTGTACTTTTATGTTATGAATGACCCTGAAGAGTAACTGTCTTGTAAAATATTATTTTAGACTATGGTAGTGAAATAGATTATTTATGTTAATATAATCCATTATTTATTAAAATTTTAAAGACTGTAAAATATTGTATTTAAAAAAAAAAACTACGACTGTAAAACACCTACATGAGGGGTGACTGCCCATTTAAATGTCAAAATAGACTAGAGACACATATCATTTAACAGTATGACTATATTTAGCTTGAATTACTGTAACAAGGAATGTGGCAGAATTCAATATCCTAATAAATTATATTTGGCCAAATAACCCTGTATTGTTTAAACATCTGGTCAAATAATCCTACGATGTTTATTGATTGATTGATTTTTTTTTTTTGAGAAGTTTTTGCTATAGGGTGCGTGTGCTCACCAGAAAGAGAGACCGAAAGTGAGAAATCACCCCCCGGGGGGATGGCCATGCTGCAATTCCTTCTCCTCCATTCTCCTCTCAGGATCTTGGGCACGCACGCACATGCGCCCAGTGTGAGTTTTAAGCCACTGGGTCCAGATTCCAACCGCGGTCGACTGCATGGCAGTTCAGCGACATAGCCATTATGCTAACTGCTGGTCCCACAATATTTAAATTTTAAAAATGTATATTCAAGATGTATATATACAACTGGCACACAGTGGTATACATAGCACTATGTATTAACTTTCCAAGTATGCTTAGAAGTAGCTTTTCTCTTTTTGAGTCCACTCCCTCCACTCACTTAATGTTTTTTGAATCCTGTTTGTAGAGAGAAAGGAAGAAGGGATAAAAGGAGGGGATTTATATTTAATTAAAAATGAGAGTAATTTTGAAGTAAAGGGTAACTTATTTGAAATGCTCAAAGCCAGAAGATACAATTATTAAAGAAACTCAAAGAAAAAAATGTTCATTTCATTGCCAGCCATTCAGTGATATTATGAGGAAGATCTTGATCAATATTCTCCATTCATTGTGTCTCATCAGATGAATTAACATATTGATATATATAGAGTGTTAAAGTTCATTACATATTAATTTCTTTCCTCATCCTTTCTGGATAATGGAATTAGACTAACTTTATTAAACTGTAGTAGAAAGTACCTACTTTATGCATGAGTATGAGCCATGTAGTTACTATTTGGGCACACTAACTTATGTACAATTAAAATGTCTCTGTTTTCTAAATTTATTTTTCTAAAATATATCCTTAGCCTAAAGATCTAAATAAGTGTATGACAGAATAAGTGTATAGGGCAGAAACTAAATATACACCTAGAAAAATGCACTGAATATAAGAAGCTAAACATTCAAAACTTATGTGTTATTAGTAATCATAGTACATCAGATTATGTGTTGTGGAATGAGATCCTTTAGGTAGGATCACAGAAATTTAGAGCTAGTCCTTATTTTACAGGTGATGTCCTTAACTTAGATGACTAGTAAGTGACTTACTGAAGTTATGAACTAGGTGGGTGACAGACGAGGTTGTTGAAACCCATGAATCCTAACTACCAGTCTAATATTCTTTTTATTACTCTATTCTGCATTTCTTGAATTGGAATGAAATTTAGGTGAGGGCATGCATTAGATTAACTCTGGGAGATCTTTGTAAATGTAAAATTCAAATTAAACTGCCATGGTAAAGAAAATGAATATTTCAAACCTATTGTGCTTGTTGGGAAAGTCATGATGCATTTTTGCATAGAAAAATATGCCATGACTTTCCTGATGGCCTAACATTTATTCCATATGTGTTAAACATAGAATCATTAAAAACTGATTAGGGGCAAAGCCCATTAGCCTCATTGTTAAGAGAACTGGATCCCACATTGCCAACCACAGTTGAAATCCTGGCGCTGGTAGCTTGAGAAACACGCCAGGTGTGTGTGTGTGCATGCCCCAAATCATAACAAGAGTGGAGAAATGGAAAAGGGATTTCAGAGTGATCATGACCTACTGGGGGTGCTTTCTGTCTGTCTGTCTGTTTCTCTCTGGCAAAAGCATAAGCCCTCTGGAAAAAAAAAAAAAAAAAAAAAGAATTGATTTAGGGACCCACTTTGTTTTAATCTTAGGTTTGTCTCTGGTTCTACTGCTAATTACTTTGCGACTTTATTCAAGTGCAAATCCTTTTGAGATACCTATGGCAGCTGTACTTTCAAGTAAAGCTGTACATGTTTGCTATTGCTCCATTCAGCATTGGAGGCAAAAGCCTTATTTCATGTGCAAGTTAAGGTATTTTATCAGTTCTAGGGACCAGCAGTAATGGTTGCATTGTTGGACTCCCACATAGTTGATTGCAGCTTCAGTCCCAGACCTGGTGGCTTAAAACTCACATGGGCCATGTGTGCATGTGTGCCCAAGATCCCAAGAAGAGAATGGAGGAGATGGGATTGTGGTATGGCCATCCGCCCTGGAGGGTGCTTTCTCACTTCTGTCTGTCTGGCCAGAGCATGCGCCCTATAGCAAAAATCCCTCTAAAAAAAATTAAAAAGATATTTCATCAGTTCTCATTTTCTAGTAACTTGGTGTTCATAGCTACACCAAGCATCCATACCTTTGTTACACTTTACAAAATAAATTGCTTAATTTATTCATATACATCATAAGACAAAATTTTGTTTTATTAAGAACCTAAGTTCCTTGTGACTAAGAAAAAACTGATGTTGTTTCCTGATAGCATGAAGATTCGAAGAAATCTCTTCAGAAGCATTCTCAGTAGGGCAAAGTATGTATTAAAAACTTTAGGTGCAGCCTTTATTTTCACTGTTCATGGCCATTTAAGTACAAATTGATTATCCCTTATCTGAAAATCTGAAATTCCCAATGCTACAATATTCAAAACTCTTGTCAGTGCCAACATGGCACTCCAAGGGGAAAATTCCACATCTGTCTTCATGTGATGAACCCTAGTCAACACTGCAGTACAGATGCACTGTGTAAAGTTAACCTTTGTCCCCACTGTGGCGGCATAAAAGGTAGGGAACTGCTACATAATGCCAGGGCCTCAGATCCCAGACCTGCCTGAACAGGCTGGGTGCAATAGCACATGCCTATAATCCCACGTACCTGGGAAGCTGGGGCAGAGGGTTGCCAGAGGAAAGCCCTGTCAAAAAAAGCAAGCCAGGCTATAAAGGAGAGGCATTGTATGTCCCCACTTAATATATACTGAGTGTCCGCACTCTATGACTGAAACTGATTGACTAAAAGATATAGAAACACAGTATATAGATGTAAATACTAGATATAGTGTGTGTGAAAGAGGAGGGTCTGAGGAAGGACATTTAGAATAAAAATAGGGAGGCAAAGCATTAATGGGACAAAGAAATGTTGAAGATATTTTATAGTTTTATCAACTATACTAGGGAGAAATGTTCAGCTGTTGAAATATCCATTTTGTAACCCAAATAATGTGATTGAATGTATAAAAGAAAATGAAATTTAAAAAATGCCTGTCTTTCTTTTTCCTCTTCCTCCTCTCATTTGCTCTCTCACATTAAAAAAAAAAAAAGGAAAAAAAAATTACCTTCATACTATATTATGAATTTCATGTTTAGACTTGGATCTTATTCCCGCAATATCACAATATGAATATGCAGATATTCCAAAATCTGACACTTATGTTCCCAAGCATTTTGGATAAGGAATACAGAACCTGTGCAGAATAGGCTGAACAGGAACATTAGCAAAGGTGACTATTAACAATACTGAAATTTATTAAGAATCAGTTTCTTAGCGCCAGTCCCAAGCATAGTGGTTAAAAAGGAGCCAGAAAGAATAAAAAAAAAAAAAAAAAAAAGAGGGGAGCAAGATCTAGTTTGGCTGACCATGGTTCAAATCCTGACCCCGTGGCCTGAAAAACACATAGGGCGTACCCCAAATCCTGACAGGATGAAGAAATGGAGGAGAAAGGATTGTGGTGTGGCCGCGTCCCATTAGGGGAGTACTTTCTCCCTCCTGCTCTCTTTTTGTCTCTGACAAGTGTATGCACCCCTTGGAAAGGAAAACAAAAACATTTCTTCAAGGGTTTATGGGAAATAATACATAATTTGCTGTTATGTTGTAGCTATGGAATATCTGATCTTAGTTTAACCATTTATGTTAGTAATGTAAGAACCTGCTACACAGACTTAGTTAATTTCTAAGGTCTGGAGATGGCAAAGGGGAGGGCTTCAGAGAGTCTTTTACCACTGCCATATCAATCTTCATTGGCTCCCTCACATAAACGCGGTCTAAATGAGAAAAGCATGCTTGCTTGGCATGCTGAGTCTCAAGACACATCCCCCACTAACATTTCTCCCCAGACTATCACTCTGGATTCCCTCCTTTATAGAAATTTTAAGCTACTGCTGTTAAGAACCTCTTCCACCTTTTAAATTAAACTGTACCGTTGGGTTATGTCTGTTATTTGTAATAAATGTTTAAATAGCATGGCAATCTAGGTGGGATCTTCACTGTTGTATCTTAGGTATTCTTTTCTGAACTTGATGGGTTGAAAGTGGAGAAACATTGTTTTTCAATATTTTGTCTCACTCTTCATTTCATGGTCATTTAATTCCTGCAAGCCCACTTGGACATTCTGGCACTCTGTGACTCCCTTTAAACCAAAGTTTGTAATGTGTAGAGTAGAAATTCCTTACCACATTTTTGGGCCTGAGGCAGTCTCCATACTTAAACTGAGTTTGAGTACCCATGCTAATGAGGGAAGTAGGAGCTAGTGACAGAACTGCTTATTTTACTGCAGCTGTCATTAGAGCCCTTGGGAGTCACGTCTCTGTTCTTTGTTTAAGCATAATGTTAGTCATTTAAATAAAATGACACTGTATACACGTGGTATTTGTAGGGTTTCATTCCTGGACTGGTTATTTCCTTTAAAATACAGTGTCATCTATTAATGACTGTCAGGAAAGTTATGAGGTATTTTTCTATGCAAAAATGCAACATGACTTTCCCAACAACTCAGTAGAAGAGCCCACACCATTTTTTAAGTTAGAAATTGACTGTTTAACTCTCCAAGTTTAAAAAAACGAATGTGGGGACCAGCAGACGGCATAATGGTCATGTTGCTGGACTCCCATGTAGGCTACTGCGGGTGGCTTAAAATTCGCGCCAGGTGTGTGTGCGTGTGTGCTCAGGATCCCGAGAGGAGAATGGAGGAGAAAGGATTACAGGGTGGCCATCCTCCCCCCCCACTCTTGGCAGGGGGTGATTTCTCCCTTTCTGTCTCTGTCTTTCCAGCAAACACAGTGCCTTATAGCAAGAATCTCTCTAAAAAGAAATGTTAATATTTTTATCGAATCATTACAGTGCGTTAAGTTCTGCATTCAGCATTTCATTTAATTCTTGAAACCATTACACTATTGTTACTGTTATTTACCTCTATTTTATGAATTGAGGCACATAAGAATTAATTACATGGTCAAGGTCACTCAGTGAGTAAGAGGTAAACTTGAATTGGAATATAAGCTCTCCCACTGCAACCACAGTCTTACCTGTGTTGCTCTCCACTGCATTTCATGCAATATGCCACTGTACCATCACAGTGGCCCTCATGCCCTCTCTCTTAGGCTTACTTTATTTCTTTCTATATCATTGAAAAAAAATTTTTTTAGAGAGGTTTTTGCTATAGGGCACATGTTCTCGCCAGAAAGACAGAAAGGACAGAGAGATAGAAAACGAGAAATCACCCCCCAGGGGAGATGGCCACACCGCAATCCCTTCTCCTCCATTCTCCTCTCGGAATCTTGGGCACGCACGTACACGCGCCCAGCATGAGTTTAAGCCACCGGGTCCGGGACTCAAACCGCAGTCGACTACATGGCAGTCCAGCGACATAGCCATTACGCTAACTACTGGTCCCGAAAAAAATTTTTTGGGGGAGAGGTTTTTGCTGTAGGGCGCATGCACTCGCCAGAAAGATAGAGAAAGACAGAGAGACAGAAAGCGAGAAATCATCCCCCAGGGGGAATGACCACGCAGCAATCCCTTCTCTTGCATTCTCCTCTCGGGATCTTGGGCATGCACGCACATGCGCCCGGCATGAGTTTAAGCCACTGGGTCCAGGACTCAAACCACAGTTGACTACATGGGAGTTCAGTGACATAGCCATTACACTAACTGCTGGTCCCTCATTGAAATTTTTTAAAAAGCTTATTTGTGAAACAAATAGAGTGACCAGCTGTCTTGGTTTGCTAAAGAACTTGTAATTCTTGCTTCCTGGGAAACACCTCAGTTCTGAGCAAACTGAGACAGTTGGTCATCTTCAAAGTGTTTTATACCCAACCTCATCCTTGCATCTCATTTTATTCTTTATTCCTCTACCCTTCTGGTGAGGCACAGTGATGATATGAAGATAGAGAATTAGGGGCAAGTCAGGACTTCTTTTTATTTATATATATAAATTAACTATTGAAAACAGTGTTTAGGGCCAGCCAATGGCATGGTGATTAAGGCGGCTAGATCTCATACAGGCCGACTCCCTGAGTCCTTGACCCAGCAGCTTAAAAACCATGCCAGGTGTGTGTGCATGAGTGCCCCAAATCCTGAGAGAAGAATGAGGAGAAGGGATTGTGGTGTGGCCATTCCCCCTGAAGGATGATTTCTTACTTTCTCTCTCTCTCTCTCTCTCTCTCTCTCTCTCTCTCTCTCTCTCTCTACCTTTCTGTCTCTCTCTGGTGAGCTCATATGACCTGTGGTAAATTTAAAGAAAAATTAAAAATAAAAACAGTATTTATACATTTGATTCTTTTGTACTCATCTATTTTAAAATGACTTTGTCATACTATGGAGAAATAGTGCATCCTATCATATTTTCATGAAAATTTTCCCATTAATATGAGTGAGGGCTGGCATAATTACCTAGATGAAAGTGGAATAGAATGTAGTAGAAAGTACATCCACATTTCATTGAGTATTATATGCCATTTAAAATCTTACATTTTTTATGTATTATGTTAGTAGAAGATGAATATTTTTAAAGATGTTGCAGCATTTTTTATATATTATAACCTATTCATATACTAAAGCAATAAACATACTTTTAAAAATTAAAAGCAGAGTGTATACATTTATATTCAACAAATCAGCAGAAGCTCTGCATGTCTTAGGTTGTCTGGGAAATCATGACGTAGTTTTCTAGCAAAAATACACCATGACGTTCCTGACAACCCAGTACTTCTCTTTCTCACTGTGGCAAGTTAAGGGAGGGAAAGAGAAGAGGTTGTTGTTGAAAGAGATGGAGAAAGGAGAGAAGCCAGAGGTGTGAAGAAGTAAATGGCAGACCAGGGCAGAGAGAATGAGCTAATAGAGAAGAGCAAACGGGGAGGTTCTTTCTCCCTGTTTCTGATTTTATTTCTGACTTTAGGACTTACTGTTCTTTATACAGATTAGGCTTGATTTCTGGGTTCTAGTTAGTAAAGAGGTATAAGGAAGATTCAGAGATGTAATATGTATGAATTTAGGTAAAATAAGAAAACTTTAATTTTTAAAAGGTGCAACATTATATGAGGGGACTTTAAAAGGTTTGTGGGAAAATGGCATTATATTATGAGTTTATTTTGGGTAAAAAAATTTTAAATCAATCCATTGTATTTTTATAATGCACATTTCCATGAACTTTTTGAAGACCCCGTGTACTTAGGGTGTATTCAGCTTTCTGTAGAGATGTTTGAAGACAGGCTTCTTTGAAGTATACTTCACCTGAAATATATTGAACATATAGTTCAGTTCAGTAATACATTGAAGTTCCATACAAAAGACATGTCTATTCTGACCTGGGGTTCAGTGAACTCAAGTTTCTTTGTTTTTAAATATTTTATTTTATTTTATTCTTAATTTGACCAAATAGAGAGACAAAGAAAGTGAGAAAGCAAGCTGCAAGGTTCAGGACTAGAATCGTGGTTAACTGTGTGGGAGTCTAGTCACCCCAACTACCACACCACCTGCTGGCCCCGAACACAATTTTCTTAATTGTATGTAGTTCCTCGTTTAAGAGATATTTTATAATACAGCAAAAAGTTTGATGTCATTACATTTTATATGCTCAATTGATACTTGTTTATGTTCTTACATTCTGTTTTAAATTTGTTACTGACTTCAGAGTTCAGGTAAGCACTTTCAAATATCACATTAAGGAGCCAAATAAGTATGCTCCTTAAATAAAAGTTAATTATCATCCCACTAATACATTTTTCACATTTTGGGTATTTCTTCTGTGTGAAAGGAGAAGTACGTTTATGTTGTATCTATGTGATCGGGCAAAGTCAGTGCGCCTGACTATTAGACTGTGTGATCACAGCTCAGAGCTCATATGTATCTTTGCGTGATAATAATTATAACTTTGAGTTCAAATTGGAGGGAAGAACTGGTCAGCTAAGTTGTTATGCTTCATTGTATCATCCTGACACAAACTCCTTTCCCTCTTGCATGTCCTCATTTTTATTTGAGGCAGGTTATCTTGCTTCTTGGTTAAATCTTTAAGATTCTTTTTGGTGTTTTTGGATTAATGGGTTCAAAGAGATTCCAACTTTATAACGTTTGTGCTATATATTAACTATTGAATGTTTGACTTTGATATTCTTTTTCTTTTTATGTTTAAAAGGGTTGGTATTTCTTTATTTCAAAGAACTGCAAAAGAGGATATCGCCTTACCTTACAAAATAAGATTTAGGTTTGATTTACAACCACCACCAAAAAACATTTCTGTAAGTGAATATTTTATAATAGCAATAGATTCCCAAGAGAAATTATTGAAAACCATCTGTATATATTTAGAAGAAGATGCTCATCTCTTTGGGATTGTCTAAATCACATTTTATTTTTTTAAAATAAAGAGGATTGATGTTTACTTTGAAAGGATGATTAGGATTTAGTTTTCAGAAGTTACACAGTAATGGCTCTTAAAGCTATAGCACTCTTTCCCATTGGCTGAAAAATTTGTAATTTTATCATTTTAAAGTGTTTGATAAAACATTTCTTTTTACTCATGAAGCTGCAGGGTTGTAAGTATTGAAAGTTACATTAACTACAGTTATGTTCTCTTTCCAAAATACCTTACTCAGCATTCAATAATTTTTAAAACAGTATTTTCCTACTGTTGAAGACTCTAGAACAAATTGTGCATTTTATTTTTTAATACACAGTTGGAGAATTTGATGCTGGATAAAGATGGCCACATAAAAATAACAGATTTTGGACTTTGCAAAGAAGGGATCACAGATGCAGCCACTATGAAGACGTTCTGTGGTACACCTGAGTACCTGGCACCAGAGGTAGGCCTCAGTTCATAGGGACATGACATTGACAGAATGTTGTGTAAGGTAAAATTTCATAAGTGTTAAAAACAAATGTAGTACATAATACACTTACCTGATTTTTAACTTGAATCAAATTTATTGTGTTCTCCCTCGCTTAATATGTATTACAGGATTAAGAATATATAGAAATTAAGTTTTATAAACTTTATAAGCACAAAGACACTCACTAAACCACATTAAATCAGTGTGGCCATATACATTTTATTTCTTGATTCATTTATTAAAACAGAATACTTGAATGACTTCAGCAAGAATGTTTAGAATTTTATAAACCATCTTGGATGTTTTTTAGAAGCAAAGAAACTGATTATTGGATTTATAGTGTTGAGTGGATTTTTATACTTAAGTATCAGCAAGTATTTTATTAGGAAAGGTAATGAAATGACAGCAGCTACATTTTAGAATTTATGTCAAAGGAAGCTACAAACCAGTATCCTGTTCTGAGGACTTACATATGTATCTACCATATGTAAGTATTTTTCTGGGTGATTTTATTACAAGATAGAAGGATCCTTCCTGCAGAGAGCTTAGTTCTGCTGGGGGAAGGCAGAATAAAAATAACATTAATGGAGCTGGCAATTGGCATGGTGTTTAGGGTGCTGAATTCCCACATGGTGGACTGTGGTTCAAGTCCCAGACCTGGTGGCTTGTTTTCTTACTTTACCTCTCTCTCTCTCTGGTCAAATTAAAAATAATGATAATTAATAAGTAAAATAATTCTTTAAAAAAAAAAAGTAACAGCGTCTTAAGTGCATGAAAAAAAGGCAAGATAAAGAGTGTGGATATGGGAGGTATTTTAGAATGTCCCAATTACTGTTGCTATATAACAAACTACCTCAGTATTTAGTGGTGAAAAATAGTCATTTTATGTCATGGGTTTTCTGAATGTATGAGGTCTCCACTGAAAAGACTTTGCACTGAGGAGATGACTGGCCAGAAGTAGAAATGATTTGAAAGCATCTTTACTCATAGGTCTGATAGTTGCTGCTGACTATTCACTGGTGTCTTGTTTGGACTGTTGACAGGAGCACTTATATATATAGCCCCGTTCTATGGCCTGGGCTTCCTCATAATGAAAATGCTTTTAAAGAATAGTGAAATTTCTTTGTTTCTGAGCTCTACAAGTAAATGTCTAGGGAACAAAAAAGCTGCATTGATCTTTTATTTATTTATTTTTTAGCTTAGTAAGCCATTCAAGGCTGATTACCTTTAAAAAAATAAATTTTTAATGTATTTTTTATAGTTGGAATAACATTTACATACCATAAAATTCACTCTTTTAAAGTCAAATCAGTGTTTCTTAGTACATTCACAGAGTCCTACAACCATCTTCCTTGCTCTCTTGATTTTCATCACCCCAACAAGACACCTTGTGTTCATTAACTCCCCATTCTCTCTTCTCCTCAGGCAGCCACTATTCTCCTTTCGGTCTCTGTAGATGTGCTTGTTCTGGACATTTCAAGTAAATGGGATCACACAGTATGGAGTCGTCTGTGGCTTCTTTCATTTAGCATAATGACTTCAAGATCCATTCATGTTTTAGCATGTTACCGCTGGTCCACTTCTTTTTCTGACTGGATAATGTTCCGTTGAATGGATTTACCACATTTTGTCTATTCTTCCAGTGGTTGATGGACATGTGGGTTTCATCCAAGTTTTGGCTATTATGAACAGTACTGCTATGAACATTTGTGTCATCTCTTTCTATGACTCAGCTCCAGAAGTCACACCGTTTCTGTCATGGGTTATTCATTGAAGTAGCTGTAAGCCTCCACAGATTTAAGGGGTAGACACATAGACCTTACTTCTCTTTTGTACAAGAGCATGTGAAATGGGAGATACTATTGCAGTCATACCGGAAAATAGTATCTCTTAACAGATAGGCTGTTCAGGCAAAGTGATTTTTGTCCAGAGATCTGAATGATAAAGAGGAGGCAGCGATTGCAAACATACAGGAAAAGAGCCTTCTGAACAGGGAGAGCAGCTAGTATGAAAACCTGGAGGCAAAAGTAAGCTTAATTTTCCCCTCAAACCTCAAGGAGTTTAATATATTAGGTCATCAGGAACAGGAAAGTTGTGACTTTTTTTTGTTTTTCTATGCAAAAATGCATCATGACTTTCCCGAAGACCCACTAGTTAGAGCCAAATAGAAAGATATTCATCTTGTGGGTGAGGATTGTTGTTTATTGAGTATCTTTGTGTGCCACAGGCTATGTAAGTGCAGCAGAACTGTTTCATTTAATATTTTGAATGACCTTTTGTGATAGATAGCAAACTTGATTTTTTAAGTGGATATAGAGTAGAGGATCAGAATTTTTAATGTAATCTGTACACAAGTAGGAGGAGTAACTATAATCAGGATTCTGACTAGCTTTGAATTTATAACTCACTGTTATTTTTAAACTATTGGGCCACTGTAAAAGTCTTTTCTGACCCAATATTATACCCATATAATGGCCCAAGAATGTCACAATTTCAGGGCCAGCTATAATGTATATAAGTGTTTTTCAAAATGAATGCTTTGTAAATGTTCAATAGGAAAAAATAATCAAAAGAAATTAGGAAATAAAATAAATTCATAATAATCCTAGCATTCTTATACATATAGCAACTTATGCTGGTTTATTATTATAACAGTGTCTTTTCAACTGTGGATTAAATTTACATTTTTAAAAATGTGGAGTTATTTTAAATAAGCGCTTTCACTTAAAATACAGTAAATTTCCAGTGATTATTTTCTTGCCAAAGATATAATTTTCTCTGTTTTAAAATCTGGAATTTAAAATTCTCTATTTTTGTGGTTGAATTAGGTAAAATTTTAGAAACACTGTTCCTTGTTTATTCAAATACAAGATCATATTTTCTAGAATAGTATTGTTTTTGTAAATGTCATGAAAAACACATTCTTTGTTTCTCCGGAGTTCAATTACCCCTGCTATACATTTGCTGTGGATGATGATGTCCCATATTTAGAATAACAAAATTAGTTGTGTCACAATTAGGGAAAATTATTTCTGAAGAAGATAAATACATCTCATTTTAGAAGCAGATGATCTCCTAAGAAACAAAGATAACTGTTTTCTATGCGAATGTCACAAAACCGAAGAACAAAACCAAGAATTTAATGATGGAAGAGTCCAATTGTTTCTAAATAGAAAGTTTATAATTCACAAGAAATTATCCATTTCTTTTTAAAGATAAGTAAGAAAACATTTTTGTATACTTCTTTTTTTATTGTAAAAGTTTGGTCTTTAAGAGTAATTTATAGTCCTACCCATAGTTGATAACATACTCTTTCAAAATTAAAATCTTGACACCTTATTTTTATAAGGGAGAGTGATCATTTCAGTTATTATTTGAGAATAACCAATCTCAAAACAGCGAATTTCTCTTGCAATTTTAATTCTTAATTTTAAATATTTGTGTCATATTCTGCCTTTTTGGTTAAATCTGGAACCTGGAAGACTTCAAATCTTAAAATTCTTACTTTAAAAAATAAGAATTGAATTACTTTATCATGATCTCTAGTATAGACCATTTCACTCAATAGTTCACTTATTCATTAAGGAATTATTTATTGACTATTTAAGTATCAGCCATGATATTAGCTACTGGAAAGGCAAAGGTAGTTAAAAAATGGTCTTTATCCTCAAGTAGCTTCTTATTTACTAAGGTGGTGGTGAGATGTGGAAAATAATTATTACACTTCAAAAAATAATTGCTTTACTAGAATTACATAGAGTGGAGTGGCAGGAAGAAGAAAAGTGCTTAAGCCTGCTGGGAGGGTCCAGCAGCAGGAAGGGAGAGGGTGGACTAACAAGTAGGGTTTGAGGAGTTCAGTTCTGTGGATAGGGAGATTCATTCGTGAATTGAGAGCAAGGTGATAATGTGATCAGATTCACATGGTGAAGGAAGGATTTTCTGGGGCTGAAGGTAGACTTTTCTCCTTATTTCAGGTGGTGTTGCTCACTTTTTTTGAACCTTGAAATTACTAGTCCATATGATTATTAATGCTAGTCTTTTCTTGATGATGAAATAAGCAGTACTTATATATCAGAATACATTCTTGGAATACATTCTTGATTACTACTAATCTTGTGAATGACTCACGTCAGTGTTTTTCCCCTCCTGTTTCTGTAGAAGACTTGTTTACACAGTGTGTCGAGATCTTGATGCAGCCTGTACTTCATCTAGCAGTGGTATCCCTCTATCTTTTAAATTGTTTTACTCTGTTAGAAATGGTTTGCTATTTAAAAGTAGATGAAAGGTGTTTCAGAGGTACTTCAAAAGAGTGTTAGAAATCAGTTCAAAGCTAGTTTATTGTTTCTTTTCTTTTTTTGGTCCTATATGCCAGGCTCATTTTTTAAAAATTTAATCAACACTTTATAATTGTACATATTTATGGGGTACAATCTGGTGTTTCAGTATATGTATACATTGTATAATGATCAAGTCTGGTAGTTAGCATATCCATCACCTCATGCATTTATCAATTTACATAGTAAGTTTTAAAATAAACTCAAGTTTTAAATTAACTTAATTTGCTTCTTGTGGCAAAGATTACCAGAAAAAAATAAGTCTTACAGTATAAGTATAAATATGTCATTTGTTGGAAAAAAAAGGATATTTTAAAAAATATTTGTTTCCTTACCTCTTTTGATGAAGAATGGGGCTTACAATGCAGTTTTTCAACTTGGGAAGTCATGGTAGATCTCTATTATTTAAAAAAAATGGGTGATTTGTTTGTTTGTTTTAAGAGATTCTATAGATAAACTCCTGGCAGGCATATAAGCTGTGCATTTAGGGTCCTACATCTCTAAAAATGCCTTTGTATGCATAGCTTTAAATGTGTACGTTTTGTTCTTTCTTATACTAGAAAGAAATAAATTTTACCTATAATAAATTACAGTCCATAAGATATCTTGAGAGGATTTTATTTTTGTAATCTATACTGTATTTTCACACCTAGAAGTTATAAAAGAAATTAGAAATTACATATAAACTCTTACTGTTAAATTTTATTATTTGGTTTGGCTTCTATTGAATCCAAACCATTTTATGCAGTGCTAATTATTTAGAGTCTCAGCTTTGCTCTTGAGTTAGCAGTACCTGATCAACTTTCCAACTGTAAAACAGTCTGAAAATCAAATGTAGCTTACATGCAAGACCCAACAAAATTAAAAGTGTTAAGTACGTTTTGGCAGTTCACTTTTATTATGCCCAGTCCTCAAATGTACCAGCAGATAATCATCTGAATGTTAGTTATTTTTCACATGCTTATGTGATCACACAAAAAGTACATGCTAAAAAGAAGCAGATGGTGACAGATGGGGAAGGTTGAATAAGGTGGTTTTGGAAACCTAGAGAAATGCACTTCTGTAATAGTGTAAAAATAAAAATTATTTGATAATCAAGATAGAGCTAACAAAAAGATTATGAAAAATCACTTGATTGTTGAGAAATGTATAATACTAGCTGTCATTGCTATTGAGGAAAAAAGGATATAATGTAAAATGTTTTTTTTCCATTGGTTGAAAATGCAATATTGGATACATTAATTCTTATTAATTTTCAAAATCTCATTTTTACAAAACATTCCTAATTTTATTCATTTATGAAACCTACTGTCTTTAATATCTCATATAGCATATTGAAGATACCTGAAGTAGATCAGAATATTTTGATAACTACTTTAATAGATTTTTTTTTCCTCAGAGTTGTTGAGAGATCATAGCACAAATGAAAATTAAATTCTGTAAATTTAAAGTAAAATATACACATTAACTTGCAAAGAAGTTAGTAAAGAGAATGCTAACCTTGAGTGGTATGGGTGTGGGGAGTAGTTAGACACTAATTTGAAATGTGTTAAATGGAATTTTATTTATTTTAAATCTAACAAAGAAAAATATAAAAGTTTTCATTTAGTGGGCCTGTCAATATTGTGTTTAGAAGATCTGAAGAGAAATTAATGAAGCTAAAGTTATTTACTATGTCTGCACATTTAATCTGTAGGTAAAAGTAATAGCACACATAGTTACAGTTTAATTCAGCCTTGCACAAGGTTCTACTGTATTCCAAAGACTGAAACTAGTCAAGGAACCGCTAAGTTTTTGTGGGAAAAAGGAGTTGTTTCAGCAGCTTTTCTAAAACTGAGTACAACCATAACATTTTAATTTAATTATTAATAATTCATTTAACACCCTCGTGAGGTAGTTTTTAATTTGGAGAAGGTCTCTTCATCAATATCAAGGGGAAAATTAGGTAAAGGAGCCATAGTGATTACTTTAGATAGAAGTCTGCTTTACAGTTAGAACTTCTGTGATAAGAGTTGGCTTACTATTTAATTAAATGTATAACTTACTTTACTATGGCACTGTTTTATGCTGTTTCTGGGAAATAATAAAAGCATCCATTTTGTATCATTATATATTGTTTGAATATGAACTCAGGTGGAATTAATTCCCTTCAGTGTTTCTAAGTAGTAGCTTTTACTTACACAAAGTAAAAGCTGTCAGTTCTTGTAGTAGCTATTTTTCACCTACACTTTTTTTTTTAATGTTATGTGGGTCTTTTGACTTGAACGCTCAGAATATTGCCATTCATCTACTTTGATTATGATTCTCATTTAGGCATAAAATTTTAATATTTAATTCTCTGAAGAGTGGGAACATATACCAAACTAATGCTCACCAGAAACACTAGTGATTACTTATAGTTTTTTACTATAGCTATTTTTACTTTAATTACAAAGACCGTATTTCCTGGAATCCCATAATGCCTATTGTTTTAGGATAAAAAGCAAGTGTAGCAATCTCTGGGAAGATATACATAAGTATGATTTAGTAACCATTATAATATCCATATTTAGCTTTTCTCTTTTTCAAGGATTTGTCCTGTTGTAGCCAGTTTGCTTTAGAAAATCCAGTGTTAGCTGTATACAAGTGTTTGTGTGTGCATGCGAAAAGGTGGCCATGAGGCTCACAGCGTTCCAGGACACAGCAAATGGCGTGTACAGCTGCTGTCTCAAATTTTTAGAGCAATTGACAAATAGTTATAAAGTATCGATTTGTGAAGAAAGTACCATTGTTGAACTCATAATTCTTATGAATTGAAATGTCTTCTGAAGCTGCAATCCGTTTTAAAATCTGAATTTGAATCAGAAGATTTGTAGGTCATTTTTTTAGGTAAATATCTGTGATATTAAAATTATAAAGGGCTTCCCTAAATGATAAAGATATAGATATATGTTTATATATTAAAAACACACATATTAGTTACCTGAAATGTAAGGTTAACAGGGAAAAATTTTTTTGAATTAGTGGTAAATTGGTTCATCCAAGTTCGCAGTTTACTTTCACAACATAGGTGTGCAGACAGTTTGTTTAGATGTTTAATTTTTTCCCCCATCTGTTCTGCCAGGATTATTGATTGAGTAGTGAACCACTCCAGGGCATACATAGCTTGCTTGTAATTGCTTGCCTTAGGTACATTGTGTGGCCTGGTGAATAAGCTGAGAAGGATGTCCCTTCAATCTTCCCACTCTTCCCCGTAAATTTAATGGCAAAAGAATATTGGAATGAATTTGTTTTTTGAAAATGCCCACTAGCCAAATAAATATTGAGATTGAGAACTTTAACCAATGGTATCATTCTAAAATGGTTTGTTATTTAATAGAAATCTTTGAAATTAGTAACCAGTCAGGAGCAATTTGTGCTGGAGTTTTTTGTTTGTTTGTTTTGTGTTTCTTTTTCATTTTTCTTTTAAAACTCATCTGGTGGTGGTTGTTGAGAAGTGCCCATATCAAATATCAGTCAAATATTATCAGAATATTTACTACTAACAGTACCTTTCTTGAACCTTAAGTTTTGTTGTATCAGAAAGTAGAGCAGGTTCTGGCTCCTAGTAGAGAGATTTAAAGTAGGCTTTTTTAACCCTTGAGTTTGTTCTTCTTTTGGGTTTTAATTTGATATAGCTTATCATTTGTAACATTTATATTTCTTTTCCTGTTCCAAATCTCTTTCCATTATCTCTGAGTAGTTGTGTTAAATGCAGGTATAAAGTACACTTCTGTCTGTGGTTGTAAACAACAGGGACAGAAGGAAATAGCAAATGTATACATTCCTATTTAAACTTTGAGTTTCATTTAAAAGTCAATAGCATTGATTTTATAGATAAAGAGACACTTTAGATTACTTTTTTAAGGTAAGTCTTTTTCGGTTTATTTCTCAAGGAGCATATTTTGATCTATATTTATACCTAAATTATATGATAAACCACATATTAATGGAGTTGAAATGCATCTCACCATGCTTGTACCTCCACTCTGCATCACCATTTATTTATCAAATGCTTGGATCAGCTCTCACAGTAAACATGAAATAAATTAGCTTATTTGCAAGCAAAAAAATCCATCAGAAGTAGCCAGAAAGAATTGCAACCTTTAGGATAAAGAATATAAATTCTGATTGTTACCATAATTTTAAATAAAGAAGTGCTTTAAGTAAGGGAGAAAGATGATTTGAAATAATCTAAAAGGGGCTATTGGATTTGAATTATTTAATTTGACTGTGAGATTTCCAGAGTACTTCTAAGTATTAGGTTTTGAAATAATTTAAGGAGAAAGAATTTTTTTGTGAACAGTAAAGATATGTGTAGTATATATCCCCATGCAGATTATTATAATCACTTTTATTTTTATTCTGATGTGTTTCATTTTACGAC
Source organism: Tupaia tana (assembly GCA_026018925.1). Taxonomy (NCBI): domain Eukaryota; kingdom Metazoa; phylum Chordata; class Mammalia; order Scandentia; family Tupaiidae; genus Tupaia; species Tupaia tana. Next base: position 127,873,180 of record JAKSZU010000007.1, on the reverse strand, counting down.
TGTTTGGAGGTAAGAGTTGAACAGAAGTCTTTTCTTTTTTTTTTTTTTTAATTGATAGCAAGGTCTATTAGAGGTCTCTTAGGCAAAGAAGATTGACTGAGTTGTTAGGGTGGTTTGGCTTCATATTGCTTAAGTTCACATGTTGATAAGACAATGCATTGAATCAGTATTGTTCAGTGCAAAGTGATTGGCATACAGTTCTAATTACAACATTACTTATCTGTATATCAGTTAAAACATGTATGTTCAGAAGCAAAAACACTTATTTTGAGAATCAGTGTTCATTTTACAAACCTAAATAAAATACATTTTATCAAACAAATTTTTGTACATTGTAGTTTATTTTTCAGTTGCTTATTTCTCTTCAAAAATAAAAAACCTCTTTTTATGTACTCACTTTTCCTTCTGGCTGCAAACCAGGTATTTAAACAAAAATAAAGGATTGCCAGTTTTGCCAGCTGGGGATGAGAACCCGGCTGGTGAAATGTGGGTTCGGGAGGCAGTTAATCCAGCTTTTATGCTTTTTATGGTTTTATGAAAAAAGAGGTTAAAAACCACATTTGGCTCCTTTTCATGTATGCCACTGTTTTGTTGGTGTTGTAGGAATGCAGTTAGAGGTTACTTAGATTTAAAATGTTTTTGTTATTAGGTAAAATCCCATACTAATTAGATAAAGGCCTACAAAGAGTACATCCTACTAATTGGCAATGAGACAGATCCTTGAATTATCAAAAGTCACTGGTATATTAAAATTATATCCACAGCATTTTCTTCATCCTAAGTACATTGGTGTAATTCCTTATATTCTTTCAGGTTGTTTTCTGTTTTATTTTGTTTTTTTTTTTTTTTTTTTTCTCATGTTGCTCATTTCAAACAAGGAGGAATTTAAAATATGTTTGGCTAGTGAAGAAAACTAGAATTTGTTGTTTATCCAGAAAATATTTTTCCTAGTTCGGGATTGACAAAAGAACCTTGAAAAATGTAGGACCTGGACTTGCATTCATATCTTACCAGTACAGCTCCTGGTTGTCTTTAGCTATGAAACAAAGGTTGAACAATTTAATTAAAAATCTTTTCATAGTATTCCAAAAATGCTTACAAAATAGATCTTTAACATATTTATTAAAATACCCTGTTTTTTAAAATGCCTTTCAAATATTTGTAATAATCATAATGTAATTGTCAGAAAAGTCATCCACAATTGCGTGGAATTATTGGGTAAATAATAGTCACATAGGACTAATCATCAACAAAGTACATAATTAATTTAAATCAAGATAGTCTAGAATATGAGTACTTCTTGCTCTTGTGAAGTGTTCACTCATGTAATCAGTATACTTTTTTTAACTTAATTTGTATATGTGTATACTTTAATGTATGTATGTGGCTTTCTTGATCTGATTTTCTTAAAGCTAGGCAGATCAAATAAAATAAGCTTTAAGATTATTCAGATATAGATATTTAAAATAAAATATTGATTAGGAATTTCTTTGTGTAACCCATTCCTGTTTGTATATACTGATACATAGTATATTGGAATATTGCACATTTGCTGTAATTTTTTTTTAGAGGCTACATCATAGTTTAAATGTCATAATCTTAGAATCTACCACCTAGACCTTGGAAATTCATTTTTGTGTAAAAATCTTATGTTTTATGAATAATGCCTTAAAAGTTAATGTGTAATAATTAATTTTTTCCCTGGTTTCACTTTTAGGTGTTAGAAGATAACGACTATGGCCGAGCAGTAGACTGGTGGGGCCTAGGGGTTGTCATGTACGAAATGATGTGTGGGAGGTTACCTTTCTACAACCAGGACCATGAGAAACTTTTTGAACTAATACTAATGGAGGACATTAAATTTCCTAGAACACTGTCTTCAGATGCAAAATCATTGCTTTCAGGGCTCTTGATAAAGGATCCAAATAAACGGTAAGCTGCAAACGACACTGAATTCTTGATGACTGCCGTTAGAAATTGTGATATGGAAATTGATTCAAATATAGCCAGCTTCAAGAAGCAATGTATTTGGTGTAGACATCTTCCCACTGAGATTCTGATTTATTTTTGACTGCATAATACAGAACATTAAAAAACTTTCCTCACGAATTTTCCAAATAAGGACTTTGAAAGTTTAATTATCCAATTATGAGTGAACAATTTCTTAATTGCCCTGTGATTGATAGAATGGGAATGGGAGGATCCTCAATCTTCCTCTCAGTCTCTAGGCCTTTATCTTTCTGCATATTTACGTTCTCAAAAAAATAACCTTGTTTCTATACTCTCCTCCCACCCCAACCTATGTTAATATATCTAATTACTTTTTTATTGTTTGTCATTAAAAATATTCTTTTCCATGCATGATGAAAGGATTGATAGCAAAAAGGATTGATGGCAAAAAAAATCTCTATGCACGTATTTCTCTTTTTGTAGCTATACCTATGACCTGAAGAATTCCATAGCTTTTGCTGTTTTGCCCACCAGTGTTCATATTTACATATTCATTCAACACACATTGTTCATGCTTATACATTCATTCAATACACATTTTAGAAATTACGTAACATGACTATTTATAAAATGTTCCTTAATATATGAGTTCATATATGTATATATCCCCATATCAATATTTCTCTAAAAATCCATTGGATCTTAAGCATCTGGAGGATAGATTGTTTTATATATTGTTGAATTTTTCCTTGACACCTCACATATGTTTTATTACAATGTTTTGTTTATGGTTGATGCTTAATATATATTGACAGACTGGATTAATGAGTAAAGGAATAAATCCTAAAGTTCGTCCTTTGTCTAACCTAGAAATAGCTTTCATTACATATGTCTAGGTTTTAATTTTATAAGGAATGTGATTTTACCCTCAGCAGAAAAATGAACAAATAAAATGATATGTGAAAAAACATCCAAAATGTATATAGATATAGATATATTTTGTAATCCTAATAACTGAGGTATTATTTGTAAAGTGGTTTTTTTTTCCAGCCATTTTCACATCTGTTATCTCCTTTGCTTTTTCCAGTAACCTTGTAGAGTAGATAGGGTAAATAGTATTCTTAGTTCTATTTGACTGAAGAGAAAAAAAGGCCCAGCGAAGGTTAGGTGATTTGTCCAAAGTCTGACTGAAAATTCATGCAAAATAAGAATAGAAAGTGAGTTTCTTGGTGCCTATTCAGTATTTCTTAGGTTTCTTATTTACAGTGCATTAATTTCTCAGTTCAAGTTTTGAAATGTGCTCCATTTGATTTGGTTATGTCAGTTATGTAATGAGCAGCCCTTAGTCTTTAGAGAGGCTTTAGGCAGATTTACCCAGAGCTGTGACTTCTGTTTACTTGCTTTGGGACCTGATCTTTGGGCTGGTTTCAAAGGCAGTAAATTTTATCCCATCCTTCCTTACTCAACCAGATAACTTTGACAACCTGCCCTTTGTGGCCCACTCTGTAAGTGATTAATAGAATAAGGTCATACTTGTGATTTTCCTTTTGTGTCTCATTGTCAGCCCACCCTATTCCCATGGATAGCACATAGTAGGTATTTAGAAACTATTGAATAAATGTGAGGTAAATGTTTGAAATGTTCATGGCCTGGTGTATAAGAAAAAACTCAAGGGTTTATCCACCCAGGCGTTGATACTGTTCTAAAGAGAAGATAGAGCATTTTCTATTATCTGCTGTTTTGTTTTATTTTATAATAGTAGATGTGTCCAGTCCTTCTACAACTGCCCTAGAATATCAGCAATGCAAAGATGAACAGGTCTCTGCTGTAAATGTTCATAGAATAATGTAGGGCACAACAAATAGATTCACAAACGCTCAGGTCAGACTGTATACAGATTGCTGTTGAAGTTATTATCTCTGTCTAGGGGGTTGGAGGACTTGAGCTGGCTCATGAAGAAGTTGGAGTTTGCAGTGGCATTCAGGCAGAGAAATTTACATGTAAAGTATAGCTAGAATTGCAAATGAACATGGCATTTGAGAAGTTCAGTGACTAGGGTGTAGAATGTGAGTTGGGTAACATTGGGAGAGGAAGCTGATATGTTAGATTGTAAGGCTTATGTTTCTTAGAAAATATTTAATCTTTATTCAGAAGGGGATGAGAAGCCACTCAAGTATTTAAAGCAAGAGATTGTGTAATCAAATTTGTGTTATGAAAAGGTAACTTTGGCAGTTTTGTCATGGGCAGATTAGAAGAGAGTAGAGCCAGGAGAAACAGAGCAGTTAAGAATGCCAGTGAATTTGTCCAGATAGGAAATGGGGTCCTTCCTGAAGTTAGTGATAAAGCAAATAATTAAATAGGAATGGTAAGGAAGTGGGAGGAGTCAGAAGAGGCCTCTGAGGTTTCCAGTAGGGTGACTAGTTTAAAGAATGGATAATTATTAACAGAGAGGGAATATAAGTGAAAGAAGAGGCTTGATGGGACATACATTGATATTAACTTTGGATATACCAAGCTTGAGACTTCTATAAAACACCCAGATGGAAATTTTAAGTAAGCAGCTGGAAATAATATCATCAGTTCCTAAAAGGAACACAGTAACTGAATGTGTGGATTTGGAAGCTATATACATCTAGGAGGTAGATGGGGCCAAGAAAATAATAAGGGGGTAGGTCATAAAGCAAAGAAGGCCTAAGACAGAACCATGGAAAGCATCAAAATTTAAGAGGTAGAAAGAAGAGAAAGCTAACAAAAGACTCTGAAAAGTTTTTAGAAACACAAAGATAAGATTATAGTATACTGCCTTATATATCCTATTTATCTATTTTAAATATTGCCTGAATTTTTCTGGTGTTATTTACTGAATTTCTGTCAGTTCTATCAAAGAATAAACTCTAATCTTGTTTCTTATTTCATGTTCTCCATTACCTTAGGATTATTCTATCAGACCCTCCTTTCTCCTCCTAAGCACAGTTTATAGTAAAGTATGTCCTCATGTTGCATGCAGCAACACTAGGAAAATAGGAATTCTGCTTTGGTCCTGGTGGTAAAGGATCCTCAGTAGCTGAGGGTTTAGTTTGGCATTCTGATATTGGAGTTGTGTTCTTAGACATAAACATTTCAGTTCAAAGCATGTTTTGAAGTCTTAAATTGTGTATTAATGCCATTGATGTTGAAATTCGACAGTTTCACACTTTAAGAAAGCTTGTGTTAAAGAATCTCTCCCATCTTCTAAAATGAGTCTAAGCTTGTATTCTTACACTTTCCGCAGTATTCATGGCTGATATTTTAGTATTTATTTATATGTATTTGATGTAGAATAATTGCTGGCTATGTCCAAAGCCAGACTATTGCTAGAGAACTGAAGGGTTACATGAAAATGAACTAAAAGTGGATTAAAACCTTTTATTTACAAAATGATTATGATTGTTTACTCCAACTTCTACTTCATGTACCATTTCATGTACAATTCAGATGAAAACAGTATTGAAATCAACAGTAACTTTAAGTTTAAGGAAATACAGTGGAGTTCTGATTTTTCTCCAGCAGGCAGCTTTGATGCATTCTGTGAAATATTTAGTTCTTTTTCAAAACATGTGTTTTGGTGCTTCTGCATTTCCCTAAGCACAGTTTAGAATGCCTTTTGGATAATGTTATTATCTTTGATGTCTGCTGTAAAAGGAGTTTGCAGTCCCTGGGGTTAGAGGCTTGGGGATGGGAGGAGGGGCGATAAAAGCAATATAATATATAATAGAATGAAAAAAACTAAAGGCACTAGAGTGTCAACATTACCAAATAAAGAATTGCCAATCTGAAACTTGTAAATGTGAACATCACTATATGATCTGATTCGGCCTGAAAGTCCCATCTCTGTAGAAGAGTTCATTAAGAGAATTCATATAAATCTGGGAGTCAAACTCAGCTCATGGGAACTATCTATTACCACTGAGTATACCAAGGTATTCACTGGTGGTTTTATTTCCATTCTGATGATGCATTAGAGGATCTGAGGTCCTTTCCGGTTGTGAGTTTCTTATACCTGATAATAACCAGAGTTCATTACAATTGTATAATAGTTGGTCTTCTGTGGCATATTTGGTCTTCTACCTACCCATTGGTGGTTAGAGTTGGCATATTCTAGCCCACAAGAACTGACTATTAAATTTTCAGGAATTTTGTGAGCTGGTTGTTTAACATAATCATTAGTATATAAAATAATTAAATAATTATTTACAAAGACTTAAAACTTAAATTATATGCATTTACAAATTAAATCAAGAATAGTAAAGGCAAAGTTAATAGATACTCAAAACTCGTTACTCATTACTCCATAATTTCATTACATTTTACTACTGTCTGTTTTTGAGGCTATCTATGTCTTTTGAATCTGGGTGGGAATAATATATAATGGTTCACGACTGTCCATCTCTTTCTACCTCCTCGTTGAGGGACATTAGAGTAACATTGGTAGCTTGAAATTGGCCATAATGGGAGTATTCACAAAACCAAAATTAGCAAATAACTCTAAGTTGGGGCTTGATTTAATGTGTTGATTGTTTAGACTTAAGAAAATTATGGAAAATATTTTAATAATGAGGATTAAATTTAAAAGTTTGTGATGTCTCCCTATCCATTACATTGTAAATAACCAAAAAAAAGAGTAAATACTCTGCTGCTGTTCCAAACTTATTAGCCATCCAGCAAAGAAGTTGTTCAGATTACTAACAAGCAAGTAAAATTCTGATTTATATCTCAGTTATATCAGTTTAATCCTTGACTTTAACATAAAAATGTTAACCACTTTATAAGAACTAATTAGATGCAAATACATCCATAAGTGACTTTGAAATTAAGCAAAAATTAGAAAGTTTTTTGTGAGACTCACTTGGCTAATTTACAATACAGAACATTGTGTATTATATTTTTTTCCTTGTAAATTTTGTGCCTCACATTTTTTATATCAGTAAAATTTATAATAATTTTACACATTTTTATATGCATAATTTTCTCCAGAGGGCTGATTGGTAAATATTTACCAGCATATTATCATTTCTAACCATGAGCAAACAAAACTTGCTATGCTAAATTCAGATTTAAATAGGTTTTTTCCTCTTTCGTTCCTTGTCTTCTTTCTTTTCCCCTTCCTTCCTCCTTCTAGCTTTTTATTTTCTTACTGATTAGTAAGTACTATCTTCAATTAAATAATTCAGAAAACACCTTTATTTCCTATTGTGATAGGTATTGGTTAAATAAAAATACTTTTTAAAATGGAGGAGAGTGTATTTTTAAGTTTTTAGTTCATATTGCAAGTTGCAATAACAAATCAAGTTATAATGATATTTCATAGATTGATAATACTATTTCTGTTTTAATAATTATTTATCTTATTCATTCATTTATTATTATATTTATTTTTTTTAGTTTGACCAGAGAGAGACAGAGGGTGAGACTGAGAGAGAGAGGAAGTGAGAAAGCAAGCCACCAGATTCAGGACTGGAACCCTAGTCGGCCATGTGGGAGTGTCCAGCGCCTTAACCACCACGCCACCTGCTGGTCCCGATAATACTATTTCTATGGAATTCATTTGAGATATGAAAATAGTCCATAAGTTTCTGCCTATAGCAATGCACCTCAAATTATTTTTCTAATCAACTATTTAGTTAGGTTAGAATTTATATTAATGAGCATTTTAATTTTTTAATTTTTCCATAGGATGTGTGCACTTACTAGAGACAGAGAGGGAAAGTGAGAAATCACCCACCAAGGTGGGTGGCCATACTGCAATCTCAATCTCTTTTCCATTCTCCTCCCAGAATTTTGGGCACTCACATACATGCTACTGGTGTGATTTTCAAGCCAGTGGTCCGGGACTCAAACCATGGAGTTGGCCAAGTGGGATCCAGTGCCTTAACCAGCATGTCACCTGCTTGCCCCACCAAGGGTAAATTTTATTTGTTCCAAAATGTATTTGGTTTCTAAAACTGACATTGATGATAGTTATCATTTCATGTGGGTAGGCACTTACCTATGCTATTTGTAACCCTTGCAATAACCCACCAGGCAGGTATCATTCTTGTTCTATAGATAAGAAAACTGACATTAAGCCACTTTTTCATTGTCTCACATATCATAAGTGCTAGTGATAACTGCAGCTTTCAGATCTGTCCCCAGTGTCCCTTCTCTTTTTCTAAATATCATGCTGTTCTGAAACTAGTTCTTGTTAATATCATATTAGGAAAGTTAGATCTTACAGTAGCAACTTTTTATGTATGTGCATGGCTAGTTCTCCCAAGAACTACTTATCACATTGAAAACGATACTTTCACAAAAACTTTTTTTCTTATGCATTGGGTTTATATAAATGTTTTATAGTCATTTAATTTTATTTCTGTCATCATAGACTTGGTGGAGGACCTGATGATGCAAAAGAGATTATGAGACACAGTTTCTTTTCTGGAGTAAACTGGCAGGATGTTTATGATAAAAAGGTAGGATATCTTTATGGCTTAATGTATACAAATTGACTATTCTGCTAGAATGAATTTACAGCAAAATAATTTTAAGTTAATAAAATGTAATGATATAATGATATTTTCCCTTTTATTCTGATGCGTAAGTGATTACTGAACTTCTTAACCCAAATTTTATTTGTAATTTGACTCTTCATGTGCCTCTTGAAATTTTAATCAACACTGCCAAAGAATTTTATGTTTTTCCTCTTTTTTTCACCATAATATTAGGTCATTGCCAAAGTCATGATGTGTTTTTCTGGTTTTCTATGCAAAACTATGTCATAACTTCCTCAGCAATCCAATGGTTTGTTAATTTGCCTTTCATTATTTCCTTGATTGGGGGGAAAAAAAGACACCGAGTATTATGTGGGGTTTTCATAGGTATCATTTTAAATTTTGCCCTTATGTCTTTAATTTTAAGGTCAACACTTGACATTCATTTATACAAATTCTCAATTTTTAAAGATCTTTAAAGATTCTAGTTGTAATACTTAACCAAGTAATAAATTTGTCTTACTTGAGATTTCTTTATTACTTCAAGCAGAATATTACTGCCCACAAAACGGAAGCTACTAATTATGTAGCTTTATTTTTCTTATGATCTGTTTATTATTATTATTTTTTGTTTTTTGGAGAGGTTTTTGCTATAGGGCACGTTTGCTCGCCAGAAAGACAGAGAGAGACAGAGAGATAGAAAGCGAGAAATCACTTGAAATCACCCCCCCAGGGGGGATGGCCACGCCACAATCCCTTCTCCATTCTTCTCCATTCTGCCCCCAAGAGGGCACGCACGCACACGCACCTGGCATGAGTTTAAGCCACTGGGTCCAGGACTCGAACTACGGTTGACTACATGGGAGTTCAGTGACATAGCCATTACGCTAATTGCTGGTCCTTTTATTGCTAATTTTAATACTGCACCTTTCTGTTTCAATTCAGGGACAGGAAATTATCATATTTGTTCTATCTTATAAAAAACTTTTTACTATGTATATTGTTAGTACAGACATTGATTTTGATACTTTGATTTTCAAGTGCTTGTAGAACATTTTTACTGTGAAACTTCTTTGCAACTCGGTAATTTGCTTAGAATTTTTATTGAATTATTTTGTTATCCTATCTACTTCCATTCATTACAGCTTTGCATATTTTTCTTTGAAACATTTATCATTCAATAATATTTATGTAGGGTTGTTTTGTAAAACATTTATCAGTCAACAGCATTTATATAGGTTCTATTTTGGTACAAGTGTATTAACAGTTAAAGATAGAGCAGTCATATGAGTGATGAGAAAGTAACACAAGTACTACATTTCTGTATTATGTTAGTGGTAATAGGGAGTACGGTGATTTTCTATTCTTATTATGTAAGTAGGAGTTTATAATAGTCAACGCATATTGAACACCTCTACTCAGAGCTTCAGTTCATTTGAACTCACATACCTTGAGTTTTTATCGTGGATAAAGCACTACGGTAAGTACTAGATCCTTCACTACTCTTAGAGAAACATGTAGCCAGTCTTAAATGTCCTAAATGTTTATTAACTTCATATAGATGATTTTCTATCTACTTTATATTATTGATGATAATCTTTCTGAGTTGCATGTGTATGTGGAAAAGTTCCTAGTGGACTGTGTACCGTTGATCATGTCAGTACATTACAGAAGAAACTGAGGAACATCGAGGTCTTTCTACGTCTCCCAGAAATCAATCAGAGGTTTTCTTTGGCACACAAAACAACTAAATATTATCCTTCAATACACTTATCCTGGAAGGACTCATTTAAAAAAATAAAAAGAAATTGTTTCTTGAAGAGACAGTGGTTGGGGCGTCAGCGTGGCACTGCTAACTTAAAGAAAGAGTGAGGCACCTAGCTGTGGTGCAGCAGTGCCGTGCAGTGCTGGAATCCATATGGTGACGAAAATTTAGAGCTGGAGGGTCAAAGTGAGACCAGACCTCTTAAAGGTGCTTTCGCTCTCTTTCTCCCTTCTTTTCATATGCATACACATGTGCCTTCTTTATTTTAAAATAAAGGACAAAACATGGACTTCCTTTAGTCCTATGAAGAGATTAGGATATGCTATAAAGGTTTCAGTTATTCACTTTACATGGTAGCTTGGCGTCACCTGAGGAAAGCTCTGAGACCCCAGCGACATACTAGTGACGAAGGAAGGCTTTTCGTACTTCTGCCCTACTGGAGTATGCCCAGAGTAAAGGTGATATTCAGATACATAGGTGGCTCTCTGAGGGGATGGAATTAGAGGAGTCAGCAAGTCTGGCAGAGAGAAGGGGCTGCCACAATATACTTTATGATGGACTTGGATTAATTTAATTTTTATAATAAAAATGGATACCATTTAATTTGAGCAAAGGTATTAAGCATCTTGCATAAGGAAGCCCAACTAAAAAAGTGACAGAGTTTTCATAAACCACGAATTGGTCATGGGCTGATAACTACTTGTGGTGGCCTTGTGTCGGGTGAGGTACGGATGTCCTCAGCCCTCCTCACACACTTGAGGAACAGTAGCATTATAGCAGTGTTCTTCGAGTCTGAGTCACTTTCTAAAAGGCTATGAATGTGTGATTGGGTCTGTTGGGGTTTGTATCAAATCACAAATAAACAAGAAACTAGTTACAAGAACCAGCCTGATGCCAGTCGCTATTGTAATGAATTCAGTGTAAATCCTAGTGCTCTGGATAGTATAAGTTAGGAAGTAATTTACAAATTCAAACACTTTTTATAGGACCTTTGTCTTTAAAATAATGTGACTTACTCATAAGAGGTTAATTCATCTCTAAGGTCAGCTATTTTTTATTATATTTTTATTAGTAAGCTTTGGGAAGTATATTTTTATAGATTTATTATTAAAGGATTATTGGTTATTTTTTCTGTATAATATGGCAAGGCTAGAGATGAAGGTACATCTAGGCATGCTGGTATCTTTAGGGTAATCTAAATCTTTCCCCAGGTGAAGTATTCTGGATTCTCAGCAGTGTGGTTTGACCCTGTAAAGAGCATAGTACTGGATGTGCCCTAGGGGCTCTGGTCCTGGATGGACGGCTGTTTTATTCACATGTAAACATTATTGCTCTAGGTTGGTCTGTAAGCCTAGTGGCTGAGAGAATGAGATTGACTGTGGTTTGAATCCCAGCCCAGAGACTTAAAAAGCACACCAGGTAGATTGGCATGTGACGTGGTGGTTAAGATGATGGACTCCCATGTGGTTGACCATTGTTTGAGTCTTAGACCTGGTGGTTTGCTTTCTCACTACCCACCCCCATCTCTTTCTGGTCAAATTGAAAATAATAATAGTAGTAATAAATAAAATGAAATAAATTATTCTTAAAAACAAGAAAGACAGATGCCAGGTGTGTGCAGTGCATATGTGCCCAAAAGCTTAATGCATTAGAGAAATGGAAAAAGGATAGTTATATGACCACACCCTATTGTGAGGTGCCTTTTCCCTTTCTCTGTGTCTGTTTCTGTCTCTGACAAGTGCACGTGCTCTTTCACAATTAAAAGAAATTATGGTCCTTTCAGTACATTCAAGCTTTAAGATTTTGGGCAAGATGTTTTATACTGTGAGGTTAACTAGACAGATTTTCATATAGAGTTCCATATAGGTTTTATGCTCAGTTTGTCTGTCTCGTGGGGTTTGTTTTGTTTTTTTTTGTTTGTTTTTTTTGGAGAGGTTTTTCGCTATAGGGCGCGTGCGCTCGCCAGACAGACAGAGAGAGACATAGAGACAGAAAGCGAGAAATCACCCCCCAGGGGGGATGGTCACGCCACAATCCCTTCTCCTCCATTCTCCTCCTGGGATCTTGGGCACACACGCACACGCGCCCAGCGTGAGTTTTAAGCCACCGGGTCCGGGATGCGAACCGCAGTCGACTACGTGGGAGTCCAGCGACATAGCCATTACACTAACTGCTGGTTCCCCTCTGTCTCGTGTTGTTTTGTGCGATTTTCTGTTGAATCTGTGGAATCTAGACATAGATTCAGGGAGAACTGGCATCTGAGCTATGAGCCTTCAGATCCATGAACCTACTGAGTCCTCCCGTTTACGTAGGTGGTCTTTAAATTCTCTCAGTAATGTTTCGTAATTTAAGTATTTTCTATCTTCTGATGTTAGAAGTTCATTTTAACTTTGTTTGCTCTCAGTATATAAAAATACAATTGATTTTTTTATATTGACTTGATAGTCCATTAATACAAGATAGTAAAACTCACTTGTACCCTTTTATGTAGATTACTTGCAGTTATCTGAATACACATTATATCTTAGATAAATAAACACAATATAACTCATGATATGATGCTCTAAGATGGCCATATCACTATTGTAGTGTTCTTTCCCAAAATGCATAACCTCAGTATAATCATAAGAAAACCTGCAGGTGATATGGTGGTTAAGGTGCTGGACTCCCACGTGGCCATCCGTGGTTCGAGTCCCAGACTTGGTAACTTGAAACTCAGGCCAGGCATATGTGCGTACATGCATGCATGCATGCATAAAGTCCTGAGAGGAGAATGAAGGAGAAGGGATTGAGACATGGCCATCCTCTCTGGAGGTTGGTTTTCACTTTCTATGTCTCTCTGTTTCTCTGGAGAGTGCACATCCCCCATGGCAAAACTTTTTTTTTTATCAGAAAAGAAGGAAAGAAAGGAAGGAAGGAAGGAAGGAAGGAAGGAAGGAAGGAAGGAAGGAAGGAAGGAAGGAAGGAAGGAGAAAGAAAGAAAGAAAGAAAGAAAGAAAGAAAGAAAGAAAGAAAGAAAGAAAGAAAGAAAGAAAGAAAGAAAGAAAGAAAGAGAAAGAAAGAAAGAAAACCCAAAGAACCCACATGAAGAAATATTCTTCAAAATACCTGGCCAGATAACTTCAAAAATGTCAGCCTCAGGCCAGCAGCAGTCATGCTCCACCATGCTGAGACCACATGGGAAGGTCCTCAGTTCACATCCTGAGGTCTTTCTGTACACACTGGGTGTTGTTTGTGTACACACCCACGTTCCTGGCTGGCTGAGGCTGGGGGTAGGTTGTGGAATGAAGACCTGTTGAGGGTACCTGTCTCTTGTCTCTCTCCTTCTACCGTTTGTCTCTCTTTTATGGGAGAAATAAACTTTAAAAAATTGTCACAGCATACAAATATTTTTAGTTTAAGATATTTTGTGAATCAATAAAATGTGAAAAAAAAGTTTAGTATGGAAGGGAGAGAGGGGGAAGGGGAAAGAATAAACAAGTAAAAGTATGCTTAATTGACAAAAAATGAGAAGCTATTTGCTGATAAGGTATAGAGTAGTATCTTTGGCTTGACTGACATGCATGGTATTTGTGCTGGAAAAAGAAATGTTGTACACTGTAGACATGATTAAATATAAATAAATTACATTTAATAATTTTAAAAAGATTTAAAATAAAAAAAATTGTCACCCTCATGATAGACAAAGAAAGGTGGTAGAATACTCACTGATTGGAGAAAGCATGATAGCTAAATTGCAAGTGTGGGCTCCTGAAAATACAATTGATTTTTTTATATTGACTTGATAGTCTATTAATACAAGATAGTAAAACTCACTAATTGTACCCTTTTATGTAGATTACTTGCAGTTATCTGAATACACATTCTATCTTAGGTAAATTGATAACTAAATTACAGTGTGGGCTCCTGGGCATTATTGGGGGGAAAAAAAAGAAATCTTAATAAAGTTGGTGTAGTTAGCAATATTGTTAAACAAAGATATTAAATTCTTAGTTTTGATTACTGTGTTATAGCTATATAAGATGTTCACATTTGGGGAAGATGTGAAAAGGGTTTATGGTTGCTGCATGTACTATTTTTATTAGTCTTCTCTAAGCATAAAATTATTTCAATATAATGAGGTATAGAACAGCAATATGGATACAATTTGTTTGAGAGATTTTTGCAATAGGGCACATGTGTTCACCAGAAAGACAGAGAGAGACAGAGAGACAGCAATTGAGAAATCACACCCTGGTGGGATGGCCGCACCACAATCCCTTCTCCTCCATTCTTCTCTTGGAATTTTGGGCACACATGCACATGTGCCTAGCATGAGTTTTAAGCCAGGTCTGGGACTTGAACCACAGTCAACTATGTGGGAGTCCAACAACATAACCATTATGCCATCTGCTGGTCCCAATTCATTAATAGAATACAAAGGAGAAGTCATATGATTATTGCGATACATGCAGAAAAAGCTTGTAACAAAATTCAACACATGTTTATGATTAAAAAAAACCTTCAACACATGTTTATGATTAAAAAAAAACTATCAGTAAATTAGGAATAGAACTTCCACCTACTACAGGTGGTATTAAAAAACAAACAAACAAACAAACAAAAAAGTCCTACATTGGGACCTGCAGATGGCATAATGGTTACATTGTTGGACTCCCACGTAGTCAACCGTGGTTCGAGTCCTAGACCAGGGAGCTTAAAACTCATGCAGGCCACATGTGCATATGTGCCCCAAATCCAGAGAAAATAATGGAAGAGAAGAGATTGTGATGTAGTCATCCTCCCTGGGGGATGATTTCTTGCTTTCTATCTCTGTCTCTCCGCACAGGCACCCTATAGCAAACATCTCTCAAAAATTTTTTGGGGGACCAGCAGTTAGCATAATGGCTATGTTTCTGGACTCCCATGTAGTCGACCGCGGTTCATGTTCCAGACCTGGTGGCTTAAACTCACGCTGGGCGTGTGTGCGTGCGTGCCCAAGATCCCATGAAGAGAATGGAGGAGAAGGGATTGCGGCATGGCCATCCCCCCTGGGGGCGTGATTTCTCACTTTCTGTCTCTCTGTCTCTCTCTCTCTCTCTGGCGAGCGCACGCGCCCTATAGAAAAACCTCATCAAAAAAAAAATTTTTTTAAATGATGAATTACACTGATTTTTTTGGTGTGTGTTACATTAACCTTATATTCTTGGGGAAAAACCCACCTGTTCATAATATGTTACACTTAGTATATATGGCTCAATTTGATACATGTTTGCATGCATCTGTGTGTGTGTGTGTGTGTGTGTGTGTGTGTTATAGGCCACATGCTTTCCAGAGAGAGAGAGAGAACCTCCAAGGGGAGATGGCCATGCTGCAATCTCTTCTTTTATATTCCCTTTCGGAATTTTGGATGAGAATGCACACATGCACATTTGTTTTTGAAGCTGCTGGGTCTGGGACTCAAACCATGCTGTTAGCCATATGGGGTCCAGCACCTTAACCTCCACTTCACCTCCTGCCCCCTACAATGTGTTTCTAAAGGATTTTTGCTTTCTTAAATCATGAATAATATTGTTTTGTCATCTTTTCCTAAAATATCTTTGTATGATTTTTATTTTAGGAACATGTTTGCTTTTTAAAAATAAGGTGGAACGTTTTCCCTCCTCTTGATTTTTATAGAATTGTATGTGTAGAATTTGTATTACTTATTCCTTACTTTACCAGTGAAGCTACCTGAACCTGGAATTCTGTCTTTTTTGGAGAAATTTTTAGCTATGAGTTCATTTTCTTTAATAGTTATGGCACTTCTGTGATTATCTATTTTTCCTCAAATGAATTTTGGTATTTTGTGTCTTTCCAGGAATGTGTCATCTTTATGTTCTAATTTATTGTCTTGAAAATGTCTGATTTTCCTTATTATTATTTTAATGTTTGTAGTATCTATAGTGATGAACTCTTTTATCCTTGATACCGATAATTTGTGTTTTCCCAAAAGGTTTATCAGTGTTACTGGGTTTTTTGTCATTTGTCGTTTTTAAAGAACAAACTCTAAATTTCTTTTTCTCTATTTCTTTGTTGTTCAAATTAATTCTGTTTATTATTATTTATTTATCTGCTACTTTTAAGCTTATTTTCCTATTTAATTTCTTTAAGTGCAAGCTAAGATGATCGTTTTGAGACCTTTTTTATTTTCTAACATGTAAGCACTTAATGCTATTAGTTTTTCTCCAAGGACTGTTAGTCATGCTTTGCAAATTTTGATATATTGAGTTTTCATTTCAAAATATTTTTAATTTTCCCTTGTGATTCCTTAATACAAGGGTTATTTAGAGGAGTATTATTTAATTTCCAAATATATAGATTTTTTTCCCAATTTAATTATCTTGTGGTTGGCAAACATACTCTATATGATTTTAATCTTTCTGAATTTGTCAAGGTTTGCTTTGTGGCCCAGAAAATGTTTTCGTTGGTTTATGTTTTTTATACACTTAAAAAGAATCTGTATTCCGCTTTTATTGCATAAAGTGTTTTACCTACCAGTGTCCATTAGATCAAGATGGTTGATAGAGTTGTTCCTGTCTTCTGTTCTATTACTAATTTTCTACTTACTCTATCAGTTACAGAAAAAGGATTGCTAAAATCTCAATTATAATTTTTGTATTTGTTTATCTCTTCAGTTTTGCCTTACATATTTTGAAGCTTCATTGTTAACTCTGTACACATTTAGACTTGAGATCACTATATATTAGTGAATTTACCTGTTCATCATTATGAAATATTCCTCTATATCCATGGCATTAATTTTTGTTTTGAAATCTATTTTGCCTGATAGTAATATAAGTACTTAAACTTCCTCTTTGATTTTGCATAATGTTTGCCATCATTTTACCTTTAATCTTTGTCAGTCATATTTATATGAATTTTCTTATAGGCAACATATAGTTGATTCTTGTTCTTATTCCTATGTTCTTAGATAACGTATGCTTTTTAATGGAATGTATAACCTATCTTTATTTAATTTACTTATTGACATAGTTAGGTTTGTACCATGTTGCTATTTTTTTATTTGGTCTTTGTATTTTTTGTCTACTTTCTTTGGGATTTATTTATTTATTGATTGATTTATTAGAGAGATTTCTGCTATAGAGTGTGTGCAGTTGCCAGAGAGACAGAAAGCGAGAAATCACACACACCCCCACCCCCCAAGGGGGATGGCCACGTCACAATCCCTTCTTCTCCATTATCCTCTCGGGATCTTGGGCACACATGCTCACACGCCCAGCGTGAGTTTAAGCCACTGGGTCTGGGACTTGAACCGCAGTTGACTACATGAGAGTCTAGCGACATAGCCATTACGCCAACTGCTGGTCCCCCCATGGTGAGTTTTAAGCCAGGACTTGAACTACAGTCAAGTATGTGGGAGTCCAGCAATGTAACCATTATCCTAGCTGCTGGTCCCACCCTCTTCTGGATTTATTGAAAAAAACAAATAAGATTCTACATTGTTTCTGTGCTCTTGTGAGCTGTGTATCTGTATTTTATTGTTGTGAGGTTGTAGAATTTGATATATACACGATGAACTTCCTTGGGTTATTCTAACTCCATCATAAGCACCAGCATGTTTTCATTTCTCCTTTCCATTCTTTATGCCATTACCTTAGATTTTGCTTTCACAAATATTAATGAACATCACAATATATATCTTGCTTTAGATAATTGTATTATAAAGTGACTAAAAATACTACACATTATTATCAGTATTCTTTATTCTTTCACAGAGGAATGAAGGTCCATTCTTCCACCTGATCTTGTTTATTTTCTTATTATTTTTCTCTAAGATTAGTTTAACTTCTAAGGTATGACTTCTCTGGGTTTGGAATAATTTGTGGGCAAAAATGCATTTACGGGAAATATAGGATTGAAATTGATGAAAATGTGAAATTTCAGAAAGGGAAAATAGTGTAAGAAAAAATAGTTACTAGTGAAGTGCATGAAGATACACTGACTGGAGGAGTCAGGATCCATGGTGGATGGACACTGGGTGTGGAATGGAGAGGTGGCCTGTTAGTATAGTGCAGCTTGTGCAGCTTCTTTTTTTTGGAGAGGTTTTCTTGTTTTGTTTTGTTTTGCTATAGGGCACGTGCACTCCCTGGAAAGACAGAGAGAGACAGATAGAAAGTGAGAAATCACCCCCTAGGGGGATGGCCATGCCGCAATCCCTTCTCTTTTCTCCTCTAGGGATCTTGTGCACGCACGCACATGTGCCCCGGCATGAGTTTAAGCCACTGGGTCTGGGACTCAAATTGCGGTCGACTACATGGGAGTTCAGCAACATAGCCATTACACTAACTGCTGGTCCCAGTATAGTGCAGCTTCTTGAAGTTAGCTCCTGTGTTTACTTGATCTCTTTGCCAGAATTATAGATCCTGAAGTAAGAAAATGACATGAGGTCATTGGGTCTTCTTTTTTTTTTTTTAACATTTATTCATTTATCTGTCCATTTATTTGTTGTGATTTTCAAGCCACCTGGTCCAGGATCAAACCATGGTCAGCCTTGTGGGAATGTAGCACCTTAACCACCATGGTACCTGCTGGCTCCACTGGGTGTTTTTAAATTTGGTCGATATAGACTTGAGGGAGAAACGTCTGGAAAAGACAAGAACCTAAGTTAGAGATAGCTGCAGTGATGAATGCTCTGTGACAGAGACCTCAGTAAGTACAACAAAGACAAAGAGGAAGAGAAGTGTGAATTCTATAGATGAAAAGAAATGAGAATTAGCATTTTAGTCTGACAGTAGTGGGGAAAATACTGACTGGAAGAAAGCTTAAGAAAGAAGGTTATCGCTGGTTTAGATAGTAATTTAGTAACATTGCATTAACAGTAGTATATGCATTGATGAAAACATTCATTTTTATCCCATGTAATAGCATCTGCAAAGCAAACACTAATGCAATTGATAGAATGCAGTTCTAACTTAACATATGTAGAGGCTCATCAATTTTATTGATCTTTTCAAAAATACACCTTTTGATTTTGTCGTTTTCTTTATTTCAGTTTAACTTATTTCTGCTTTAATTTTTGTTCTTTTTTGTGTGTGTGTGTGCACGTGTGTGTGTGCACGTGTGCATTCATGTTTGTGTGTGTGTTTTCTAATTTGCTAGAAGGAATGAGTACTTCCTGGCGAAAGACAGAGTGAAAGAGAAAGTGAAAAGACACTCACTATGGGGGGCTGTGACACTGCAATCTCACCTCCTCCATCTCTCCCTCCTTTTGGGATTTTGGCCTTCCACACACACATGCTCCTCAGAGTATCTGAAGCTAGCAGATCAACCTGCAGAGCTGGCCATGTGAGATCCAGTTACCTTAACCACCATACTACCAGCTGGCCCTTATTATTCCCTTTCTTCTCCCTACTCTGGATATAATTTGATCTTCTAATTTCCTAAACTGGAAGCTTCAATTATTTGTTCAGGTCTTTCTTTTTGTAGTTTATTTATTCAGTACTAAAATTTTCCTCTAATGATTGCTTTTGCTTGTATCCCATAGATGTTGATGTTGTATATTCATTTTTGTTAAGTTAAAAATATTTTAAATTTTAAGACCAGCAGATGCTGTTATGG